>JAFFSR010000355.1:4442500-4858835 GCA_017163975.1 Anastatus disparis
CCTGATAAATGCGAATTCCTACGTACCGAGGTAAAATACCTGGGCCAGATTATTTCAGAAGAAGGCATAAAGCCAGACCCTAAGAAAACTATAACCATAAGAAATTTTCCACAGCCCAGCAATCAAACAAACATCAGACAATACCTAGGCCTAGCCGGATACTATCGTAAATTTATAGGAGAATTCTCAGCTAGAGCAAGACCTCTCTCTCTAATCTTTTGAAAAAAACTGTCCCTTTCGAATGGACAGATAAACACCAAAAGAGTTTTGAAGACCTCAAAACTGCATTGTGCAGCGCGCCTATTTTACAGCATCCTGACTTTTAAAACCTTTTATCCTTACAACTGACGCATCTGATTACCTCTATTGGCGAAAATTCACACTCGCAAGCGATCACTAACCCCTAAAATGGATTGATTCTGTTAAACCACCTATACAGAGACTAATACGATGGAGGACGAGGCTAAGAGAATATGTATACGGGTTTCTGCATAAACCTGGCAGGCTTAACGTCAATGCCGACGCATTGTCAACAAACCCTATTCAGAAAGAAGCCGTAGTATTACCTACATCTTTCTCAGCTAAACGTAATTAACTACCGGAAGCACCAAAACCACGAGGAAGACCACCCGGAACAAAGAATAAGCTACTCCTTATGTTATCGACGTCAAGGACCTCTGGCACTACTATTGCCGATAGGGTCAGAAATAAACACGCCTTGAGAGAGGGCACCTCAGCTCCACCTCCTTTACCTCCAAAAAGAAGAAATACTGATGCTTCAAAACCAACGTCATCATGTAAAATACCACCTAAGAACCTCCACCAATCACTACCCCAAAAAGAAACAAATAAAATAGAAGGTCACTTAATTGGAAACTCCCAACCTTCGACAACTAATCAACCCAAACCGATAAGACCTATCAAATACGACAAACGAGTCACCTTTGCGCCAAGCGAAGAGTTGGATACAACAAATGAACAACCACCAATACCGAGAAAAAGAGTTAGCGTTTTTCTAAGTTTGATTACCCAGGGACCACCCATACCAAACCCCATCTCTTCTCAAGATAGAGAAACTGACGAAACAACCAATACAAAACCTCAAAAACAACCAACCATTAAAACAACGCAATCACGAACTTCTAACTCAGATGAGTCCGTTTCAATCCGAACTCCGTTTCGTCTCCAAGTCCGTTTCAGTCAGACTCAATCGTAGAAGAACATTCGAGATACGACCCAAGCTCGTTCTACTCCCGTGGAGTCAGAACTGAGCGATGTCGCTGACCCACCACCACCCAGGAATAGACTACGAACTATTCCTGAGCATGGTGATACAGATGAATCTTCCACCGAAATGGAAGATCAGATTAGGTACCCAGCAATAAAGATATCAGACAAGATACCACCCGAACTCTTTTACCCTGAATTTATGAAGACACCCAATACTCAAATAAAAATAAAATTAATAAACTAAGGTCTCACTAACAAAAGGGAGAATATCTTACACTTCACTTCCGCAGATTATGAATTCACAATCCCTGTAGCAAAGCTCCTAATAGACTTGAACAAAATAAATAAAATGGACATAAAAGAGACTAAACCCAAGAAGGGGAAAATTCTTGTAACCCCTAGAAGCAAGACCTACGTACTAAATGCAATACATACATTTTTAAACATTTTCGGAACAAGAACTTCGGAACGTATTACAAAAATTAACGGAACGTTTAGAGACATATGGAATAAAGACTCTACGAATCTCAAAACAAAATAATTTTATTGAACAAATAACTTTCTCTATCTTTCTCCAAATTCTAAAAGAAGAATTCAGACAATGCGATTGTTCAATTTTGATATGTTATGTTTCCACTACAAGCATGGAGAACACTGGAGAGAAATCTTTTATAAATCTTTCAAACAGGTTTCCTTAAAAATTTCTATGAAAGCTTCCAACAATCTTTCGTTGTAGTCTAAGTAAACAAAAAATTTCGCAGAGAAATATTGTTGAAAGATTTTATAAAATATTCCATGAAGCTTTCTTTGAGAGATTACTACTATATTTCCTTGCAATATTACATGAAAGATTTATGAAATATTGCGTCAAGATTTTTGGAAACAGCATGGAGAACGCTCAGGAGCAATCTTTCATAAATCTTTCAATTATGTTTCCTGAAAGATTTCGATGAAAGCTTCCAACAATCTTTCATCGCAGTCTAAGTAAACCATAAATCTTGCAGAGAAATATTGTTGAAAGATTGCATGTAATATTCCGTGAAACCTTCTTTGTGAGATTGCTACTACGTTTCTTTGCAATGTTGCATAAAAGATTTATGAAAGATTGCGTGAAGTTTTCGAGGTACAGCTAGGAGAACGCCTGTGAGAAATCTTTCATAAATCTTTCAATCATGTTTCGTGAAAACTTTCTTTGAAAGCTTTCAGCAATCTTTCATTGTAATATAAGTAAACCAATAATCTTGCTGAGAAATATTGTTAAAAGATTTATGAAATATTGTTTGTAATATTTCATCGAGATTTCATGAAATATTTCAATATAATATTACTGTAATATTGCTGAAAGATTTCATTGAAAGATTTTTTATTCGTTCGTTATATCTTGCTACGAAATATTTCAACAATATGTATAAAATATTTCTAAGAAATCTTTCACTGAAAGATTTTGAAATGTTTCCCTGTTTTATTTCATGCTATGTGGGCCCTATTCTACAGGCGATCTAGTCTATGTTTTGAAAGAACCCCGAAAAAATAAATTAGACAGAACTTATAGAGGTCCATATAAAATCGTTGAAATCTTAGAAAAACATAACATTAGAAGATGAAAGTGACAAACGCGTATTAAAACACATAGACAAAATGAAGCCGGCCTACCACCAATAAGAATGACTCTGTTTCGGATGTCTACTCATTAGATTGGAATCCTATTGTTCCTAGTAATAAGGACCAACGTTTATCTTAACTATGAATAACCACCCTAAGGCACAACTTCGGCATTTATTATGGAAAATTGCACGAGTTGAGATTTACAAGAGCCAACTGGAAGATTACAACCTTTATAGACATCCATATTCTAAACCACAATAGCAGTAAAATCAAAACTGCAATGAAAGAAATAAAAGAAAGCTGCCCTAACGAAAACGCAGATTGTCAGCGAGAATTCATTCGTAAAGATTTTGTTTTAAACAAAACTAAATTAGCCGATGACCTATATATGGAACTACTGGATATAGCCGAAGAACACTCGACCATACCCAAACCAGACCTTACCATACCCTCAACCATGTTCAAAAGAAGTATACCATTTGGATTCATAGGAAGTATCAGTCGTACCCTTTTTGGAACTTCATCCGCCGAAGACAGAGAATATTACAATCAAGAAATCGACAAATTGTATAAAAAACAAGGTGAAATGGCTCATCTTATGGAAAAGCAGTCTCATATAGTCAAAAACAAAATATTGCAAATAGAAAAACGTGTTACGGAAATGAGAAAACTTGCCGTAACTACATTACAAAAAGCACTAGCTCTACAAGAAGACATAACTTATAAGGCGAATGCTTACTATTATACAAACCAAAAAGCAATATGGTTCAACGCAATAGAATATACACTTGAAACACACATAGAAACATACAGAACGATATTAAATATAATATACGACGCAAAAAAAGGATTTGTTCACCTAGCTCTTTTTTCTCGTATATAATTACAAGAAATAGTGCAGCACATAAATGAATTAAACAAGGATCACGAGATTCCCATATCTAAGCAACATCTACGGGCAGAAAAACTATCGGAAATAGCAAAAGTTTACTTAGGACACCACAACAAACGCATAATCATCGAAATTCGTATCCCTTCAATTGAACCTAGAGCATACGAACTCTACAAGATGCACCCACTCCCAATACCACAAAAACTCACCCTTAACCAAACATCCTCAGCCTATATAATACCAAGGACAACCTATATAGCTATCAATGAAGATCGTTCAACCCACACGTTCATGGAAGAAAGCCAAGTAAAACAATGCAGGGAAACAGACCAATATCGAATTCGCACATATCAAGGCTCCATCTATGAAGATGAAACTTGCGAAAAATCACTCTTGATACGTCCCATCCAAAAATCCTTATCCAATTGCGATATACGCTATATGGATAATCACAAACCTTACTGGATACGTCTTTCATCAATGGACGGATGGTTATACTCATTGGATGAAGAAAATACAATACAAATTATTTGCCCAAGAGAAAAATCAGAAATAATACCTATAAAAGATATAGGCATTATTCAAATTCGTCCGAGATGCTCCGGGAGATACGAACATATTATGCTAAAAGGTACGCAAAAACTTAGTGTCAAGGAAAATTATTTCTACTCATCCAAAATATCGTCAAATATTAGCCTAATAGCTCCTAAATTCAAGGAAGCACATAAAACCATAGAACAGCCCTTGCTCAAAATCAGGAAGACCAACCCAACAGTCCCAGGCTGGACCACAATAGATGATGCAGAATCACTGCAAGACATCGAAACACAATTTAAGAAATTGTCTTTACACCATAGAGAAAAGCAATAATCATCAAAGCTAGTGTATAGTAGCCTAGGTATTAATCTAACGATAATACTTATTGGTATTATTCGTCTTGGCATATACATACTCTAGAAATACCCGCATCTTATCTTTAAAAGTGAAGAAACACAAAAAAAAACACACACGAATGTAACGAAAAAGTATATGACATACCGACAGTACGCTTTCAATTTGACAAAGATACCTCAACAGCATCTCATACAGTTCACATAGAAGACCATACTCTAAATGAGTCACAATCTTAAAAAAAAAAGAAGGAAAAAAAAATTAGTATACAGAGGCATTTTATCATGCTAACCCTCGAACCTCTGCTACCAATATAACCACAATCCATTTCAACAATCTTTTAATTGAAATCTCTCATTCTTCTCTTTTTCCGCAGATGCAAGCTTCGATTCCTCTCGTATTGCTTATCCCGCCTTCAATCTATCCCGCAACCACAAACGATTTACCTTATTCCACCATGGATATTGAACACCAACCAGGTCTTTACTTCGAAGAGAAAAAAAAGATTGCTTTTAAAACTGAAAATTGGTCTTTCACAACAATAATAGACCTAGATGTTATCAATCCAGCGGAAAGGAACTTCAGAAGGGAAATCGAAGATTTCTTTGCTAACTGTCCGAAGATATTCGAGGGATGCTATATTATGCTCAATAAAGCCGATCAATTTAACAACAGCATATTCGTAACGAGCAGAATATTGAATGATATACGCAACAACATACCTCAAACTAAAAGTCAGGTATCTACACCATTTATCATCCCAAATCTACTTCAAGAAAGGGCGAAAAGACTAAACGAGACATTCAGACAACTAACACAAGACTATACTACATACATATCCAAAGATCAACCAATAGGCGATCTCACGAAAATAGGAAACTGGACCAACACAGTGGAAAATAACATTAACTAATACGTAGAATTATCCTACAATATACTCAGTACTTCAAAGGCAATAATCAATGGGACCCTAGGAACATACCTTTTCAATCAAGAAACAATCACCGAAATGATCAGAGAAAATAGCAACGGATCAACAAAGTCTAGTTTTCCGCAAGTCGATCCTTTATCAACAGAAGTACAAGGTCTAGTTCAAATGCAACTCGAGAAGATAAACTCAACTGTATTTATTGCCATAACCTTTTCTAAATATACCAAAGGAAGGTATAATTTGCACCAAATGCACCCATTTCCAGTACCTCAAGGACTGGGAATTTAAACATATGTGGAACCAAAATTTGTGTACATTATAACTAAAGAAAGGACAATGACTCATTCGTTCATGAACCCCAGTCATCTAAGAAAATGTCCAAAAATACAAAAAATCTTCTACTGCCTTTAACCTCAGACACTTCACTGCCGTAGCTGTGAAATGTCCTTATTAACAGACTCAGAAAATAAAAATCTTGGAGACTGCAGATTACGCACAACCAGGTAAAACAACACAAGATGGATTCCGCTATCAAATGGAACCAATGGATATTTTCTACTGTTCATCAAGAACTTATTACTATCTCATGCCGGAACAATCAACACAAGGTAATGGAATTATAAGGTATAGGACTCCTTACATTAAATCCAACATGTATAGGCAAAACCGAGGATTATAATATTCAACCAAGGCCCAAAACAGAAGCAAGGATTCCATTGTATGTCTTCGACTACGAACCTACTGGCTCAGCTTCAATAATAGCTGATCTCATCGAACTTATCACGATGCCACAAAACGAAAAGACTCTAATAAAGACGATATATGTACTAATCAGTGGATACCCAATTCTGATCGTCTTATTTACCATTGCATTACTAGGTGCTGGGCAACGCGAGAAATCAGTACCCTTAAAACAAGACGTCGCCATGGAACTCTGCAATCAAGAATATTGAACCTTACCTAAATTGGACTCTCATTACAACACCTACAATGAAGAACCGCTGCCACCTCCTCCACACGTTGAAGATCTTACCATCAAATAAAAAAAAGAAATAATCATAATATTAAATATATATATATATATATATACAAGTAGCAAATAATATAGTAACAAAAAAAAACCCAAAAAAAAGAAGGAAAAAAAACTTTTATAAACAATAACAAACAATCAAACTACTAACCGTATATAATAAGATCTCACCCTCATACTAACGACTATTGTACTCATGAACCACTTTTATTTTTTTTCTTCCTATTTTAGATTTTCAATTATCTTTCCCTCCTTCACCTTACTTATCGCTTATACCTTTTTTTCCTGCAGTTTACTCCCACAACAAATGAACAATCAAGTAGCATTATGATCACAGGAATTTGCACCAGGCAACACCCTAAAGTAAAGGCCATGTATTTCAACATAATCAGCCGAAGAGTACTGTGCAGTACCTGCTTCTAAACATCCAATAGTGCCGAACATTACAAGAAACAAGTTCAGTTCCACAGATACTCTTACAAGGAACCATTGTACTGTAAGTGCTACGGCTGTAGCAAACATCTATTGGAAGCACGAGCCGCACATAAGTGCACAGCTTGTATCAGGACGGCCCTTAGACACCCTGATGAATTTGAAACTGTAGAAGGCAAATAAGTCTTTGGACGTCGGAATAAAGTAAGGCTAGATAAAACTTAGCGTCGCATCCATCGCCAAAAGACTCCCACGCGAGAAGTGTTACCAAACTCCCAAATAGAAATAGAACCGCACGAAACCATCAAAGGGTTGTATTGCACAACCAACGACGTACAAACACCAGTATACTACAGTGAGATCAGTCGTGAGGTCATTTGCGAAGAATGTTATTCATCAAAGGCAAAATACAAGGAGTGTTATAGATACTACACTCAATTCCATCGTATTTGCTTGGCCGAAGCCCGAAACCAACACTGCACTCACTGTAAGAAGATACTATTATACCACAAAAGGGCCGATATTTGCGCAAGCTGTAAGGAAACAGCACATCAACGGCATCTCCAGATTGAAGATGAAGCCGGTGCATTTTCAAACTCTCCAGCTCCAGCTTAACTTCTCTCTTCTACTTTTTTTTCTTTCTTTCTTCCTCCTTTTCTTGTTTTCCTTTTCCTCTCATGGGTCTACAAATCGGTCATGACTATAGCAATATACCGCGATAAGCAACAAAATTTACCACACATACTGAAATTGTAAAGGATATCCATTGTTCTAAGGCCTTTACTACACCGAGAGACGATGCTACAAATATCTTTATAGAAGTTGAGACCAGCTGAAACAACAGATTCTTTTTCTGCTTGTTACATCAACTCATCTCACAAGAAGGGAGTTAAGGTATAAGGAGATCTTATGACTCATGCCTCTGATGGTCAACAAAATAATCGATACGTAATTAAGTGAAAGTAAAATAACCAACCATAAGATAACAAGTGAGTACATGGATCACGAATGTCCTTCTTATGCTAAAATAAGATTCAAGATGACGAAAGAGCCTAGATAGAATCAAGACCAGCGTCCCAACCACCTTTTCCTACCAATACCCCCCTCCCTCCTCCCCTCTATCTCTCTTCTTACTCGTTACCATCAAACCATACCTTTATAGAACCATTTTTTTTGCATACCTTTGTAAAACCATCATTTCATAATCCATTTTTTACTTATCTATAAACTAGCTCCAATTATCTTATATTTGTTTCGATTCAGATGTACAATTCCGCAGACAAAATCAATTTACTGTCAAGGCTTAAATTCAGGCCCAATATCGGACCTTGCCACCCGTATCCAGAATACGAAAACGCAAGGTGGTGCATACATTGCACTATGAGTTACGATAAAAGACCCATTATACGTCTTAACTTTCACACTGCCATCACAATTGTGATGATAACCGCACAGCAGGAAGATCGACTCAAAGAGGTCTTCATCGAAGAAGGAATATATGAACTAAACCAGCACTATCTATTAAGGAGACCATGACTTCCACCTGGAGATGACGATGGATATCATTCCGAAACCAACAGCCAATTCACACTTCAACCATATATGATGTAAAACAAAAGTTAAAAGGTTTTCACTACTTTAACCACAGCTCTACTTCATCAAGGACGAAGAACCTTCCCGATCTGGGAGGTGTAGCACCTTGAATTCTCTACCTTGCCAGTCTTTTAAATTCATAATTATTTCTTTGTTTTTACAAATTATCTTAATAAAAAAGGAAAAAAAGTCTATTCGATACACGATAATAAAACTAATAAATTAACTAACCACATATTTTAAGTTTAGGTTATCACCACCATACTAACCCTATTGTACTCTTCACCACCATTAGAAGTAAGAATTTTTCTTTAACCTTGTAAGAGAAAAGCTAAAAGGTTTTGTTAATAACAGCCTTACTTCATCAAGGACGATGAACCTTCTCAACCTGGGAGGTGTAACGTCTTCGTTTAATAAACATTTTTTTATTATTAAATTTTGAATTTTGTTACAAAAAAAACTTTTGGCTGAGATTTCCAAAAGTTTTAGCTTTTCCGTTCAAGAGGTCATCGAAAAAAAATGAGCATTGAAATCATCTAATTATAATGAAAAAGCGTTACTTTTTTCTTAATTAGATGAAAACAATGAAAGGTGACCTCTACTAGAAAATAAGTCGCTAAGAGTTCAGAGGTTTTTTCCATCATGATTTTCGGTTTTCCCAAAAAAATATAAAAACCTCTGAACTAATTAAAATGCATGTTATTTCACCACAGTCGTTTGTTGCACCTAGTACAGATCAGTTGTATCTTCGAAAGCCATAAAAGGCAATAGAATTCTTATGAGTTCAACTCAGTGTAATCTTTTGTATTCTATTTTGAAGTAATTATTATATTATTTATCAATTTTATATTTTAAAGTGATTATTATATTACATTACAACGCTACATTAATATTATACCAAGGAAAAGGGCCATTATAAACTAAACCGACAAATAAATCAAGTTAGTAATGAAAATAATTATTTATACTGTTTTTCTTCCTCAATTTCTAAAAAGGGCTCTCGAGTCTGCAAATAACCTCACTCCATCTCCTATAGCCTCTGTTACGCGAAAATCTTCTTGCTTGCGTAACCGCTCGACGCAACCAGAACTGCAACGTACGGGTGAATTAAAATATTAAAATTAATAACTTTTATTCGGATGTTACACTTACTCTAGGGTGGGCAAAATCAATCGACCAGTACTGTGTGTATATATATATATGTGCAAACATAGATTACTGTATATATTCATTTATTTGTCAGAAAACTTTGTAAAATTACTAAAAGTGTGCCAATGCGAAAGTCTGTATAAGACTTTTTGTTTTAATAAAACTTTCTTTAGGGTGAGCAAAATCAATCGACCAGTACTGTGTATTAGTTATATACGTAACTTGGGAGTACGAAGGATGAATACAGGCGAGACTAAAGTGTTTGTCGCTTGAGTAGCAGTTGGTCGAGGGCGCGCGAAGCGCGCCCGAGACTGATTTTAAGAATTTTAAGATTTTGAGATGTCACTCTGATACTGACTAAACTTTTCGCGGCTTTTGAAAAAGTCTCCCTGTTCTTTCCCCCCTTTTGTCTATAAGCTGATATAAGGGAGGTGGGAACAAGCGACTGTGAAGTGCTGCCGCTCATCATCGCTTTTGATTTCTGATACAATTTGTGTTGCGACTCAACACATGCATATGGTTAATTATTTTGTATATGCTATTCTAATGATTCTAATTGTTTTATATTATCTGAAGCATTGTTCCTATTATTTTGTTAAGCATTAGAAGAAAATTAATTCTGTTTTCAAATGATAAAATATGGAAAAAGCTAAAGTTATAGTCATAAATACTCAATATTTTCCTGGTTACAGGCAATTAAAGAAAATCACTAAAAAAGTTACTAGATTTTTAAACGCATATAGTTCTTTAGCGTCGATAGTTACAATTTTGAAACTTTTTTTAAATTAAAGATGAGCTCAAATCCTTTCGAAACAGTAGTTACAGCATATCAAAATATTATTTTTTTCCAAAGTTAGAGCGTAATAAGGATTGGACCTAATTTCAGCTTTTATTATTAATGAATGTTTTTAAAAGAAAAATCAGGTCCAATGTTTATCACGCTCTAACTTTGGGAAAAAATAATATTTTTACATGCTATAACTACTAATTCGAAAGGATTTGAGCTCAGCTTTCAGTTATTCATTTTTTCATCACAAATAAAATCGTTATTTATGCGGAGTTCTAGCCGATTCGTTGTTCTTGTCCATATCCACATTCACTAATATAATTTTAATTAAAATTATATTGAGATTTTATTTGTGATCAGAAAATGTCTAACTGTGTTTCCATATGAAATTTCAGCTGGAATTCTATGTCAACGTTTATGCATTCTATGCATAATTACATTAATGTAATTAATGTAATTAAAGTAATTTTTATCAACATTAATGTACATCGTATTTTAATTGGAATCCCAGATGGATTTTCATATTGAATTCCATATGCATTTTCAGGTGGAAGTCTATGGATTCTATGTGGAATCAAATGAAATCTTATGTCCTTGTTGACATGGAATACAAGTGCCTAGATTCTACGTAGACATGGACTAGGACATAGAATTTCATTAGACTCCACGTAGGATCCTAAGTCTATACTTTCACATCGAATTCCAGCTGGAACCCAATGTAGAAAATCTGCTAGGATTTCAGCTAAATATTTTCAAAAGGGATAGAATGTAATTGTTTGATCTGATTTACGTGAAATTACAGCTGGAATTGTATTGGAAAGTTTATGGATCGTATGTATGATGGAACAGAATTCTTCGCCCTAGTCCATGTCCACACTCACAAATCAAGCTTCAATCTACGTGGGATTGAACTTAACAGCAGGCCGGAGTAGAACCTGATACCGACCGAGTAACAATTGAGTTGTTTGTTATTTACTCAAGTATTAATCGGTGTATCTTCAAAATAAAGGTTGATCGCAATAGATATTATTATTATGAATATCTATGCACAAGAAAAAAAAAATCTACCGATTTGTTTTTGAGAAAAGTAAGGAACGCCGAAGTAAAAGATTATGTTTATAATATTTTCGCGTTCCTTACTTTTCTCAAAAACAAAGCGATAGATTTTTTTTTCTTGTGCATAAATATTTGTAATAATAATATCTATTGCGCTTAACCTTCAATTTGCAGATACACCGATTAATACTTGAGTAAATAACAAAAATGCCAATTAGACAAGGACAGCGAATCCGGCCTGCTCTTAAAAACTAAAATAAGAATTAACATGAAATTCTAGAATGAATTTAATGAGAAAGTTATAGATTTCATGTAGAATCTAATGGAATTTTTAAATCCAGGCCTATATCTACAGTCATGAATAAAGTTTTTATATGCATGAAATTCTACCTGGAAATATAATTACAATTTAATATGGAATCCTCTGAATTTCATGTGATCTCAATCTATTTTTAGATCAAGTTCTTTATCGATACTTGAAAATAGAATCTTAATCTTCATGGATTTTTAGTTAATCCAGCTGTATTTGCACGTGAAATTTTAGCAAACTATCCATGTAAAATTCTATTAAGATTTCGACGTGAAATCCCAGCTGGATCTCTATGTAGTATCAGTTGGATTTCCATATGAAAGTCTTGTTAGATTTTTCTGCAGCGTTTTATGTGCTAATTCAGCGGTATTTTCATGTAGGATCGCTACTATTTATATGGAATCGTATATCATATGGAGTCGTATATCATATGAAATCGTACATAGAAATCATGTTAGATTTTCGAATGGAAAACAAATTCATTTCCATGTAAGAATCTATGATTTTTATATGGAATTTTAGTCAAGGAAAGGGGAACTACACTTAAAGTTTGACATACAAATGTGTGGGTGAAAATGAGAGTGGCATAAGTCACATTTTTAAAAAAATTTAGTTACTGGTATATTTTATTTCTTTAACATTAAGGGGAATCCTCATACCGACATAGAATTCTACCTTATCCTCATTGAAATTATGAATTTTTATAAAAATTTAACTATTCATGACTGAAATTTGTAGGAGAGGCACATTCTTAACATGCCAAAGAATTTATTGCAACGTAAAAAGACAATATAAGGGTAAAAATAAAGGCGAAAACTGCTTAATACGATTAACTTTTCAATTTAGTTATAAATAATCTTATTATGCAGTTTTTGTTTTCATTTTCACTTTTATTCTGTCTTTTAACGTTGCAATAAATTCTTTAGAATGTTAAGAATGTGCCTCTTCTATAAATTTTAGTCAAAAATAGTTAAATTTTTATCAAAATGCATAATTCAAATGTAGATAAGGTAGATCTCTGTGTCGGTATGAGGACACCCCTTAAAGCAACTTTTTTTTCGAAATGGAGTGGCTTTTCTGTTTATTTTTTTTTTACATATTATAAGCACTGTAAAAATGGCACTTAATAGAAATGTACATTGACTTAAAACTTTAACATCGAAAATCTCAAAATTAAAAGTATGTGACTTATGCCACTCTCATTCTAACCCACACAAATGTTG
Source organism: Anastatus disparis (assembly GCA_017163975.1). NCBI lineage: Eukaryota > Metazoa > Arthropoda > Insecta > Hymenoptera > Eupelmidae > Anastatus > Anastatus disparis. The sequence continues at coordinate 4,455,630 of JAFFSR010000355.1, forward strand.
TTGGATTTCTACACAAATTTTACCTGCAATTCTAGCTTCGACATGTACAGCAGTACTTGTAATACATTTGGTTCTGTCTCTGAAAAGATTAAATAGGATGAGTGAAGATGAGATTGGTGATATGTATTTATAAAATAAAAATTTAATAATATAAAAATAAAAAATTTTTATGTGGTTTTATTATTTCCGAAACATGTTTGGCATGGCAGAAATATATCTTTCTTTTTTTACATTCATAGTTACGCAAAGTTTCGAAAGCTGATTTGTCGATGTTATGCTATAATTTTGATTTATATTAACAACTGTTTTAATGTTTATTAGTTCAGCATATTGACAGTCCTCTACTTCGATGTTTTTATAAATTAAGTGCTCTATTCTATCTTGTACTTCAACAATAAATTTTTCTATTAATACAAACTCTCCATTTTTTAGGCAGGCAAATGCGTTATCAGATCTACTACATTTCTTTGCAGAAGTCTTGAAGACATTATCATTTATGACTATTTTATCAAAAGCTTGTATGGGCACACCTACTAAATTAACTTGCTGCAGTATTTCTCTGCATACCGTTTTTGGTTTTCCAAAATATATACTTAGTCCGTATTTTACAGTTCTAATACTACATCGATTTTCCAAATAACTGAAAAAATCAAAAATTGGTGAGTATTCTCTTTCCATGACATGTTTCTGTAATATGTAAAAGCTTTTGTTCATCAATAAGTTTCGTGAAACTGGATTTAAAACCCCTTCGGCAGCGTGTACCGTTTTTATCACTGTACCATTGTCTGATTCAAAAGGGTAACCATAATGGGTCCATAGCGGTCCCCAATCAATGACGCTTTGTGGCAAATGTAACAATTGATGTATGTTGAATGACATTGCATCTTTCCCATAATAAAATTCTGTAAATGCAACAAACTTTTTTGATAATCTATCTGTTTTTTGTACATTTATTACACTCACTTCATCCTTCAGAAGTAAATGATATGCTTCAACTAAATATGACCAATGCTGTGCATAAATTTCAAAACCTGGAATTTCACTAAGAATCGGAATACTATAATATAAAATCCAGTTTTGATATTCCACAGCTTTCCAATATTTTCGGTCACCAAGAGAGCGAGATAAACGCACTAATCTAGTAGGTATCTTGATACTTTGTAGATATTCATCAATCATTTCTACATATTCTTTGGAAATTGAGAAATAGTCCAATCAATAGAGCAAAGAAATGGCTATTTTAGACATTAATTAAAGGCTTAATGAAACTTATATGGAGTTGTTAAGGGCGATGAAAAAACATACTCTGTATAAAATGTAACCAAAAATAAACGGTTGAAAATGCTCCAGGAGGCTGCAAAGTTGGCCAAAACAGCTTTTTTAATTCTCTGAAGCAACCTATGCATTTAATCGAAAAAAGTAATTAATAAAAGTATTAGAGAATAAAAAAACCTACAATTTGAGTACTGCTGCGATTATTTTCATCAATTAGTTATTGCAAAAAAGCCAAAAAACCATCAAAAATGGCCATTTCTTGAATATCAATTATTTATTGCAAAAATAATTTTTTAAATATTTTTAAACTTTTAAAAGGAAGCTTTCATCAAAACGAACAGAAAGAGAGGTTGCAACAGCAAATTGGTTAATTTGTTGCTGTGATATTCCCTATTATTTATCCCAACGCGTTAAATGTTTATTGCTATAATTTTTTTTTGGCTGAACATATTGAGTTGCATAAGGGCTTAAACTCTTCATGAAGGTTCAAATTTTCATATTTTGTTAAGAGCAAATTAGAAAATTCAATTGCAATATTTTTTATAACGCTTTAAAGAAGAGGGTGTTTTTTTTTATAAATAAATAAAGCTGGTGCTTTATTTATAACTTTTACGAATTCGCTATTTGAATATTCTTATAGCGGTGTTCGAAACGAAGATTTAAAAAAAAAAAGAACTCTCTAAGGCCAACAGGAGCCGAGATAAGATTTTTTTTTTTTTAATCACAGGGACTTTGTTTATAACAATTAAGAAACGAATCAAGCGTCATTTTGTAGTTGAAGACTTATATTTTAAAAATCTATGATTATATTTTTAAAAATAAGACTCTTTATTAATAAAATTAAAATAATACTAACATACAAATAATAACGTCAAAGTCGGAGTCGTGGTGGGGATGCTTATGTTTGCGCGTGAGAAAAATTAACGAAGGACCCCGTCCCAATAAAATTCGTAAAAATTAACCATATCTCCGAAAATAATGGACCGATTTTGATGTTTTTTTTTTAATCTGGGGTATCTTGAAAAATTATCAATATTGGTGCAAATAGTTTTTCAAAATAGGGTATATTTAAATTAAAACAACTGTACCTTTTACGGACACCTTAAACGCAAATAATTGGTGTGGCTCACTAAATCAATATTTTTAAATGTGTAATGTCTCATTTTAAAGCTGAAAAAAAGAACTTGAAAATGAGATATCATGAGTTTCATTACGATTAATATTTACGAAATGCGCGCGGATTAACGTAAATGCTGTAAATGAACTTACCTTATTATTCCTCATAATTATTACATTTGGAACCTGGAGATAAATTTAATTAAAATTTTTACTTTTTCTATATTTTAACTAATTATTATAATGAATTTATAGTTTAAATAAATAAAAAAATAATTATTAATAATTGCAAAAACTTTAATAGTAATAATAAAAATTGTTATCTCATTTTTTCTTATTTTTCTTTGTTTTTCATACAAAAAAAAATTTCAAATCTTATAATTGCTAGAAATAATAACTTTAATCTATATAATATATGAGAAGCTGTTGCTGAAATTCAATGTTTATTTAAATACAAATTTATATTTTCTGATTACCCTTTGTTTATTGATTTTTTTTGTGTTATTTTAAATATGTTTCTTACATAAAAATCTCAGTAGTTTAACTTTAGAAAATAAAATGAAAATATATTTAATAATGAAAAAATTTTTTGTATGAAAAACAAAGAAAAATAAAAAAATGAGATAACAATTTTTATTATTACTATTAAAGTTTTTGCAATTATTAATAATTATTTTTTTATTTATTTAAACTATAAATTCATTATAATAATTAGTTAAAATATAGAAAAAGTGAAAATTTTAATTAAATTTATCTCCAGGTTCCAAATGTAATAATTATGAGGAATAATAAGGTAAGTTCATTTACAACATTTACGTTAATCCGCGCGCATTTCGTAAATATTAATCGTAATGAAACTCATGATATCTCATTTTAAAGTTCTTTTTTTTAGCTTTAAAATGAGATATTACACATTTAAAAATATTGATTAAGTGAGCCACACCAATTATTTGCGTTTAAGGTGTCCGTAATAGGTACAGTTGTTTTGATTTAAATATACCCTATTTTGAAAAACTATTTGCACCAATATTGATAATTTTTCAAGATACCCCAGATTAAAAAAAAACATCAAAATCGGTCCATTATTTTCGGAGATACGGTTAATTTTTACGAATTTTATTGGGACGGGGTCCTTCGTTAATTTTTCTCACGCGCAAAGATAAGCATCCCCACCACGACTCCGACTTTGACGTTATTATTTGTATGTTAGTATTATTTTAATTTTAATAATAAAGAGTCTTATTTTTAAAAATATAATCATAGATTTTTAAAATATAAGTCTTCAACTACAAAATGACGCTTGATTCGTTTCTTAATTGTTATAAACAAAGTGCCTGTGATTAAAAAAAAAAAAAATCTTATCTCGGCTCCTATTGGCCTTAGAGAGTTCTTTTTTTTTTTTAAATCTTCGTTTCGAACACCGCTATAAGAATATTCAAATAGCTAATTCGTAAAAGTTATAAATAAAGCACCAGCTTTATTTATTTATAAAAAAAACACCCTCTTCTTTAAAGCGTTATAAAAAATATTGCAATTGAATTTTCTAATTTGCTCTTAACAAAATATGAAAATTTGAACCTTCATGAAGAGTTTGAGCCCTTATGCAACTCAATATGTTCAGCCAAAAAAAAATTATAGCAATAAACATTTAACGCGTTGGGATAAATAATAGGGAATATCTCAGCAACAAATTAACCAATTTGCTGTTGCAACCTCTCTTTCTGTTCGTTTTGATGAAGGCTTCCTTTTAAAAGTTTAAAAATATTTAAAAAATTATTTTTGCAATAAATAATTGATATTCAAGAAATGGCCATTTTTGATGGTTTTTTGGCTTTTTTGCAATAACTAATTGATGAAAATAATTGCAGCAGTACTCAAATTGTAGGTTTTTTTATTCTCTAATACTTTTATTAATTACTTTTTTCGATTAAATGCATAGGTTGCTTCAGAGAATTAAAAAAGCTGTTTTGGCCAACTTTGCAGCCTCCTGGAGCATTTTCTACCGTTTTTTTTTGGTTACATTTTATACAGAGTATGTTTTTTCATCGCCCTTAACAACTCCATATAAGTTTCATTAAGCCTTTAATTAATGTCCTCAAAATGTCTTTATTGATTGGACTAAAAGGCATATTAGAAGTATGAAACCAACATTTCATAAACTTTTTAGCGTTTCCTAAATCTACACAATGCATGGCGTCTGGCAAAAATGCATCTATTAAATCGAAACGTGATAAATTTATTAAAGGTGTTACTTTCTTAACGCCATGAACTGGTTCACCTGAATAAAGTGCTCCGATCATATGTTGTATTGTATCATTAGCATTTCTTTTTTGCGGAATTTCATCTAATAGAGTGTATTTAATAGTTTTTTCTTTTTTGTGTGTAACATTTTCTCCTCTGTGTAGGCACCAATTGCACCCAAAATATCCGTTTAATTGAGTTAAACCCTGCATGGATGCTCTGGTAACAAAGCCTACACAACAGCACACAACGTATTGATAAATGCACTTGACACAATTATTAATACAACATTTGATTCCAGTCAATGATAATTGATTAAGTTTCTTCACAAATGGCTGTAAAAAATATGTCATTTTCGGTTTATCATGGCCAAACCATAGAGAAAATATTATAGTTTTTTTCATACGTAACTTAACTGGTATTTCATTAACAGACACTTGTATTGGCCATATGGAGAATTTCGAACTTTTAAATATAGGTGATCCATATCACTATTTAACGTGACAGTTGCATACGATTGTTTTTTGTTGTTCGGTAGTGAAGCAGTAAAATCTTTATATTTTCGTCCACTATATATATCCTTATATTTAAAATCATTCAATTCTTCATCTATATCAGAAACAATTTCAGAATAATAATTGCTATTACTTTCAATGACATCTTTTATATCATCCCTAACATCAAAAGTTGTAAAATAATCTCTATAAGATGGATGTTTAACATTAATATTTTTATCACAAAGTTCACAAAAAACAAAGCGCTCATTTATTTTAAATTCTCTTAAATACATTTTGCATAATGGACATACAGCATGATACCGAATACTTTCTTTACAATAAAATAGTTGATCAATTTTATACCGCGTTTCTGGTAAAATGTTTTTACTTAAAAAACTATTGATCATTCTACATAAATCTGCTATAGCAGAATTTGGTAAAGAATAAACTATGGTAAATTTTAATATAGCAAACAAAACTTCAATAATACTGACTACAAAATGAGCATTAATTATTTGATTGTAATCTTCATTATTTATCATGTTTGAAAGCTTAGGAAATCGATGGTCATTGTTATCATCGTTATTATCTTCATTCATAATATTCACTTCCTCAAAATCTGTATCTATCTACATCTATATATATATATATATATATATATATATATATATATATATATAAATTTTATCAATCTATACCGGCTATAACTTTTACAATTCATCATAATTAAAAAAAAAATACGGATCTTTTATTTTTCCGTATTCTACAAGACGGATATAATACATTTTTTCATGCAAAGACCCAATTACCGTGGCTAAGTGTGCATGTCAAGCACATATTAATTTTTAAGAACAATAAAGTAATTGCATCATTATTATTATTGATTGTAAATATTTAATAATTTTTATTCAATAAACAAATTGTTTTAAACGTAACACAACAAAAAAAAAAGGTTATTTTTATGTGAGTAGTGATTAGGTTGTTTAGAATTCAGTAAATAATAATTAATAATTATCAATTGTGTTAAAACGTTCGAGAAAAATAGGTTAAATAAGCATCCAACTTTAATTTCATTTCATATGTCGTGTATTTTTTACAATGTAATAATAACAAAATACATTAACCTAAAAATTTTTTAATATTCTTGATAAAAAAATTCAGAAAATTGAATCTTTGTTTTTTAAAACTTAATAAATAACTACATTATTAAATTAAAAATTATATTACAAATTACTATAATTTATTTATAATTTATATTAGGACGTCACAACAAATCATTCCATATAGTCATTTGATAAGTATGAAACATTTATTATTTGTAAACAAAATGCTTATTTCTTTGTCATAAGGTTTTGAATATTTTTTACATTCCTATCTTAATTATATCTAATTTTTCTTTGAATTAATTTAAAATTATTAAAATCTTATTAAAATTTTGATTAGTTCGATTATTTATAAATTAGATTTAAGCTTGAGTAGATAATGAGAATTTAATGTCAATGTTAAACAAAGTTAGAATTACATTATATATCAAGAATCATTTTCATATATTTTTACTTCAATTCTTTTAACAAATTATTAAAAATAAATGAATCTAAGCATTAAAAAGTATTTTCGATAGTATTTAGATTTCAAATTATAAACATTCTTTGAACATGTAAAATTTACAAATATCGAAATGAATTATAAGAAACTAATTGTCTTTTTATTATATTATATATCCTAAAATTAGTTTACTATAATTGCAGAAAAGAACCAAAAAAGTCTTAATTACGCTTGCAATATTAATTGGACAATAAACATGAATTTTTTTTTATGGTGACATATAAAAAAATATTTTGGTTGTTTTATATGAATTAATTTTAAAAATCTTATTTATTGAAAATTTAGAGATTGTGTTAAGAATGAATTGTACAATTGTTTTTAAAATATGAAATAAAAAAGCCATAAGAAGAAATCTGACTTGTAAAATTATAGGTAAACAGTCAAGTTAAAATTTTCAAAGAAATGAGAACTTTTGATGATAGTGGTAATTGTAACAAGACTTCTGCTATTATAGTAGAAATAAACGACAATGAATATAATAAATAACATTGTAGTTTTGTTAAAAACAATTATTCAAACAATTCGTAATAATAGTAATATCGCAATATAAAATTAAAAATTTTTTTAATTTAAAGATTCATGAAATACCTGTTCATTAAAAGCAGAAGAAAAAATTTAATGATTTTTGTAGAACAAAAATGAAATTGTAATTTAAATTCTAACTCCTAATTTAATTTTGATATGACTTTAATAGTTTATGCTTGTTTATTCATGAAAAAGACTTCATTATTTTTTATTTTGTGATTGTAGATGCAAACAAGAAAGTATCCAACATAGCTTATTTAAATTGATGATAAATATTTGGTCAATGAAATTAAAATCAATAAAAAATAATTAGTTGATTTTAAAATTACAATTATAAGATTATTTATGAAAGAGCTAAAATTCAATAACAAATTAAGATATATTTTTTTAAATAAAATATAATTATTTTTTTGAAGATTATTAGTTAAATAATAAATAAAATTCAAAACCCTGAAAAGGAAAGCGACTCTTAAGAGGAAGACTTTGATAAGTAAGAAATCTAAAATTTTATATTTGTCTTTGAAAAAATCTTTTGATATTTTTTTCATGTTAAGTCTTGTAAGTAACAAGTCTTTAAAAGAAAAAGACGTGCATCCAGTGTCACATCAATTATTGATACAAAAACTCAGTAATATAGGTATTAAAATGCATACCATGCAACGATCTATTTATTGGTTTAATCATTTCTATCTTGATCTTCTATCATTGATAGATACATGTAAATTAAATTTATTAGATAAATTGTTGATATGTTATTGAGATTCAGAATCTGTAAGTAAAATAATAAATTCTAATAAATGCTTATCTTTATGCTCTTTGATATATAAAAGATGTGGTATTTACTTCTTTAATAATATTTATATAGAGAACCTAAAATTTTACCTGAAAATGATGAGTGAGATGATAACGTGCAAGATGTTCCTCTTAAATTTCAAGCGATGCTGCCTGTACTTGTATTCTTAGTACTAACGTACTCATCAGTATTGATTGAATCATTTAACCCAGAAACATTGTTATCTGAGCTTCTCTGATTTAACAAACTTGCAGGTATTTCTGATGTAGAATCACTAGATGATTTCATCATGTACTTTCTACAAATTAATTTAAAAAAAGCAATTAAAAAATCAATTCAAAAAAGCAATTAAAAAATTAAAAGTTTTCTTTTTCCTTTGTAAATATTAAATCCAAAAACCTGTTTGTATATAAATACTCAGCTGCTTTTTTTTCATGGAAAATAATAATAAAAATTCTAATTACATACAATTACTTGCTAAAAGGATATGATAAACTACACTGAATTTCAAAATCTTTTTGTACATAAATACTTAAATCTTTTTTTTCATGGAAAATAATATACAAAATTTTAATAACATACAATTACTTTATAGAAAGATATGATAAATTACACTTAACCTTTTTTTTATTTAAAAAATAATTGATACTTACTTGAAAGTATTGTTGTTTTGCTTGTATTTAGACAAAACTGTAGTATTGTGAATATAACAACTATTTCTATTATTCGAACTTTATAATATAATAAAAAAGTTATTCGTAACTTTTTATAACAATTTTGCGCGGCAAACAATTTTTAGAATTATTATCGTTTCACTTTATTTACTATAACGTTTTATTTAAAAAATTTTTAATATGGCGTTAATTTTTGTAACAGCTCTCTTTTTTTCTTATCACAAGAGAGACGAAGACAGAATGAGATTTCAATAATAATCGTACCAACTTAAGTTGAGTTTGTAAATTTGAAACCTAAAATGTATATCTTACACACACACACACACATATATATATACAGTCGACGATCTGAGTCCCGCCGCCTTCTCCTCCATCGACTCGCTCGTGCCTTACCCCCACTCGCTGACTAAAAGAATTTGTTTCCAAACATTCTGAGTCCCGCCGCTGCTCTATGCAACTTTTTCACTTGTAAAAATGGGTTTATTAATTTCATTTTTTGTTTCATACAACAAATGTTTATTGAAATAAAAAGTAACAACGAAATAATACAATATTGCATAATTCTCATTTACATCTACTGAAAAAAATATAAAAATTAAACTAGATATATTTAATCAATTAATAAAATGTTATTTATTTGAAAATTTAAGTGATTGCTTTATAAATAAAAGATAAAATAAATCTTATTTCATTTCATTTTCATAAAAACAATGGGTATTTAGTTCATCAATAAATATAATATATTCTTTTATTTTTAAATTTATGTTACCTATAAATAAAAAAATTTAATTTTTATATTTTTTATAGTAAATATAAATGAGAATTATGTAATATTACAATATTTTTTGTTACCTTTTATTTCAATAAACGTTTATTATATTCTAAACAAAAAAATTAAACTAAGAAATCCATTTTTACAAGTTAAAAAGTCGCATAGAGCAGCGGCGGAACTCAGAATGTTTGGAAATAAATTCTTTTAGTCAGCGAGTGAGGGTAAGGTATGAGCGAGTCAATGGAGGAGAAGGCGGCGGGACTCAGATCGTCGATCTATATATATATATATATATATATATATATATATATATATATATATATATATATATATATATATATATATTTGTATATATGTTGAAAACTTGCGGATCAGCCAATCAGCGACGTTGTTCAAAAACAAAGAGTCTGCACTAGTAGAAAGAAGGAAGACGAATATTCAAAATTCTAATAGCTGTTACTTTTTTTCGAACATTTTTAATAGTAATAAGAATCAGAAAAAAAATAGTTATAAACTTGGTAATTAACGTAAATTTTTCTTAACTGTTAGTATTAATAATATTAAGATACTAGTTATTATCGGGAATTATTTTCATCCTTAAAAAAAGGAAACAAGATTCACAGTTTCCGTTGTAAGAAAAAAATTGCAGAAAGCTTTGTGCGCTACAATTCGAGAAACGATAAATACATTGACTTAATATTTTAAAATGTGAGGTTTATTAAAAGCAGTTTATTATTAAAATAACCAAAATTCGTCAAGTTAGCATTAGTTTACTATCGTTTTATTTGTATACTTCACTATTACACGGTAAATATGAATTTTTTATTGCACACTAATTTTGGTTGTTAACTTTTATAATTAAAGGTTAAATGTTATCGTTTATCATAATTTTTTTTATGAATAGCATCAAAGATGAGTGAAAATACGATTAAAAATAAGCCTATCCATGCAAAAATCAAATTTATAGATGATTCATATGTGACCATCGTTGAAATAGATAAAATTTGTGAATTTTTCAAGAATTTACCGTTAGACATACATGATTTCAATAGTGAAGCCATTTATGAATGTTTATTGAAATACGATGAGGATGATGAAGATGAAATGAAGTATCCTGTACAAATAGCTCAACTTGCTGGTAAAAAAATTTTTTACTTTGAATTTCGATTATGTTAAAATAGACTTTGTTTTCTTAATGAATAATAATTATTTTTTGTTTCAAATTGAATATTCGGAGAATTAGCTAGTATTAAATTATTTTTATAAAACTTATCTGTATTAGAATTATAATAAACATGATTTTAACTATTATAAACAAAAATATGTATAGTAATTAAATTACGTTTATTTAATTTGAAATTAATTATGTCGATAAATACTAAAATTCTAAATAAAACTTTGAAAGCTCAAGACAACTGTTATTGTATCTTAAAAATACATTTACATATTTTAAATATAATTGCTTTAATTACTTTTGATTGAATGCGGAATTACTGTTGTTGTAAATGTGTAACATTGGATGATCTGAATTGTATATTATTTTCAATTTACGTTCATAGAACAATTTTTTTTTCTTAAGGGGATGTAAAATGGACACTACACCTGTACTCATAAATATTCACTATCTTAACATTTTATTGCAAAATTTTCGCTAAAAAAATGCATTAGCTTGTAGTATGTACCATGAAGATTATTCGGTTAAATTTTTAAATAAATTCATTCATTAGTTATTGAGAATTTCGGGTTCCAAAATTATTTATTAACATTTTTCAATTTTGTATAGAAATCCAAATATCTTAAAAACTAATTAATGAATTTATTTGAAAATTTATCTCAATAATCATCATGGTACATACTACAAGCTAATGCATTTCTTTTCTGGAAATTCAGCAATAAAATGGAAAGGAAGCTAATATCTATAAGTACAGGTGTAATGTCCGTTTTACATCTCCTTAAGGAATTTGTTTTTATTAATTTAAGTATTAATAATTCAGAAATAATTTTTGACAGAGAATATAAATAACAAATATTATAATTTATAGAATTTAAAATTTAAATGCTAAATCAGATTTTTATTATTATGTTACGTTCAGTATAGTAATATTTGATATTTTTTAGACACGTTTATAAAATTAATGAATAATTAACTTTATTCATAAGATTTTGATTTACAGTTTAAAAGAACTTAAATGATAATAATAAGTGAAAATGTAGTATGATTTTAGAATTATAAAATTGTAATTAGATACATTCTATATGTTGCAATTATTATATTTTTCATTTAGTTATTACCAATGATGAGGAGTATGAAGAATTCCAAGATAAAAGAGGTGCTTTTAAAAAATTGAATAATAGTATTCTTGAAGTGTACTATAACAATCACTCATACGAAAATGATAATGGATCTGATGTCATAAAAAAGAGGAATGATAAAGCAAATGCAGTTACAAGTAAAATCAAACGTAAATGGTACTTAAAATTTTAATTTTATTTCATAATTTACTTTAGTATTTATTTTATAATGTTTATTATAATTTAATATGTTTTACAAATAGTTTCAATTTGATAATATTGGTTATAAACTTTTTCTTTCAAAATTTGTTTGTTGTATTTTGTGAACATGGTTAAGTGATTTCTTAATACGTTATTAATATTGTTTTATAATTTGGACAAAAATTTTTTAACAGTTTTAATCATTTTGTAATGTCACAAAAATTATAGATAACTAGGGGGCATGCCCCCTGCGTGCAAGCGCGCCAACCCCCATCTTGCTTTTATAGTTTAAAAAAAATATCCAAGAATTTGCAATTTTGAAAGAAATATAGACCGATTCCATCTCAAATCATGCAGACCAACTGCACCTATCTCTCCGAACTGCTTAAAAATTTTTTATATTATTCTACTTTGAAAATAAGCATTTTTTTATTTTTCCATATCATCAAAAATGCAGTTTTTATGCACTTTTTAAAAATGACTTATAAATTTTCAATTTTCAAAAATCGAAAATTTTTTTTTTTTTTTAATTGTCTTTATCCCTGTAGTGATCATTATAAATAAATTTAGGCTCGTTCAATGCTACAGAGGATGCTCTTTTAATTCCTCCGTCTTTTATTTTTTTAAAAAAAAAAACGGAAGTGCAATTGCACTTTTTGTAAAAAATGAAAAATGCATTTTTCTCAAAAAAGCCATTTTTTTTTATCTCAAATTTTTTTTATGGATAGGTGGCCTTAAGAGCAGGCCGGATTCGCTGTCCTTGTCTAATTGAGATTTTTGTTATTTACTCAAGTATCAATTGGTGTATCTGCTATTTGAAGGTTAAGCGCAATAGATATTATTATTACAAATATGTATGCACAAGAAAAAAAAAATCTACTGATTTGTTTTTGAGAAAAGTAAGGAACGCGAAAATATTATAAACATAAACTTTTACTTTGGCGTTCCTTACTTTTCTAAAAAACAAAGCAATAGAATTTTTTTTTCTTGTGCATAGATGTTTATAATAATAATATCTATTGCGCTCAACCTCTAATTTGAAGATACACCGATTAATACTTGAGTAAATAACAAAAAACTCAATTTTTACTCAGTCGGTATCAGATTCTACTCCGGCCTGCTGTTAAGACCTATATTTTCATTGGAATTTGGAATATTTTGGTTTAGGAGGAGATATAAAAAAAATTGAGAAAAAAATTTTCATATTTACATAAATGTAAATACGTCATAGATACAACAAATACTTCAGGAGTAAGCGCATTTCAGATATATATATATATTTGTACGTACATAGCTTTTATGCAACTCATAGGTGTTGTGCTGTACATATATATATATATATATATATATATATATATATATATATATATATATATATATATAGTGCATAAATTTTGCGTTAAGTATAAGAAATTATGTAAAAAAAAAGTTCTATTTTTTTTTCCTTTCTTATGAGTTTTGGACTTTTTCTTATTGCGCACATTCTTCTTTGACGTAATTTTTCTTTTCTTTTTTTTCTCTTTATTTAATAATTTTGTGAAAGGATGAGCAGCAGTTCGAGCCATATACAATTTTTTCTTTGTCCCTACTTTTACTTTCCTTACGTGGGTTTTTTGAATGCCGGCCAATTTAGGGGTCTTAAGCTACTCTTTTATTTTGCTTTGTCTAAAAACTTCAATATCTTCTTTTGGCAGTAAGATTAATTTAATAGCGTCAGTGTTAGGTTGAACTTTTTTTACAAAAGCATTTGCATCTTGTATTGATTCAACATGACAATTTTGAAGATTATGTCTGGTTGCATAGTGTTTTACTAATCCACCGACGCCATCAACCGCACCTTTGCCATGCCCCGTAGCTGAAAACAATCATTTTTGATTGTTAGAAGCTTTTTTCATTTCATGTAATTGAAATCGATTTTTGAAATGACTTGCGGCTCCATCTGTTATAATCGATATTTGTTCTATTGAATCAGTTGAATCATTTTTCATCAAATCAATGATTTTTTGCATCGCCAACATGGCATGAGCGGAATCATGTTTTGTATCATCACTGACGACAGTAAAACTTTTTGTTACCGTTCCTTGATAACAAACAGCTGAAAAAATAGAAATCTGTTGATTGACCCAGTGACTGCCTTGAACAGGACTACTGAGAATCACCGCCCAATTTTCAGTAAAATCACCATGCAGTACAAGATGTTTAGAATTAGTTCTGGCCATCTCTTTTTCCTCTTTTATGGCTTTTCGTTGTATGTTTTTAATATACATGTGGACGCTTGTTTTCACCGTCCAAATAGCAAGATTATTTATAAAATTGGACATTATTAATGTTTTTTTTACGAGTTGCCCATTTTCCCACAAAGCAAAAACGATCTCATCATGTTCATTTATGGTTTCCAATCCAAACAAATTTAAATTAATACCACGAGAACCCGGGCATATAGAACAATCTTGGAAATAGCACTGCTCTGATGCATTTGTACAAACAATTGCTGACAAAAGCATGGGGCGAAGATTATTCAGATCTGAATACTTTCCTTCGATAATATTGTTAATACAGTTCACATATTAATCAAAATTTGCACAGTAAATGCATAGACAGACTTCTTTAATAGGATTCAACATAACAAACTTTGGTCTTAAGGTATAAAACTTTGTTATGCCCATTTTTATTTCTGGATGTTCTTGTTTGAATAATTTATATATCTCTTTTAGACTGCGCGTTAGAAAACGTTTTACTTTTTTTTCTTTTTTTCCATTTTCTTTAACGGTCACAACGTCAGATTTATTGGGACTTTGACCTGTACAGTTGGAATCGTGATTCAGCAAATATTCCACTGCGATTTTCGTAGACTTTTCGTCTAAGGGATGACCAGTGTATACATCAGGTTGAGAATATATTCTCTTAGTTTTTACAAGCATTCGTACTTTATCAATCATGTAAACAGTCACTTCGGGAAAGATAGATAAAATTTTAGATTTTGATACCGACAAAGGAATCAGCGTAAGAATTTTAATTTTTGTATTGATACTGCCACAAATTTTAAGCGCTACTCCCAAATTGTTAAACCATTCATCGCAGAAGCATTGAGAAAAACCATCATTGGATGCATCAATTGAAACATTGTATGCTTTCGATAATTTGCAGCTAGTTGCAGAGGAAAATGAAGAAATTAATTCTGATTTCTTTCTCGTGACGTATGTTTCTAAAGAAGAGTCATCAACAGCTCTCTTCCTTTTCAGCGGTGAAACATTACCGAAGGAACTTGAAATTAAAGTCTCGTTCAAATACTCAATCCGCTCTGGAGTGCTTGCACGAAAATTGTGGTCTTCAGTATGGACCAAGTAAGCATCATTATCTGAATCGATCGCATCAATAATTTTCGTTGATTCAATTTTCTTGATGCGTTTATAACAGTTGAAACATACATAATCAGAACTATGTACCGCCTTGTCAGGCAAATGTTGCTGCAGATGTTCTGCTAAATTTTCCAAAATTCTAAATTTGGTAGCGGTATTATAAACAATTTTTTTGTGTGATCCAAAAAAATTTGGACACTTCCGTCTCTTCTCGGAATAAGTTTCAGACATATTTCAAAATGAGTCTCAATATCTAGAAATTAAACGGTATAAAAGATGTAAGATAACTACCGTGAATAGCTGCTTTCTTAAGTAAACCTAAGGCACTTAAATTATCTATGCGATATTTAGCCACCTAGCGGTATATCTAGATCTCAATTTTTTTTATATCTCTTACTCAACCAAAATATTCCAAATTCCACACCGATGAAAATATAGGTCTTAAGGCTACCTATCCATAAAAAAAATTTGAGACAAAAAAAATGGCTTTTTTGAGAAAAATGCATTTTTTATTTTTTACAAAAAGTGCAATTGCACTTCCGTTTTTTTGTAAAAAAAAAATAAAAGACGGTGGAATTAAAAGAGCATTCTCTGTAGCATTGAACGAGCCTAAATTTATTTATAAAGATCACTACAGGGATAAAAACGATTTAAAAAAAAAAAAATTTTCGATTTTTGAAAATTGAAAATTTATGTCATTTTTAAAAAGTGCATAAAAACTGCATTTTTGATGATATTGAAAAATAAAAAAATACGTATACGCTTATTTTCAAAGTAGAATAATATAAAAAAATTTTAAGCAGTTCGGAGAGATAGGTGCAGTCGGTCTGCATGATTTGAGATGGAATCGGTCTATGTAGAAATATAATTGTAATAATCTTACTATGATTCAGCTAAGTAGATACAGGCAGACAGTGAATAAGTACACTTGATTTAATAATTCAATTATAGAGATTTTATTTGATACTTTTATAATGAACTGAATATAATGATAGTTTTATATTCGAAAGTTTTATAATGAACTAAAATGGAAGACAGTAATAGATATTTGAAACGTTTATGGATTAAGAATAAAAAATTTGGAAAACTGTAATGTCGGTGTTTTTTTACAAAATTAAATAAAAATTTAATTTAATTTATAAAGACTATATTTAAGTGTTAGATATTGATTTTGACTTAACAAAATTTAAATCTTATCATTTGATTATTAAACTTCAATTTAGCTTTTTCAAAATGATATTTTCAACCCTATACTGTAAATAAAATCGTTAAATTGATAATTATTTATATGATTAAACTTCACGATGATTACAGGATAGTTAGCTAATTGTAAAAATATATTGTAACCTATTTTTCATCTATTATAAATCTTAAACTTATATGTTATCATATATCGTTATATACAAAACTTAAAATTAGCTATTACCAAGTTGACTACAAGCTTGAAATCAGCTAATTTTCAGTTATTTTAAAGCTCAAATATAGCTTAATTTAGTTATTTTCTAGCTAATTACATGCTTAAATCCAGCTAAATTTAACGCTGTAATATAGTTCTAAAAATGAGGGGCACATTTCTAACGATAACAGCGATAACAGCGGTGATATACTTTCAATAATATAGAGACGTATAATATAAATAGATCTAAAATGCAGCTAAAATTCAGTTAAAAACAAATCAATATTTACCTGAAATGGCCTAAAATTACTATAAATTTTAGATAACTGTTAGCTAAATTTCAGCTAATTTCCAACTAAATTTTGTATGAATTTAGCTAATTTTAACATTAAATTTAGCTAACTTTTGATTGAATGTAGCTAACTTTTGATTGAATGTAGCTAACTTTTGATTGAATGTAGCTAACTTTTGATTGAATGTAGCTAACTTTTGATTGAATGTAGCTAACTTTTGATTGAATGTAGCTAACTTTTGATTGAATGTAGCTAACTTTTGATTGAATGTAGCTAACTTTTGATTGAATCTAGCTAACTTTTGATTGAATGTAGCTAACTTTTGATTGAATGTAGCTAACTTTAATTTAATTTTATCTGACTTCAGCTAACTTTAAGCTAACTTTTAGCTACCTTTTAGCTGATTTTTAACTAACTTTTAGCAAAATTTCAGTTAGATTCTAGGTAAATTCTAGCTAACCAAGGACAAATCGAATTCTTACACACAGCGGCAACGGCGACGGCGGAATCTGTTTATAATATAGAGAGATATAGCTAGCTTTTAGCTAAATTACAGCTAAATATATCTGAATTTTAGCCAACTTTTAGCTGATTTTCAGCTAACTTTTAGCTAACTTTTAACTAACTTATACGTAACTTTTTGCTGACTTTTAGCTTGCTTTCAGCTAAATTATAGCTGAATTCATCAAAATTTTAGCTGACTTTTAGCTGATTTCAGCTGAATTTTAGCTGAATTTCAGCTAAATTTAGGAGCCAAAAATGAGCGGCGTATTTCAGACGGTGACAGCGGCGACAGCGGCGATATATTTTTAATAGTATAGAGAGATAATAGATTATTTTTTTGGTCTACTTCTTAATTATGCATAAACATTTTTAGTTTAGTTAAGATATATTAAATATCCTAATTTTGTTTTCCAAATGTATGACGAGTATTAATAATAGCTCTTGAAACTTGAATGGTTAATGCAGAAACTACGTCATTACATTTTAAATCTATAATATATAATATTATATCATTTAACTATTGTAATATTGTCAATTAAACTATGAAATCAAAATAAACTATTTAATCTAATAAATTAAAATAATTATTTAATAAAAATGTTTTATAAAAGAAAGCAAATTCTTAATAAAGAGAAAAAGCTGCAGGAAGAGATATTGAAACAAAGAATGAGTAATTTAATGAGTTCAGATACTTTGCAAGTTGAAACAAATTTGAACTCTTGTACTGATTATCCAAAAAAAGAAAAACAGTTGCTAACCACTTCAAAAAATGAAGATTCTTCTATGTACAAACAAAAATTTGAAGATTTGCAAAAAAAGTATAGTAAACTAAAAATTGATTATGAAATACTACAGAAAAAATACGTTAAATGTTCTGAAAAAAATCAACTTTATCGTTGCTTGAATGAAAATTTGCAACTGCAATTAATGAATATTCAAAATCCAGGAGGTAAATGAATTAAACTAATTTAAGAATTATGAAAACTGAAAATAATTTATTATTACTTATTCATTGTTTATTTATAGCTCAATTTAGTTCTGGAATCATTCAATCGAAAGTAGATTAATGTGGTGATCTGCATGCTAAATCTTTTGAATTTATAACCATGCAAAATCAGGATTCGAGTGGTGACACAATATTAAACACGGTTGCAAGACATAATATATTTGAGGACAATGAGGTTCTGGGAAGTAATAAAAAATTGAATAATGAATTAATCGATCAATTAGATGATATAAAAATGAATAAGGCACATGATTAATTGAATTTTGAAGACAATTATCACAAGGCTTGTTATTTTATACAATGATGTTATATAAATTTTTTTAAAATAATTATTCTATAAACTTATATGTACATGTTTTTATTTTTAATTAATTTTTTAGTCTCCTGATGAACAATTAAGAGAGTCAATTCCTACGAAAGGTATTTTTACTCAATTTTTTGATATACTTAAATTATATAATTTATTAATAATGTAACTTTATTATAGATTTACAAGAAAATTCTTCAGCAGAAAATTTGTCATCAATCAATAATATGTACTTCCCTTCATCTGTTCTTCAAAATGTAAGTGTACATTAATATACATTAATTACATATTAATATAAATATAAAATAAAATGAAAATTATGTTATGTAGGATGATGACTTTGACACGAATACTACTAAAACAAAAACTACATTTTCACAAAAAAAATTTTACGTGAACTCTACAGATACCCAGATGAGTTGTCAAGCAAGTGTATAGTCCCCGGTGATAAAGTAACAACACCTAATGGTGTTAATAGGAGAACTATTATCAGTCCCACGAAAATGAAAATAATAAACAGTAAGTATTTCAAACATTTTTCATAAAAATTAATTTTTCATTTAGATTTATCTATATTTTCTTAATTTCAGAATGTGTAAGGTATCATTACAAAAAAAACGATAAGGATGGAAATACAGCGTTACTAGACAAGTTAGTAAAAAAATGTACTTCATATGTCAACGAAGATATTAACAAAGCGATCCAGGCAGTCAAAAAAAGTCATAGGAAGCATGATAAATGTCCTAAGAGTAATGATTTATAGGTTCATTAATGACTTTAATTATAAGTCTTCCAGATCTCTGCGTGATTATAAAAATTTATGACACATATTTTTAATTACCTAATTTTAAAAAATAGTTTAATTTGGAATAAACTATCCTTAAAAGTAATGCCTGTAATAATAATAATTTTCAACCAATAATTAAGAATGAAATAATAACTCTGTTGTAAAAGCTATTTGGATATTTAACTAGATATTGGAATAGATATACAACTGGATATCCATTATAAATTGGATCTGACTTGGATTTCGTTGATTATCCAGGAAAATTATTCAGTTGTGCATTATCTACATGGATTTCCAGCAGGATATGTAGTTAGATATCCAGTTGAATATCTAATTTTATTTCCAGTTGGATGTCCTACTGGAAATCCATCAGGATAGTCCGCAACTAGATGATTCTCCTGGATATCCAAATAAAATTCTTTTGAAATCTATCTGGAAGTCCATCTGGGATTCCATGTAGAAATCTAGCTGGAAATATATCTGGAATTTTATGTAGAAATCTAACTAGAATCCTACGTAGAATTCTAGCTGTATTTCCATGTTAATCCCCACGCAATTACGATTCTATTGGTGTTTCTATAAAAGTCACCTCAAATCCATAGATTTCTATCTAGAATTCCATGTGAAAATCTATCTGAAATTCCATTTAGAAATCCAGCTAGAATTCCATGTGGATCTTCATGTAATTAAAATCCTTTTGGTAATCGTAAACATGGACCAAGACATAGAATTCCATCCAATTCCTTTAAAATCTATCTGGAAATCCATCTGAAATCCTATGTAGAAATCCAGCTGGAAATCCATCTGGGATTCCATATAGAAATCCAGCTAGAAATATATCTGAAATTTCATGTAGAAATCTAACTAGAATCCTACGTAGAATTCTAGCTGTATTTCCATGTTAATCCCCACGCAATTAAGATTCTATTGGTAGACGTAGATGAAGACATGAAATTCCATTAAATTCCTCTGAAATCTGGCTGAAATTTCATGTGGATCTCCCCGTAATTGAAATACTTTTGATGATCGGAAACATGGACCATGACATAGAATTCCATCAAATTCTTCTAAAATCCATAGATTCCTAAATATAATTCCAGCTGGAAATCCATCTAGAAATCCATCTGGAATTCCAGCTGGAATTCCATGTATATCTCCACGTAATTAGAGTTATTTTGGTAATCGTGGACATGGACCAGGACATAATTCTATCGAATTTCGTAAGAAATCCATAGACTTTGATATAGAATTCCAGCTGCATTTCTTTTGCTGATCGCTTGCCCTACGCACACACTTATCTTCACAGAGGCAAATTTGTTAGCTTTTGTCGACAAAAATCGCATCATGAGTAGCGCGGCTCACGAAACAGCTACCACTGCGATATTTTCGACTAATTACTTTCTGACAGCTATGCAGAAACTGTTTCAGCTTTCAATTTAATTTAAAACAAGTTTTACAAAAGAAGAAATCTTTAATTTTAGTAAAATAAAAATAAAATACCCTTTAAGTGAATCAAATTTACACAACAAAATGAAATTTAAAAATCAATTAATCGTTAAAATTGAATGAAATGAATTAATAAAAATAGTAGAAATTTAAATAAATTATTTATTGAAAATTTCCGTCCAAACAATGTTATCTATTTTTGATGTATCATCTAAATTATTTTGAATATAAATATTATTAAAAGTTTTACATCTTGACAAAGCAACGTATAATTGACCATGTGAAAACAATAGTCTTCTTATAAATAAGCCTACATTATCGAAACTTTGACCTTGTGATTTATTTATAGTTATTGCAAATGTTAATATAATTGGAAATCGTTTTTTGTAAAGAATAAATGGTAATGAAGAATTATTTTCTGTATTTAAAGTAATTTTTGGAATAAAAATTTTATTTCCGCTTTTATCGCCTGTTATTATTTCAGCTTCAATATTATGTTGATATAAATTTATAATTTTGAATCGTGTACCATTACATAATTTTTTTGATATACTCAAATTTCTTAACAACATTACCATAGCATTAACTTTTAAATTAATTTATGAGGTGGTAAACCTTCTTTAATTTCATTTAAAAATTCTATTTGGTAATTCAAATAAATGTTATCATCAGTGTGGTCAACACCTTTATACGTAGCGTAATCAATACTATAATATGTTTCAGTTTTTCCATTTAATAAATTTAATACTTTTTTATTTAAATTATTAATATCTTCATTATGAGGAGCCAATATAATTTTTTCTTTGCAACAATTTTTATTAATATTAGAATAAATTCTAGAACAAATATCATTAGTTTGTAATTTGTTTGGAATTATGAAAGGGTTTATCTTGCCATTACCAATTTGTAATAGAAATTAAGCAAATTTTTCATTTTTAGATCGAATTTTTTTTGTTAATTTTAATATACTAAAAAATTGCCATGAATATGAACTTTTTATTGTTTCTTCTATAATTGAATTTCTATTTCCATGATTAAAAACTGGTAAAATTTGTCGAAAATCACCACCTAAAATAATTAATTTTCCATCAAAAAGACAATTATTATTACAAACATATTTTAATGTATTATTAACTATTTCTAATGCTTTTTTTGGAATCATTGATGCTTCGTCCCATATTATTATATCAGCTTCTCTTAATTTTTTTTTATCTGATTCTAATTCTAAAAATGTATTTTCAATTGTATTTAAATTTAAAGGTAATCTAAAAGTCTTATGACTTCTCATTCCTTTAGGTAATAAAGTAGATGCAATACCAGTCCAAGCCATAGACAAAATTTTTTTATTAATTGATATAAAATAAAATATTAAAGTCTTATATAAAAAAGTTTTTCCTGTTCCTCCAGGACCATCAATAAAATATATTTTGTTAGCATCTTTTTCAGTTAAAATTTCAAAAATTAATTTTTGTTCATCGTTTAATTTATTATACATTAATTAAAAATTTTTTTTGCTTTCTATTTCATCATGATGATTATTGTTCAAAGTAATTAAATTTATTTTTGGTTCAGGTAAACCAAAATCTTTACAGGATATATGTTCATTAATAAAAATATTATTAAGTTCAAATAAAGCATTATTTTCTCTAATTTTATTGAAATCTTCAACAAAATAATTAGTACTGGAGGTTGGCGCGCTTGCACATAGGGAGCTTGCGGAATTTCCATTTTATCATGTTTGATGTAATTTATTCTTTTAAGCCATAATTGTGCATTTTATAAAATTTATCATAAAAATTATTAACTTCATATGTTTGTTCTATATATTTAAAGTAAAAGCAGTAGGTGCAAACAATAAAAATTAGCAAGAAGCTTTTTAAATGATGGGATTTGAATGAAATTGAGGATCAAAGAGGATGAGCTAAGGAGCAGCTAAGGAAGAGCAACAAAAACATAAAATAACGTAGAATAAAACAAAAAAAGGTAAAATTTGAGGATCTACCTGAGGAGGAGTAAAAATGACCTAAAATAACGTAAAAATAACGGAAAAAAGTGATGGATTTTTTAAGGAAGAGAGAGGGAAGAGAAAATGAAAGCATGATGAAACTCAAAAGAAGAGAAAAAGAAGAGAGGAGGAAGGGAAAAGGAAAAGAAAAGGAAGAGGGGAGGAAGGGAAAAGGAAAAGAAAAGGAAGAGGAACAAATAACGTAAAATAACGTAAAAAAGGGGAAAAAAGAGGATCAAAATTAGGTAAAAGGACGAGGAAAAAAAGAGAAGGAGAGGACCTTGGTCGTAGAAATTTTCCTTACAACTATATAATACAGATATATATATATATATATATATAAGTAAGTAAAACCGGTCTTTTGAATGCGCGCTACAGTTTGCTGCTATGAACTCGTGTATATTTTGTGCGCGGGACCGGTCTTTTGAATGCCGCATTCATATTATATATATATATATATATATATATATATATATATAGATATATACACATAAATACAGCACAATGATAAGCGGAAGCAGTATGAAATTTTTGTGCTGAGATTTTAGTAAGCGACAAAAATGGCGTCAACAATCCCGAGATTTCGACAAAATTTTTATTGAAAATTTTGCCGGCCCCACGTTGTCAGCGTCAGTTGTAACAGTCCATCGGGGATTTGGGTGGAAGTTTTCAATAAAGGTGTATTACAATTATGGAGATTAAAGTTAGAGTCACTATTCAATTACAATGTTCAATTCACTGAAAGTTTATTAGTTGTTATAACACTAATATCACTATGGGCGCCAGCCGCGGAAGAGCACAACAAAGAATTTTATGAAATAAATATTATACGCTCGCACGCACCACGAGCAACGCAAAAGCAAAAAAAAAAAATAGAAATATATAAATGCTGAAGCTAAACTAATACACGAAACTCACTCACAAACTTACACATGCAATAATGAAAAAAGAAGCTGTACCGAGGAATTATTCCAAAAGAGTTATCGAATAAAAGGTGTATATTAATGCGTAATTTCGCATGTTGTAATATAATTATAATATGCTATGTTTCGGCAATAAGAGTTGCGCTCAGGCTCGCCGCTAGGAACAGTCCGCATGTTCCGGCGTGGCTGAGCCCGCAGCAAGCTACAGTAGACCCATGAGCTGCGCACGCATGCTATATGCCCGCAATAGCTGCTAGCTGTAATACATGCTGAAGCGTGAGACTTGCCTAACATAGACGGATAGACGTCATGTTATGCTATACTACATGAATCAAAATGCTGTGATGTTGCTTACTGCTAGTGGCAGATGCAATAATCACATAATTCATTTTATGTTAAAAGAGAATCTTTAGTGAAAACTATCTCGAAATCCTACTGCCTGTGAGTGCTCGCGAGGAATAGACAATTCAGACTTTACATAAAAAGGTTTTGCGTTTCTCTATAGTGCGTATCGGTTGTAGCCAGGCTTACGTAAATCTATCTAAAGTCGATCTGTTTCTTTGCCTTGTGCCTTAACAGTTCGCCACTTATTTACTTTAGCTCATATCTAAGGTGTATGTGTTGATGCTATATGACGCAGGCATATAGCTTCAGCATGGCCCAATGAATAATTATATTATGAATATGTTTTACGTTATGCTAATTCGTAACAGAGAGCTTAGTTGCCTTGTTACACAGTCACATGAAAAGTTCAACTCCCACATATACAGCATAATACACTCACATTCATATTACTTTGTGTTCAAGACCATGGTAGTTGCAGAAGGAAAAGAAGTAATAAATATAAAAATTATTTTTGTTTGAATGACACTACCTACCGAAGTAGATAACACCGGTAATCTTAGTATTAAGCCTCCACTTTTCCATTTAGCGTATACATATTTTAGCATTTGTTTGTTTTTTCTTGCAATAACGAAAGTATATTAATCCATTCTATACTTCCTTGTGTCAAAGGGTGGATTGTGACATGGCAGATTGGCCATGTCAGTCTCCTTTAGCATAAATAAAAAGCGACAGAGAAAAATTAAAACCATGCATAAAGTATGGAGCGTCAACACCATACAACCAAACTTTAAACGGACTTGACTTTAGTAGATATGCCGGAATAGGTTTCTCGCACGTATGAGCGCGTGCACATCTCGCAAGCAAGAAGAAGGATGTCGATCAGAGGGACGCCAATACAGCGTGCATTAACTCCGTTGCCATTATACAAAGCGGTTGACTATACTCGCATGCAGCGTCCTGAGCTTCGTGCTCATTTTTATATAAGTAATTACATTAGCGTGATGTAATATCGCTAGTTTGTAAATTTGACTATGAAGTCCTTCAAATTAATTAAGAGTAATTAACGTTTTGTTGTGCGCGTGTGAATATGTGTAGAATTGCGTACTAAAATAGTAGATATCACGTGTGCGTGCATACCGGTTTTTCGTGGGCGTGAATATCATTCTGTTTTTCCTTGGTTTATAGCGTTCCCCTTTAGCAATCTTCTTCTTTTCATTACTGTGTAGTGAGTTAATCGTCTTTTAAATTCACTTAGTCAAACAATTAGCTTTTCCAAGGGAGTCGCGTCCATATCTCGTGACTAGCGCCCTTTCTCATGTATAGCTAGTGATTGTATTTTAAATAAAACCTATAAGTTTTGTAAATTCCAGCTTATTTCTCTTCTTTGGTTTGTATATAGTGTAATTACTATAAGTATTTCCAGCTATACATTTAGCTACATTTGTGTGGCCACTTGATCCCTATAGCCGTTACAATATATTTATATTTATATATATATATATATATATATATTGTAACGGTATTCTACCGTATTTGAATCTTGTGCGCTTAGGTATCAAAATAAAATAAACGCTCGGTCATATGTCTCGTCTAAGACGAGTAAAGAAGTGCGTATCTTGACGGCCGGCACGCGAGAGAGAAGCTCGCTGGCTGCGAGGCGCTTCAGAGAGTTTCCGGCTACCGTTGCGTTAGCACGAAACCTAAGCCGCGCTGTGCTTATTAGAGAATTTCGCCACGTGGACATATAATACGGTAGACTAAGTTCACATTTAATAGAGCGAGACATTGTCTTAATTAAAAGTCGTGAGTTTATACCGACTATGTCCGCTTAACAATAAACTTCTGGTCGCTTTGTGAAGAAAAGAACTGAGTGTTCTCGAAAAAGAATCAACCGCTCGGGGCGATGTCACTCTTGATACTAACCAATTTTTCCGCGGCACTTGAAAAAGTCTTCCTGTTCTCTCCCCCCTTTTGTCTATAAGCTGACATAAGGAAGGTGGGAACAGGCGACTGTAAAGTGCCGCCGCTCATCATCGCTTTTGATTTTTGATATGATTTGCGTTGCGACGCAACACCACCATTGAACTCAATATTAAACTAAATGACATTTTAGAAGTACCGCAACTATATATAATTCAGGATCAAATGTTTCATTTATAAATGCAAAGCTGGTATATTTTAAATATAGTAGTAACAAAATAGAATAAAGAAACTTGAGAACAATTAATGGTATTTTTAAAACAGATGAATTGATAAAAATAAAAATAAAAATTATGAATATAGAAGACTACATGAATGTGTTCATAGTTAATAATGAGAATTTTAAATACAACTTTCTAATAGGATTGGATTGTATAGGAAAATGTAAATTGATATAAAATGAGGAATTAGAGATAGAACAAAAAGTTCCGAATCTAGAGAAATAATAAAAGTGTATCAAATAAATTTCAATGAACATGTTGAAATAAGTACTTTCAGTGTTTTAAGAGGAGGTCGAGTATATCTGTCCTTTTCTAACTATACAAAAACTAATAATTTTTGCAAAAAATAAAGAGAAAGCCGCATCTTGTATAAAAAAATGGAATATTTTCATTGATGAGGAAGAATCGATTTTATCACTTCGTTGACAGGAAAACTTTGAAAAACTTAAAACATTAAAGTTAGGGTAAGCAATTCGGTTTTTCAAGATTTTCTTGAAAAACAAGCAATAAAATTCTTTCTTATCAAAGAAAATTTTGTTTTTTTTGATACGAGATGCGGCTTTCTCTTTATTTTTTACCTGAGTTATTAGTTTCTGCAAAAAATTAATTCTTTGATTAGAAAAGGACAGAGATACGTGACCTCCTTTTAACAAGTCACCTAAATCAGCACGAAGAAAAAACACTAATAAATCTAATAAACAAATATCAAAAGATATTTGGAAAAGATAAGTATGATAAAGGCACTGTAAAAGATGAAGCCAGAATAGATCTTATAATAGATAAATACTGCAGCAAGATACCATATTGATGCACAATTGAAGACAAGAAAGAAATAAAAGAGCATATTTCGGAATCATTATAAAGAAATTTAATAGAAGAATAATGCAGTCTCTTTGCTGCACCAGTAACATTAGCTTATAAAAAAAATGAAAACAAAAAATCAAGATTATGTACAGATTTTAGAGATTTAAATAAGATAATAGTTTCTCAAGCACAACTATTCACATTAATTGAAGATTTAGTGATAAAAACAAAAAATTGTAGTTATTTCTCAAAACTTGTTATAAGCTCTTCATTTTGGTCCATTCCTCTATGAATTGAAGATAGAAGGAAATCAGGCTTTGTAATCCAAGAAGGTCATTTCCAATAAACTTGACTACTATTTCGATTCAGAACATAACCAGCTATTTTCTGAAGGATCTTAAGTAACATAATAGGAGAACATAATTTATCAAATTTTATAGTAAATTATATAGATAACATACTGATATTTTAAAAATCTTTCGAGGAACACATGGACCATTTATCAAAATTATTAGAGGTAATAATGAAAGAAGGATTCCGATTAGAACTTTTAAAGTGCTCTTTTGCATTGAACTCTATACAATACTTAAGCCACATGATAAAGCACAACTCGATTTCTCCAATAAAGGATAATTTGATTTTAATACGAAATTTTCGTATGCCGGAAAAGTTGACATAAGGCACAAAAAGTTAAAGTCAAATTTATTTCATATCTTCAAACTCACTTTATCTCCTAGTACGTAGGCGACGAAAACTACAATGTACACTTCTACAGAGAGAGTTTTGCTTCAAAAAACATGATGCGCACTGCACTAGAAAAATTGCTGCCTTTTGCATCGCAAACCACGCGTACCGTTTCGCATTTTATAATTCACGCATCATTTTTTTTGGTGCGGTAATGCGTGAAATACAGCACATGGTGGTGCCGCATCGAAAACTTCGTGCACGTTCAGACACGCATCACTATTTATCGTTCGTGCGAGCCAGCTTGTGGTGTATTCTCTAACTGCATCATATTTTATAATTCAAAACACTATCCGTATAGGTCTCATTGATATAATTTCAAAATGTATTGTAATTCACACCAAAATTTTTACCAAAAAAGCTTAACTTGAGGGGTGAGATGTAAGAAAACCATATTATTTAAATTGCGCGCAATTAGAGTGGTAAACTAGGCCTCTTAATATACAGTCAGATCAGTAAAACAGATCCCTAAATATAGGGGAAAATAATTGAATTAGCACGTGGCAATTAGAATGATCGATTAAGATATATGAATAACAAATATAATAAAATATTATGAAAAGTAATCTAAAAACATCTAAATGAATAATAACATTGGATGTTGTTATATTGTTATTTACAGATAAGGTCAACTTTTAGATTAAATCGATGGTGTTTACGAAGACTATAATTCCCATTATGTACAACGAAAACTATTATTTAAATTTTTATGTAAACGAAGACCATTACTCCTGAACGATTTGTGATGAAAAGAATTTAACTATGATGTATGTTGACGAAAACTATTATTTTAATTTTTATGTGAACGAAGACTATCACTCCTGAACGATTTGTGACGGAAAGAATTGAACTTCGATGTTTGTTGATGAAAACTGTTACTTTAATTTCTATGTAAACTAAGATTATCACTCCTAAATGATTTGCGACAAAAAAAATTGGACTTTAATCTAATGGATTAATAAAATTCATCTGATACGTTGAAGTTTAATTCTTCAATCTATTAGGTTGCAATCGTTCAGGAATGACAGTCTTTGTTTACATGAAAATTAAAAAAATATTTTTCGTCAACATTGGCAAATAGTTTAGAAGTGATAGTTTCCGTAAAGCACGTCAAAATATGTGATTGTAAATATTGTATAAATTAATAAATATTTTATCATTTACAGAAAAATAAATCATGTTTTTATTTCTTACCTATGAAAAAAATAATTTTTAATATTAGAATAAAAATTTATAAAAAAAATAAAAAAAAGAAAAAATAATAAAGAACATTATTGATAGGATATTTCAATTTAGGGGCGAGGTTGTTAATAGTTTTAACTACGTAGACACAGCAAAGAGTCACACACAAATTGTATTTAAAGTATTTATTGTTTTAACAATACACTCCCTTTACAAAGCACACTCGTATAAAACACCAAGAATACAGATCTACGCTAATAAAGTCTGGAGGCTCTACGATGTGTCGCTCAACAAGGACTGACAGACCGACCGACGCATATACAGAGAGAGAGAAGCTAAGAGGGCGCTTCTGCCCACGGCAGCCTTCACAAAAACCCAAACGTAAAATATGCGCACACTCTTGACACTCCCTCCCGCATATTTAAAGAAAATTAAAAGA
Organism: Anastatus disparis; assembly: GCA_017163975.1. NCBI lineage: Eukaryota > Metazoa > Arthropoda > Insecta > Hymenoptera > Eupelmidae > Anastatus > Anastatus disparis. The sequence continues at coordinate 4,485,362 of JAFFSR010000355.1, forward strand.
AAACCTCTGACCGACCATCACTCCCAATTACTTCTTCAAATTTTTACTTCCTGTAACAGAGAAACAATTTATAGATTATATAAAAACATTTTATATATTTAAGATTAATTTCATCAATTTAGCGTGCAACTCGAACGATAAGGGCTTAGTCAATACATCCGCTATTTGCTCTTTCGAAGCTAACCAATTTACTTTAACCAGATCTCTCGTGACACATTCTCGAACGTAATGCTCCTTGATCTCAGTCATATGTCTCAATTTTCCTCCTCCTCCAGTTTTAACACTTGCTTCCGCAGCTCGATTATTACACCATAAAGCCATGGGTGTGAACTCGTTCTTGAGAAATCTTTTTAAAGAGTTATATAAAGAAATGAGCTCCTGACAGCAGTCGCTTATGGCTACGTATTCAGCCTGACAAGTTGATAGAGCAACATACTGCTGTTTCTTCGTTCTCCAAGCTACGGTGTCTCCATACAGCTTTATGACGTACCCACTCGTTGTCAGAGATCCTTTACAGTCTCCAAAACTCGCATCTGAAAAGCCTTGCAAAGAGTCACCTTTACCAAAGTAATTTAAGCCTATATTTTTTGTGCCTTTCAGATGTCTGAAGACTCGTTCTAACATTTTTCATTCCTTTTCAGATGGGTTGATTTGATGTCGACTGAGAACATTCACTGCGTAAGCAATGTCCGGTCTGCAAGTGTTAGCCAAGTAGAGCAAAGTACCAACAGCCTCTTGATAAGGTCGATTTGAACTATTTTCTGTGTTTATAATTGTGTTCAAATCCTCGTTTTCTTCGTGATCTTTTCTATCTCTGTTGGCTATTTGATTTGTGACCATAGGAGTCCTTTGAGGATGTTCCTTATCGAATCCAAACTTAATCAGCATCTTATCAATGTATTTCTCTTGTTTGATACTCAGATTCTTCTTTTCTCGATTTCTGTGTATCTCAAGTCCTAGAAATACTTTAGGTTCTCCGATGATCGTCATTTCAAACTCCTTCATTAAATTTTGCTTTATCTCGTTCAATTTTCCTTTGTCGTTACTGACCAGCATCACATCATCTACATAAAGCACAAGAATCAAAAGTCTGTTATTTTCGCACCAAGTAAATAAACATGGCTTATCGTCATAGACTTTTGAATTAAGTTTGAGAGCGGTTGCACGAAATCTTTCGTTCCAGCACTTGGGACTGACTTTCAGTCCGTATAAAGCTTTTTCAAGTTTACACACTTTGTCTCGTCTCGTTTCTGCTGTGCAGTTTACTCCATCAGGAATCTCCATGTAAACTTCATTATTGAGAATGCCATTCAAGAACGCTGTTTTAACATCCATTTGACAGATGTCCATATTAAATCGATTTGCGATGGTTAGCACAGATCTAATTAAGGGCAGACGTGAAACTGGTGCGTAAGTGTCCTGCAGGTCATGAACATTCCTATCTTTAAAACCTCTGATAACAAGCCTAGCCTTGTATTTTGTGTTACCATCTGGGTCCTCCTTTTTCCTCAGAACCCATCTAGAATCAATGATGTTGGGTTTCTTTCCATTTCTCGTCTCTGGTCTATCAACTGTTCTCCAAACGTTGTTTTTATGAATGGAATTTAATTCGTCCTCGATAGCCTCCTTCCATCGTTGTTTATCAGTTGATGACATGGCTTCTTGATACGTGGCAGGGTCTCCATTTAGTTTAGCAATCAAAGCTGTAGTAGTTTCTTCAGTTAAAATTTCTTCATTAGTGATATTTTCTTTCACTTTCCTTGGACGACCTCTTCCTCTTTTAGGCACTCCCTCCGTTCTCGTTGTCTGATTGTCCTTTTCATTCTCGAATTCAGTAAACCATGTATCACGATTTACCTCGCTGTCCAGTGTCTCCCAGTTATTTAGTTCTCTACGTTTATACTTATCAGCAAAGACTAGCTTCTCGTTGAACCTGACGTCTCGACTCTCGTAGAACTTTCCTTCTTCAGGTTTGAACAAAACGTAGCCTGTTTCCTTGTATCCAACCTAGACAGTTCTACTTCCAATACCTCGAAATTTAGGACCAGTTTTCCTTTGCACCTTCATGTAAGCTAGGCAGCTAAACCGTTTCAGTTAAGTGATGTCTATCTTGTGATAAGGAGCAAATTTCTCTAACGGTGACATCATATCATTAGAAGCATGTGGCAATCTGTTATATGCGAACACAGCAGATTCCAGAGCCACATTGCCCATGCTTTCCGATATTTTAAAATTATAATCCTTGATATATTTATAAGTTCTCTGTAACTCCTTAAATCATTTAAGAAAAATGTCTTATCCATATCAAATCATCGTTCTTCTGTTAAGAGAAGTTATCTCGATATTCTCTGCAGACATGATTTCAAAATCTATCCTTTTAATTTTTATTGCCTCCTTTATAACACTTATTATTTTCACTATAGTGTTATTGAAATTTGAGTATAACTTAGCGTTTACGCATCTATACTCATTTCCTACAATTTTTATTATTTTCACTCATTTCTTCTTTATCTCTTGTAATTAAGTATGTTGGAGTTTGTTAAGATTGTATACTTATTATCAATCTTTTCTCCGAACGCAAATTCTATTAATCCATAGAATTTTATATTTGTACTCCAGTAATAAACATTTTATTTGACACATGACCACGTACATATCAATTGTCTCGTTATTTAAATATATACACAAGTACTGGTCCGTAAACTTTGACTTATGTAATAAATTATCTGTAGAGCATCTGCATAAAGTTATTATCTGATAAGATAAATTTTATATTGGTCAGCAGTGCCTAAACTCGTATTTACTCCCTCCGATCCTAAGTTCACGATGTTGTTTTGTTAACAAACTTAATCTCGTGAATATTCTCGTTAGAAATTTAAAATTAATTACAAACTCGTTAATTAATATCTCACATCAGAGTCAGCGAGAATTTTGACTTAATTTAAAACAGTCATTAATTATTTTCACGTTGTTTTAAATCGATTTTAATTTCAAGATCTTAAACTCATTTTTTTTTTTTTTTTTTTTTTCCTTTTGATTTTAAGTTTTCATCGTTTCCATTGTCTTTTCGCTTACTCTTGGCTCCCAATTTTAAATCGTTAATATTTTTCTTAGTATTTCTCGTTTTGCTAAATCTCGTGATGTTTCTACTTTTGTTATTAAATTTAACTCGTTTCATTGAAATTTCGTTACTTGTTTTACTTATCCTTCCTTTAATAATTTTCAAGAATTAATTAACAATGTTGCGTTAACAATTTCATTTAAATTTATTTTTATATTTTCTTTATTTTTCTCGTCTTTTACGTTTTGAATAATCCTTTTCTGTATAATTGGTCATCCAGTTGCTCTTGTAACACAATGAAAATTGTTAACTAATTATTGTATACATATAAGTATCAACTATGAAAATCGATAGAATCTAAGTCCTTTAATCTGTAGTCTTAGCTGCTGTTACGTTGCTCGTCATGCATTCCAATCAGTTTTTGGTATTTCCGATATATTTATCAACTAGCCATTTTACCTTTGATACTTATTCTAATTCCTTTTAGACTTGTAAAATTAATCCAAAATATACTCGTTAATTTCTTTCTCAGATTGTATAGCGAACTATAAAATTATTTCTTTATAATCGCTGAAAAAGCATTTCTTTTTCATAATCCTATTTCTTCATTTATTTTAAAAACTCCTTATGGTAATCAGTGTCTATGTAGTTAATAATAATATCTCATGTTCGAACTGTATGATTTTCTACGACACTCTCCTTTAAATTATTTTTGAGCCGATGAGCCCATGTATCGATATAAGACAATACATGAAATAATGTATTTCCATTAATTTGATCAATTGAAAATTAATTCTTATTGATCTCATCGATCTTATTGATCAATTCACGAGAAACAAATCTATTGATCAATTTTTGTTTTAAAAAAGACTCCTTTAATTATACTATAACGTTACAAGAATCGTACGTTAAGTTACTCTCGTTAAAGACTTTTATTCTGCTAGCACAAGCAGAGTTGTTTTCGATTTTTCAACTCGTTTAGTATCGATCTCCATAGAATTACAATAAATCGTACTAAATCAAACTCGCTTATCTCGTTATCAGATTTTCAATACTATTCTTATTTATGAAAGTATTTCATAAGAATTTATTATCAAATACGTCAATCTGAATTTTCAAGTTTTTGGACTCGTTATACATAGTTGCCTTTGTTTTCTCCGCCTCCTTGCGACCAGCCTCAATTTAGTTCAATTTTAGATTACGACTTCTTTGCAGATGCCTCCTTTTCGAATACATAAACTTGAACCATGAAGGTGGCCATTTGATCCTCGATTTCTACAAAAGAATCGAAAATAAGACAGTTTTCATCGTTAATATTAACTTCGTTATGCACTCGTTTAGACAATGTTTCATTTTCATTTAAGAGAACTTCGAATTTGATAATGACAATTTTCTATATATATTAAATTTCAATTTCTGTGGATCCTTTTAACATAGAAATAGTTGCCTGATTTATATCTTAGTTTACAATTAAAAACTGGTTATATACATCGTTTACCTTTTGGTCTTCGTTTCTCTTTGCGTCGTTGTTTGGTCTCGTTTTACTCCTTTATTCTCTCGTTCCGTTCTTCGTTCTATTCTTCATTTTCTCGTATCATTCCTCGTTCAATTCCTCATTTTCTCGTATCATTCCTCGTTCAATTCCTCATTTTCTCGTATCGCAGCTGCGTCTCGTTTTGAATAGGTCACGGCAGTAAGATACATAGAATGACAGACCCTTTTCTCGTTCCTAGGTAATTTCTCTCGTAAGTGCTGCCATCTACTCGTTAGGTATGAACTCCTTTCCTGTCAATCAGTTATACAGTTAGAAATTCGGATATCACTGAACACAAGTACTATCTAAATTTAAACTGAAACTAAAATTTATTTAACTATGTATTCGTTATTCATCGTATTTAGCATAACTCTATATAATAAATTTTACTGTCAAGACTCTGACATGCTGAACGCAAGCTTGTCAAACTCAGAACAGTTGAGATTTTTATTTGCATTATAAAGATTCTGATACGCTGGACACAAACATTATCAGTCTTTAAATGGTTGTAATTTTTAATTTCGTTGTTAAGATTCTAATATACGGAACACTAGTATGATCAGTATCAAAACGACTGCAATTAAGTTAATTGTTAAGATTCTGGCATACCGAACACAAGTATGCAGTTTCAAAACGATCAAGATGATTGCTAATTTTAATTTTAATATAAAAAACTCGAACTCGGTTACATTTCGTTTTAAAGTGGGCGCTGTTATATATTTTAATGATTTAAGCATAATTGCTTAAATGTGTAAATTAAAATTATTTACAGCGCCACTGCCGACCTTTATGTTAACATTTCTATTTTTAAAAATTACGTGAAAATATTATTTTAATTATTTAATTTAGTTATATGTATATGAAATACATATTATGAAATAAAAAATACTTGTATATAATGTATTTACAAATATCTACACATGTACTTAAGGTTTAGACTTGGCCAGAGTCCATCGTAAATATTGCTTTTTCGTTCTCGTCTGAGCAACGATTTTCTCGTTATTGCCATACTACTCCTTAGATTAAACAAAACTTCTAATAAAAGATTTTTATGTCTCGTTCTCGTTCTGTATATGAATTTAATAATTATTCATTTACATTTATGTGTATACATATACACGCATATATACGTATACATATGTACACTCGTACGTAAGTTCATATCTCGTATTCATTTACTGCTTATATTCGTATCTGTACACATATAAGTTACAAACTCCTCGTATATACGTATATACTCGTCGCTCTCATATAAGTGACATAGTTATAGATTTATTTTGCACTGGTTTATTTTAATTTAATTTATTTCACCACTCTATTTGTAATTTAATTTATTTTATATTAAATTTGGCATGCATTATTATTTAGACCTCGTTTGATTATATGTTTGTGCGTTTTTATATGCTATATGGCGTCCCATAACTATCATACAGCACACATATACAACTTATTCCTTACATCCCTCTCGTTCATCGTTATAGTCTCCATTTGCATTTCTTGTTTCTCGTTTCTTACTCGTGGCGACAAGTTCGTCGTGGCATCGTTCATCGCGAGCTTCTCTTTATGCGCCATCTTTCTTTCACGCGTGCGTTCCTCGTTCCTCGTTTCTCGTACAAGCGCGACATCGTTCTCGCGCGTGCTTGACGCCTCGCGCCATCTTTGCACTGTTCTTCTTTATCTATCTCTTTCTGTCTCTTTCCTTGATCGACGCAAATCCGCCATGTTGATTTGCCTCGAAACAAAGAATTTAGAGAGAACGTCAATTTCGAAAAAACCCAATTGACATCTCAGTTCCAATTTTAATACGAACTTCGTTTTGCTAACAATCATTTTTGATTTACGTATACATATACACATGTGCATGCACATCCATACATATACCAATGCACATGTGTGTCACGCTTATGGCTCTCTTCATTCCATGACACCGAGAACCGCGCACTAATTGTTTTACGCTTTCTCTTAGCAAAACAAAACTCCTCCTCGCTCTCCTCTCTCGTATATAATGCATCTTTTCTTTTAATTTCTTACCTCGCTCCATCTCCCCTGTTGCCGGGCTTTGCGCAGTTGAAGCTTGCTGGGCTTCCATAACCTGATAGGATATTTCAATTTAGGGGCGAGGTTGTTAATAGTTTTAACTACGTAGACACAGCAAAGAGTCACACACAAATTGTATTTAAAGTATTTATTGTTTTAACAATACACTCCCTTTACAAAGCACACTCGTATAAAACACCAAGAATACAGATCTACGCTAATAAAGTCTGGAGGCTCTACGATGTGTCGCTCAACAAGAACTGACAGACCGACCGACGCATATACAGAGAGAGAGAAGCTAAGAGGGCGCTTCTGCCCACGGCAGCCTTCACAAAAACCCAAACGTAAAATATGCGCACACTCTTGACAATTATATATATATATATATATATATATATATATATATATATATATATATATATATATATACGAGGCCTCAGTGGCTCATTCGGTAGAGCGATGGATTCATGATCTGGGGGTGCTGAGTTCGAATCCCACTCTCGGCCGATTGACACAAGCACCACTGTATACGATACATGAGCTTTGTTCACAAACACATTGATGACCTCCACCGCTGTTTAGAATAAGGGTTCAAGTCGAAAAAGTCAGTTTTGAGATAAACAAAAAAAACTCAATAACTTAGATTTAACAAAATAAGAAAACCCTATTTTAACCACCACGTACCAATTTTTTTAATAAAAGATGAGTTACGGTCTGTAGATTCCATTTTCTTGATTTTTGGAAAAAGGGGTTGTGTCGACTTAACGCCTTATTCCACGCAGCCCCTCAATTAGCATCAAAGTGATAGCATAAATACAACGACGTCAAAAGAAAATAATATATATATATATATATATATATATATATATATATATATATATATATATATATATATATATATATATATATACATATATCCATATTTTATATTTATTTTTAATTTAATATACTTGGGCAGAGAATTTTATAGAGTTTTATAAAGGTTGCGGCTGGCCTATTTTTATTCTTATTTTTCTTATTATTTTTATTTTTATTTTTGTGCTGTTTTTCACTTATTTCTTACTCCTTTTTTCACTTGTATTGTTTATTCATCTGCGACTCTCAAATTATCAATTATGTCGCAAGATTCTACGGCCAAGGACTACTGCTCCATTTGTGGTCTTTCCACTGACAATGTACGAGGGTCGAAAAAACTCATTTAGTGTTTCACATGTCGGCAAAGCTGTCATGTTAAATGTATAAAGCGCTTGCCTTGTGATATCGATAGTAATCCTAAATGCGACTGTGAGAGGTGTATAGCTGGTCGACCTATCGTGTCTCCTACTGCCCCACTCGCTAGCACCAGCACTAAACCAGCAGCCTTGTGCAATGCCACCCTGCGCGAAGCTTATACAATTCGACCTATCGTAGCTTCTACACCATCGCAAGTATTCTCGCCTGCCACACCTGCCATAAATACTCCAGGACAGTCAGCAAATAAGAGGACAGTCAATGTGAAATCAATTGTAAACGTTTCTGCAGTGGCTAGAGGAGAGCATAGTATAAGTATTGATATCATTAATGATAAATTTAAAGGTGGCACTGCAGTAGCCACCTCGGCTACTAATATCAATATTAAGAGGATATCGTAGTTATTCCTTTCTAATAATATTTTTATTCAAAGTTCATGAGTAAACAGTGTGTCAAATCATATTCTTTTACTACAGAAAGAAGATTTAAAAGATTAATCCTGAGTGCGGACAACTTAAGAAATTAATTAAAATATTACACATAAAAAGTTATGAACGAACTTTTAATGTATAGTATTTTGAGATTAAGTTTATCGAGCTTGATATCTAATTTTTATTCAAAGTTCATGAAAAAATAAGAAGTTCAAGTGATTTTTTTTTTAACAAAAATTATTGAATTAATATAGCTTTAGCGAAGATAAGTCATTATATTTTTCTAAATAGTCAATTTAAAGAGATATCAATCAGATGAAAAAAGAAGAAATCGATTCCAACAGCTCCTAAATCCCGTTAATAGGAACAAAAACTGTGGTCCAAAACTGACTGATAGTGGTGCTAATTATTCCTCATTTCAGGCAGCTGTGTTTGCTCTGGAGAGTATGCTATATTTTAGACTCAAATGAATTTAAAATAATCTTACTCGACTTCTGGCTCTTGAGAGCCATATTATAAATGTTGACAAGGGTCTGTGGAATATCGTAACTAAATTCGAAAATCAAAATAAAATTATTAAGAAGGGGCCGAACTATCTGTCTTTGTCTAATAGCGTTTTTCATCATTTATGTAAACACTATCCGGTATAACAAGAAAAAAATAGCAGCCCCCGCTAGATATTGTATTAGTATTTTGTAATAACAACCAAATTTTTACACTGCGTAGTTTTTGAATAATTAGAGACCTACCAAAAAAAGATAGGTTATATTCTAGATTGCTAGTAGGTCTCTAATTAGTTAAAAACTATGCGGTAAAAAATTTGGTTGTTATTACAAAATTTACTAATTATACTAATATCTAGCGGGGGCTGCTATTTTTTTCTTGTTATACCGGATAGTGTTTACATAAATGATGAAAAACGCTATTAGACAAAGACAGATAGTTCGGCCCCTTCTTAAGAGTACTTGACGCACAAAACTTACAAGCTAATTATCAGAGCCGGTATAACTTAATAGAAGTATGTATTTCTTGTAATCATGTCATAACAGATAAAGCAGCAATTAAGTATAGGAATTACAAAAATGTTTGTCCAACATTATTAGTACAGCATCCAGCCGGCTGTGATTAGGCGTCATTTACAGTTGGTACAGTTGATCCGGAATCTGCACTTGACTGCCTCTGTAAATATCTTACTAGTCCAGTAGAATTAGCCGAAAAAGACCTAAAATTTAATGTGATTAGTAACAGATGCACACCACTAAAAATGGCTTTGTTGGATGAGTAGAAATGAAATTCTTGAGAGACCCTAAAAATTTGAGCCGTCAGGAATTTGTAAACAATGATTTAAGGTGCAAAATTCGTAAAAAATCACTGTTTTTTTTGAGGTACAGTGAGAAAAAAACATAGTTGGCTTTACTACGTTAAGACCGATGAGCTGTTCTGTTCAATGTACTGTTTCTCTCGTTTACTACGGTAACATAGTAAATACAACTAGATTCTCTGGTCGGCATTCAGTAGCACATGATGAATAGATCTTAACCTCAAAATCTATATAATAAATTATACTATTAATTTGCATATTGTTATAATCTACAAACGAAAGTAGATGAAATAAGAATATTTAATTATAATAAAAGCCTAGAAGACTCAAAACGAGACTTTAAAGTCTTAAAACTTCGGTTAGTATATCTTGAAAAAAGTAAATAAAATACTAATAAAGATTGTAGAAATTCCTACTACGTTCAGTCTAGTAAATGCTACTAATATGAACGGTTAATTTGACTATATATTGAATACTAGAGTAACATGGTTATCGTTACTAGAGAACGCAATAAAGCCAACTATGTTTTTTTCTCAGTGTAGCTTGAAATCGTTTGCGATTTAGTATATAAAAATTATACGATTTGTAGGTGTTTCAAAGACAATTTAAGACATGTTTGTGATTCAATAAAATGTGCCTCTTATTATCCTCAAGTTACCATAAAAATTTCATCAAAAAATATTAATTATTTTATGAGATATTCTATTTGTTTATTAAAAAGAGGTCAAATGTACGTTAAAAATTTCACCCGAAAACGTCATGGTAGAGACTTCATAATAATCATATCATATTTAGATATTAACGTAGATTTTATGAATTTGATGTGAAACCGTGTCCATTTTATTATTTTACACCTAAATATGGCAAAAAAAAAAATAAATTTTTTTCTTAATGGTTTTTTTAATATTTTTGCAACTAATAAAAATATCAATATGGGTGATTCTATTCTAACGGGTAAATACATGTAATCGTTTAATAAACTATCAATACAAGGTTCAAATATTATTAACCATAAATTTTTCATATACTTTCAGCTTGTAACTTTATGATCCGTTGACTTTTTAATCGCTGATTTCAATGTAGCTTTTGTAGAGACCCTTAGAAAGTATAAAAAGTAATTCCCCCTGTCTGTAATCATACATAAAAATTTTTTTAAACGTTGTAGAGATGCAGGATAGATAAATTAATACTTCTGAAAGATCAAAAAATATTTTTTTCCATCCGTACATACATTTCAGCAGAATGGTTGAAAAAAAAATATTTTCTTTGACCCTCTGTTATTATAAAAAAAAATTTATATTTTTTCATAGATAAAAAGCAATAATAATAATAAATATTATATTCGAATCTTATGAAAATATAAGCTATTCCTATCACATGGAAATATTGTTATTATATGTTTATTTCACTAAAAAATTGCTTTGTTGATCATAGAATACATTTTTGTTTACGTGTAAACATCATTTCACTTATAAAAACTAAGTTACCTTTTCTACGATAATTCCCCTGGCTCTAAACATTTAACTGTCACAGATGATATAAGCGCATATTCAAATACGTAATAGACGTTTAAGAAAGTAGTAATGTACAACTAAGAAAGTTTGTATAGCAGTGAATGTTTGAGACCGTTTACTTGGTAAAAATTTCATTCAAATTATCAGGTAATCTCCCCTGGCATATAATTCCGCGGCCTTTTTTGAGATGCACTCACAAAATTCTAATTAAATAATAAAGTCAACAATTTTATTCATGAATTTCATACCATGAAGTGTTAAATTATTTGTACACTTAAAATTTAATACATATTATATTGCTTATAATTTTTATATATTCAAATTGAATATATATATATATATATATATATATATATATATATATATATATATATATATATATATATTTGTGGAGAATTTCCGAGTAAGCACATTCTCAAATCTTTTTGTAAACAATCACTGTAGTCACATTTACATACTACACTATACTAGGTATATACTACATTATACTACGTATATACTACAAATAAATATAGCGAAATCAAAGGTTACATCATAGTATTCAGAAAATAAAAATATCAGTCTGTCATTAGCCTTGATGAAGAGTTTGTCGTTGATATCAAAGTAAGTATATAATTATTCGAATTTAAATGAAAGTCTTTGAAAAATCTGAGTTGGAAAATCTATAAATTGATAATATATTATTTTAGATTGTATTGGTAATAAAATGGTTTCTACACGTGGATGTGGCGAACTTCCTACTAATCCTTTATCATCAAGTACACTTAACTCCACTCCCAAACACAAAAATAATGTTATTATATGTTTGAAAAAGCATACTTTCTCAAGTATGGATATATTTGTTCTTTAACTTTCTTCTAATAATGTTTAAAAATACATATTTTTGCTGTAACTCAACGTTTTTTATTTCTAAAAATTCAGCCATATATGGTAATAGCTGATTCTAAAGTATTTCAGATAGTTTAGAATCTTTGTTCGACATGAATATTATTAGAAAATAATATATCAAGTGATGGTAATAAAAAAAGTAATTCCCCTGGAATAAAAGTAATTCCTCTGTATCAGTATATTTTTTATCTATCAGTTTTTCTGGGAATAACCTATGGACAGCTTGGCTACTTTGGGATATTGTTCTATTAGATATAACCATAAAAAAACCTGAGTAAAATTTTTAAAATGAACACCTTTATTTTTAATTATTTCAAAATTTGAATTTGACCCGTTTGAATAGAATCACCCATATAGGGATTTGATATTCTTATTACTGACAATTTTACGCAAATATAAAAAAAATGCTCCAGCTCAATTAGAAGCCGAGATAATTTTTTTTTAATAAAAATTCCCCAATTGTTTATTTATAAAGATTAAGGACTGATATTTTTATCACAGCTAGTTTAATACTTGAAGTTTATGATTCCATTATATCAGAGATGAAATAAACATTTTGCAATGTTAAAAATTAATATGAAAGTAATCAAGATTGCTACTAGTTAAACAGAGTCACCTTTCCTGCCTTGCAAGAAAATTGATCTGGCGAGTTATAATTCATGTTCCAATTAAAAATTCATTGTATCTCGGTTAATTATTGTCCAATTTCGACGTTTTTTTTTATATCGGGGTAGCGCGTGAAAATAATAACAACTGTTGTATTTGATTATAAAAAATTATTTATTTAACAATAATTATTGCAAAAAAAATTTATTTATAACATATTTTTAAAATTATTTAGTTTAGCAAAAAGCTTTAGGAAGGAAGCTTGTTCATCTTAAAAAAATAAACAATATTTCATTTCACTGTTTTTACGAATTTCGCACCTTAAATCATTGTTCACAAATTCCTGATGGCTCAAATTTTTAGGGTCTCTCAAGAATTTCATTTCTAATCATTCAACAAAGCCATTTTTGGTGTTGTGCACCTGTTACTAATTACGTTATGCATTTTGACTAATTCTACTGGACTATACGGCAGCAATACAAAATCTGACACCACTAAAGACATTTAAACTTGGTTAAGATAACTTTCCATGGATAGATAAAGGATTATTGCAGATGCGGTGCTAGAGAGATGCCACGTATCGAAGATACAAATTGACGAGGGATGAGAGATATCTCTTTGAATTCCTGCAATTGCGCGGAACAATAGACGAACAGACTGAACAAGCAAGGATTACTTACTATCATAATGGACCATTCGAAGCTCTTGTCAGAGGTAATGTCTGAAAAGAGTTAGAAGACCTGGAGCTTCTGTCTGGATCTCAAGGGAACTTGAGTGAATTTGCTCCGGATGTGCCTAATGCGCACCCGTCACACGATATTAATGAATGTAAGAAAATTCTTTTTTGAAGTAGTGAAAGTGGCTTTGCCTATAAGCCAACATTGATGTAGTTCATGCAATTTTGCATTTTTCATCCCAGGCTTGTGGCGAGAATGATATCCCGCAGAGCGTGATACTCAAAGCTTTACCGTTTATCGAAGAACATCTGATGACTCCTCTTTCACCTTTACATTAATAACATACGTGACACTCTTGGCTCCAGCTACGTCTAGCACCTTTTATATGCAGATGACCTGCAAATTTATACGCAGGTCTCTTATGAGGATGTGAATGAAGGTATATTTGTATCGAAGTGGACTGTCGACGCTTCTCTCACATTAAATGCAAGCAAAAGTAAGGCGATCTTTTTTGGCAATAGTCGATTTATTAACAACTTTTATGCTGGTGAGCCAAAAACGATTGAACGTGAGGGTGGTGTCGGCATATCTTTCTCTAATGCTGTCATGAGCCTCGATGTTGTGTTTAACTCTGAGCTATGATGAGAGCTACACATTAATATGTTGACTAAAAAATTAAATAGGACTATGTACGGCTTATGGTTTTTTTGTCGGCATACCACTGAGGCTCTGCGTAAACAATTCGCAATTACTCTGATGTTCTTACATCTTGACTACAGCTCAGTAGCTTTGCTCGATGCATCACAGAAGTTGAGAAGACGATTACAAAGACTACAAAATTCATGTGTGAGATATGTATTAGGCGTGAGAACGGGCGATAATATCTCTCCTCATAGAACTGCGTTGGATTGGCTGCGTACTGATGCGAGGAGACAGTATTTTATGGCTGTACTTATGTACCAAATCGTGTGCATGAATACTCTCAACCATCGAGTGGGTATCTATATTAGATATGTACCTAGGGTAGCTACTAGGGGAGAGATTAAGAATTCGCGGTGCCCTTCATAAGTACTTCAGCTGGAAGGAATTCTTTTCAAGTTCAAAGTGCGCATTTTTGGAACTTACTGCCTGTTGATATCTTCCATCACTCAGCAGGTTCAAGTCGGCTTTAAGGAGGTACTTGTTTGACCTCGAATTAACTTAATTTTTTCTATGTTAATTTATTTATTGTAACGTCTCGTATATAGGTTTAAGGTATAAGTGTTTCTATTGGCTAAATGGTTGATAAGTGAATGTCTTACTTGATTTTACCGTTTTGACTGAGTTTCATGCTATTGCATACCCTTATTATTTTATTGCATTATTCATTAATTTTCATTTAATATTTATCAGCAAATTTGAACTAAGAAAAAATGTACTGTCTCTATTGTGAGAGAATCAAAAACACTTTATCCCTTTTATCTTACAATTGTATATTCAAGTCTATTTAGATCATTATATTCAAAATTCACCGAGTCATGTAAAATGTTTTATCTTATATTCCGACAGCTGCAGCGATAAGAACAAAAACAAAAAGGTAATAGCTAGGTTTTTAACATCTATACGGAATCATCTATCACTAGACGTAATCAATCACAAATTTATCGTTACTTAACACTATAAAAACTAAAAAGGGCCTATTAACGGCATGTCGGAGCTGCAGCAATCGAGTTTTAATTTTTTTATTTTATCGATATCTTTTTAAATTCTTAAATTAAACAAATATAATGACTTGTCCGCGCTAAAGTTATATTAGTACAATAATTTTTGTTAAAATAAAAAATCATTTGGACTTGTTATTTTTTTATGAGCTTGGATTATAAATTAAATATCAAACTCGACAAACCTAACCTTAAAATACGATATATTGAAAGTTTTTATTATAACTTTGTATGTATAATATTTTGGTGGTTTTCTTGAGTTGTCCGCACTAGAGTTTAATCTTACAAATTTTTTCTTTATAGCAAAAAAACTCAATTAAACGCATCGTTTATTCATAAGTTAAGATTGGAAATATTATTAGAAGGCGGACAGCTTCGTCATGCTCTTAAGAGGATCAAAATTGCCCCCACCGGAAAGTGAAAAAATTAAAATGCTATCTTTTTCTACATTAAAAATACCCACACAAAAAAATTTTTAGCTCTTTTTAATGAATCATAGCCTCAAAATGAATTAAAACGTGTATCTCGTTTTTTGGCGATATCTCGGCTTCTAGTGGACGAAAAATACGTTTCTTTTTAAATTCTAGGTTTTTGAAAGCCCTACAACTTGATGTTGGTGAAAAATAGTTTTGGCGCAAAATTCAAATTTTATAAGCTTTTGAAATTTTTAAAGTTCAATTAAGGGCATGACAGAGCTCGCTACCTTCTAAAACAATTCATTAATATTTTAATTCCAAATTCACGAGTAAACGGTACATTAGATCGAGTTCTTTCATTACAGTAAGAAAATTTGTAATATTAAAATTGAGTGCGGACAACTTACAGAATTTACCAAAATACCATACATAAAAAGTTATAAAGAATTTTTCGAAATATAGTATTTTGAGGTTAGGTTTATCGAGCTTGATATCTTATTTCCGTTCCAAGCTTATAAAAAATAACAAGTCCAAATGATTTTTTATTTTAACAAAAATGATTGTATTAATATAGCTTTAGTGCGGACAAGTCATTACGATTATTTAAATTACGAATTTAAGAGTCCGCTGTATCTCTGTCCTTTTCTAATTAAAAAATTGACTTTTTTCCCAAAATTAGCAACAAGAGGCAAAAATAAAGAGATGGTTTCGATGTGTTTAATAAAATGTAATATTTTCTTTGATTAGTATGAATTAATTTTATTGCTTCGTTTTTAAGGAAAGTTGGAATAACTTAAAAAATTAGAAATTAGTGTCAAATAATGGGATTTTCAAGTTATTCCAACTTTTCTTGAAAATAAAGCGGTGGAATTAAATTATTCTTATCAGAGAAAATATTGCTTTTTATTACACGAATCGAAACCATCTCTTTTTTTCTGCCTGAAGCTATTAGTTTTTATAAAAAATAAATTTTAAATAGATTCGGTAAAACAGGTAACTGTGTCAGTATACAGCTGACTCTTAAAAAGATATCAATAAAATAATAAAAGCAAAAATCATGTCCAGCAGCTCCGACATCCCGTTAAAAAAAAAAACTAAGACAACAGAAATACCCAAAAGGAAATATGTTGTTTTCAACCAAAAAGCTATAACCATGAATTTTTTCAGATTTTTAGAAATGGTGCAATGGCCAACAGAAGCGAAAAACCACTTTTAGTTCGATTATGGACATTTTCACCTACCTTCCGTACACTAGATGTGAGTATCTCACATACCCCAGAATTATTTTTAATTAAAGTATCTCACATACCCCAGAATTATTTCCGATACATAATCACTTAAAATTTGGTGGAAAAACCTTGAATTTCAGCCTTGAAAAAGTCTGATAGATGCTCTAAAACCGAAGGTATGCTCATTCACAGTTATAAAACTGAAGTATCAAATCAGTGAATCGTTAATAGTTTGGTTGACAGTATTAAATTTAAATTTATTGAGCATAATTTGCTTTTCTTATTGAATCTATTTTCAATTGAACCGAAAGATACTTACATTGTGTTTAGTAGGATCATAAAGATCAAAGAATAAATGCATCAATAGCAATATCTCGAACTACTTTTTGTGAATCCTAATCTTGGAAAATGTTCCATTGTTCAATTCATTATTTTGTAATCGAAATTTTTTTACAATTTCAAAACGATAATCATTTACCAACATTTATTAATATATTTAATTTTTTTAACAAGAATGATACTGTAGTAGAATAATGTGAAATTGAAATAATTGTTCATAAAGTAATAAGTGCATAAGATATATACGCTTACTTTCGCTTTTGAAAAAGCGAATAAGATTTTTTTTTAAATATCTTTAATTAATTTACATGAATCTTATTATCAAAATAAAATTAAAAAATTCCATAAAGATAGTATTATTAACCTTTAGACCGCCAGGATTTTGAAAAAATGAACAGTCGATTTTCCCTATAGAAAAGCGTTTTAAGGCCAACTAGGTAGGATCCTATCAAGGGTGGATATGTGCGAGTCAGGGGTGCGCTATATGACGTAGTTCCGGCGTTCTAGAGGTTAATTTTCAAGAATGATTAATTAATTATTTTTGGGAATGTATTTTCAAGTAATATTCTGGAAAAATTAATTTAATTACTAATAAAATTTTATTTTATCTCATTTGTACATTAACACCTATAAAGTAAAAAATATTATAATCACAGTTTGATTGATACGGCAATTAATAAGAATGTTTTTTAAAAAATTAAAAAAACCTTTTCTTTTATTGCATAGTTATTGTTTAGTCATCATCACTATCTACCTCGATAACTGGTACGAAACCTTCGGTTTCAAGAATTTTGCTTGATTTTGCAGCTGTCTTATTTTTTTAGAAATGTATCTACCATAAGATAAATAATATATTATGGCTGCTACATGTGAGCAAGAACCGATTGTTCTAAACCATTCGCACATTCACAACAGTATCGCAGAATACTGCTATAACCAATCGAGTCCGGTTTATACTCAATATGACAATTGTAAGTTTTGCTGCTTATGTGCCGGGAGCGAACTTGTATCTTGATTATATTATTTTTTTCTTTGCAATATTGTAAATGTATCTCATCATTTTTATCCAGCATTTCTGCTACAGTATTGAATTTAAATAAGCATGATTTAATCCATTTATTTATCTGTATTATCCTATATATCAAAAATTTACCCATGCTTTGCATACTGTAATCATTCATGGAAAAAACATTATTGTTGGAAAACATAAATCTTTGCTTGTGACGTCAAAAAAATTTGGTTAGCAGAACCAAAGTCAGTAGTTGAGCAGATTTTGTTATGATCACCAAAAATTCGGTTACTATAGTTTTAAGAAATCTCGTATAATAATTTACTTTAGTTAAAACAAAATATTTGATTACTAAATCCGAATATTTTATTACTACATCCAAACTTTATAAAATCATAACTTCGGGTGTGCCAACAAAAGTAATTCTTCCCGTGTTAATTTACGTACTGTAGGTGGGTGTTTGTAATACACAGCACATTCTAAGCCTTTATTAATGAATATTTGATAAAAAATTTTGTTACCCGACTAAAGGAAATTTTGTCTTAGAGCAAAAATGAAACGCTTTATGTTGTGAAACATTGAGTTTTTCATCGTCAAAAAGTTTTTCTAGGTTTTTTCCTTATACAATTATTTTACCAGTTTTTCTCAAATATTGTCCCTTGTGCGAAAAATCGGAATTAAAAATTGTCCTTACTTTTCAGTGCACAATTAAATAAGTTTATTTTGGTTGTACTTTTGTAATGGTCTGGGAAATTAGGGAAGGATTTTGGAATGCCAGACGCTTCAGCGAACTAAAGTGGGGAATAGCTAAATTATAACACAAAATAAATATATTTAAATAATAGATCGTATATTTTTATAATTGTATATACATTTTACTTTAATTGAATCTAAATAGTTTCTTGATCTGCACTAATCTGAAACAATAGAAATGAACAATTGTTCTTAGTTTACATTAATACGTAACATCGGCTAAAAATATATTTGCATTATAAATAAATGAATAACAGTAAGTTTGCATGCGCAAGATACAGTAAAATTATATTACGGACTTTAACTAAACTCAGTACACGTTTTATTCGGTTTTTCGTATATGATTGAATCAAGTTATAGCCAGTACGCATTCGCAGGATTGGAAGTATAATAAATCTAGCTGCTCTCTGCCTACGAGCAATCCCGTATCACAGGGTGCAATTGTCAGTTATAGAAATAGGCCAGTCTCACTAGTGATGTGCAATCACGTGACCAGTAATTCAAACCTAGTTTAGTATTACACGGAAATCTTTATCAAGGATGATATACACCCATAAGCAATCCCATGGAACGTATAACAGGCGTAAGGATATACATCACTATGTAGTCACGTGCAATCACGTGGTCTACACAGCAATCGGACAAGATGGAAGTCTAGGTTGTTTCATGCACAAGCAGCCCCGTATATCATGACCCCATGGTTGACTTACACTATACTTCTAACCCTAAAACTACGTGCAATCACGTAATTGTAGACTTAGCTCAACAGTTTCCCTTAGGAGTCGGTCTTAATCATAATCCTCTACTACCACAAGCAATCCCGTAGTGAATGACGATCCTGATCACTAGTATCCTTCCCTTATATACCTACGTGCAATCACGTAAAATATATCCGGAAAAGATACCTTGAGACCACGGAGCATGATTTACTGACTACGAGCTACTACACAGCTTATATACTAGTTGGTTCTCAATTCCAACGGTGTTCCAAGGAATAAAAACGGAATTGAGCCCATTACTAACTAGTATCTACATATATCTTATAGTCTACGGTGACAGACTAGAGTTATATGATTATGAAATACATTTCTCAGAATATTTAATTATTCATAATCATCAACAATGACGTATGATCGCTGATTTAAGAAGTGGACAAGGTTTAGGAACTTAAAACATCGATCGCACATCACTGTAGATGGTGTACAAATATTTCGAGAATATACAGAAAATGGACTTTATAGCTGGGTTGGTTTGATGAAAAATCTGCTTTTATAATTTATGATTCAAAAACGAGTGGCGCCACGCAACGGCATAGAAGCAGTGCATAATAGAAAATAGAAAAAAATTATTTCATAATGAGATTAAAACATTTCATAAATAAAAATTTCAAAAATAAATAATAAGAATTGTCATTTTGTATTGAAACCCATACAGAAATAATTTCTGTGAATAACTATAAATAACTGTGTATAAATATGAAAAAATGTGAAAAACTGTTAATAACTGTTAATAAATGTGAAAAACTTTAAATATCTGTAAGAAAATGTTAATAACTATAATTCATTGTAACTAATTAAATAACTATAACCGATAAATAATTATAAATAAGTATAAACAATAATAAATTATTACCCAATTCTAAAATTTTGGAAAATGTGAGTAACTGTTAATAAATGTGTATAAAAGTGTATAAATGTGAGTAACTATGAATAACTATTAATAATCATTACTTTCAGTTAATCATTGTTATTTAGCGTTCATAACTATTATTAACTATTATTAACTATTATTAATCATTATAAGCTGTTTTTTACTGTTATTAATGTCTGAATTACGGTAGTTTATTATAGTTATTCATAGTTTTATAAAATTTCCCACAAAAATCATTTTTATATGAGAAAACAATATTTTACCTGTACCCCCTCCTAATATTAAATTATCATTACTAGAAAATTATTAATAATATTTTTTACAACTACTTACCAAATGCAGCAGGCTATTTTTTATTTGGCAGAAATGCTGGATGAAAATGATGAGATACATTTACAATATTGCAAAGAAAAAAATAATATAATCAAGATACAAGTTCGCTCCCGGCACATAAGCAGCAAAACTTACAATTGTCATATTGAGTATAAACCGGACTCGATTGGTTATAGCAGTATTCTGCGATACTGTTGTGAATGTGCGAATGGTTTAGAACAATCGGTTCTTGCTCACATGTAGCAGCCATAATATATTATTTATCTTATGGTAGATACATTTCTAAAAAAATAAGACAGCTGCAAAATCAAGCAAAATTCTTGAAACCGAAGGTTTCGTACCAGTTATCGAGGTAGATGGTGATGACGACTAAACAATAACTATGCAATAAAAGAAAAGGTTTTTTTAATTTTTTGAAAAACATTCTTGTTTATTAATTTCCATATCAATCAAACTATGATTATAAGATTTTTAACTTTATAGGTGTTAATGTAAAAACGAGATAAAATAAAATTTTATTAATAATTAAATTAGTTTTTCCAGAATATTACTTGAAAGTACATTCCCGAAAATGATTAATTATTTTGCAACAAGTCCGAAATGCATTTGAATTATTAAAATGAAGAGAAAAATTTTAAGTAAAGTTCGGTCGGTAACGTAGAACAATCTTGATGTATTTTGCGAAAAAAAATATATACAGTAATTAGAAAAATTTATTTTTTATAAAAAAGCATTGAAAAATAGATAATGGAATTTTTTATAAAGAGATTTTCAATAAAATATTAATTTTTTTAATTGTAACAGTAATTCAAATTTGAACGAAAAGCCCGCTGTTGCCCGGTTTGCGTGTCCGATTCTCATTGGCCAAGGGACCAAGAGAGAAGCGCGGCACTACTTGTCTCCCACTATTGGTAAGAGAGAGAGAGAGGCAAAGAGACACAATACTAACGCGTCGGTACAACATTACACTTAACTACAACATTAATTCAATCAATTTTTCGATCGTTAAACTTAATAAATAAAGGGGTTATTAAAGAAATAATTTAAGATAAGCATTTTTCCTTGTTATTCAATAATTTTGAAATTCTAAATCAATGAATATATATAGCAATCAACATAAAAAATATATAATTTAAAATAGGTTTGAATCCCTAGTGTAAATGGGGCTGTCAGAGTATCTAACTACTAGCAAAGACTTTAAAACAGAATTAATCGAATTAAATGACAAATTTTAAAAATGAAATATAGTAATTATATGATGTAATATTATTTTTATAAGATAATGCATTTTTTCTAAATAAGTTAACATCTTAAGAGGCGGTCGGGTCTATTCGCCGCTACATATAGGGTGGCGCTGCGGTCAGGTGAGAGAAATCTATTAAATATTTTTTATCCAGCTATTTACAATTTTCTGAGACGACAATATACTTTTAATGTTGTCATTTCCTCTAGCCATCTATATGTAGAATAATTATTAATACTTATCTTGTTTGAAAAGTCTAAAATATTGTTCTAAAGCGAAAAATGCGATGCAACGTAGGACCGATGTAAACATGCGTGCACCTTCCCTTAGTGCAACAGAGAGAGCAATACTAAAGAATGATGTATGCTAATGTTTACGTCGACTCTACCTCGCGCCGCATTTTTCGCTTTATAACAATATTTTAGACTTTTCAAACAAGATTAATATTAATAATTATTCTACATATATATGGCTAGAGGAAATGACAAGATTAAAAGTATATTATTGCTTCAGTAAATTTTAAATTGCTGTATAAAAAATATTTTATATTTTTCTCTCACCTGACCGCAGCGCCACCAAGCGGCGAATGGTTCCGACCGCCTCTTAAGGGAAATTTTATGGTGAAGTAATGGATTTATTATCTGATACAGTATGTAGATGGGGATATTCATATATACGCTAGGAACAAATACAAAGAGGTCTCTGCGTATATCTACGTAACAGTCTAGATGAAGTAGATTATCTAGATGACCAATTAAGTAAGAGGAGATCAGTGAGCTCGGGCTCACGCAGCGCACGGATCTCATATTCATTCTCTCTCGGACCGCCTAAGTTATTAATACTAATAGATTAAATTAATTGTTTTCTTTGCTTTTTCTTTGTGCAAAGTAAGAACGAGACGTGATTTTTTTTATTTGTTTTTCTTAAGTTTTTTTTTCTTCATTTCCTTGCTCTCTAAATTTATATTTTATTTAGCAAGTGTTAAATAATAGAGAATTATAAATACTTTAAAGACTTTTTCGCGATTGAACCTGAATTTATTTTTTTTATTATACGTAATCCTGCGTATAAGATATCTCTTTGCAGGATTACTTGCAATAATTACTTATAAAAGAAAAATAGAGTCAGTGTATTAATAGTGATTGTGAACTAACACACATAACCAATAAAATATCTTTATTTTTACTAATAAGGCCCGAGTGGTCGTTCTATGTTCTCATAGAACCGCTGCGCATTGCACAAAAGCCTGATGGTGATCAGTGTGAAAGGGTACTGAAAAGCTGCCCTTATCCAGAGGACACCACGTGCATTTTATGCCTAGTGATGCACAGGTTACCGTACACCAGGGATTAAGGCTATCTTGTCTGTTTCAGGTTATGTACGATAAAACCAACGATACACACGACCTATTTGTACTGGAATTAATCGATGTAAATAGCATCTAAAAAGTCAAGAAAAATCGAGAGTGGTTCTTCCTTCCTTTTTTTTACTAAAAGATATTTTTTTCTTTAATTTTAAATTAAATTACTTTTCTGATTCATTTTTTTTATTATTGAATTTAGATATTTCTTCTTCTTGAGATCTTTATTTTAAAACAATTTAACTAAATATTTAAGACTTAAATCTTTAATTAACAGTTCAATCATAATTAATTTTTTTTTTAAATATATATATATATATATATATTCAACGACGAACTTTGTAATAATATAATAATAAATGAGAGATTTATAAAAGACGTCAGATACCTGACCAACTCAAAATAAAATACAGTGTTATTTATTTCTCAAACCGCCTTATGTCAATTTTATGTGGGTCTTAGATTAAGTGCATGCTTATATGTTTTGTCTAAAATATAAAGTTATTAAAAGAAATTTTATGTAACTTGAAAACACGAACCCAGTGGATATTGCTGAATCGTAAAGTCGGCGAGTATACTAACTTTACCAGAAGAAGGCAAGATTGGTATCATTCTTTTGCTGCTTATTTATAAATTATTGTTTAGAGAATAATAAATACATATATATATATATATATATATATATATATATATATATTTCTGATAAGAAAGTAATAAGGTAAGATCAATTAATAAAACGAAAATTGAATATAAAATTAAATTTAGCCAATCTTGCTATATTTCTTAACATTTTGACGTTACATAAATGGTACCCCTGGTGGGACCCACAATAAAAAATTGATTATGGGAGTGAAATAAATACAATTTAATAACCACTTTCGATTTTTAGATAACTATATCTCGAAGCAATCAATAAATAAAATAAAAAGTTGAGTTCAATAACGCGAGTTAAAAACAAAAAATCTGTTTCTCTACGTTACAGATGAGAAGGAAGTCCGTTGCGAAATTCATTGAGGAGTCCGTTGGCGCGTATCAAAAATATGAACGGAATCGTGAAAAGTTTCAAGCATACAAAGAGAGGATACGTAAATTAGAAGGAGAAGTAGATCGGGTTGTTGAAGCGTCAAACCCGAATTTCGATTTAATAAAGACGAGTCTCGGCACGCTAGTAAGTGATATTGAAGAACATCGTAAAAATTTAGATTCAAAGTTCCTCAAAATTGTGAGCCGTTTGAAGTTCTTAGGCAAGTCGTATCAGCTTTTCGAGGAAAAATTCCAAGATTACGATGGGGTAGAAGAATTTTTTACTCGGAGAACGAACGCGCTGAAAAAAAATCAAGAGAAAATCGTTGATTATGTAGTGAAGTGCGAAGTTCTGCGCGAAAATAAAGGTTAGACGTCACTCATATCTTAATTTCTCTTTGGTGCTGGTCGTATTTGAATAAAATCGCGCTATTTTCTGTGTAAAAAGAAAAAAATTGGGTCATTTCGTGTTGTAACCAATTAGATATAACAATTAATCAATCCGCCATTTTTATTTTTAAATCGGAAGATCGTTCAAAAAGTTACCAACATGACGCATAAACGAGGTAAACGCGGTGGTGGTCGCGGTCGAAATCCTAAGGATTTACTTAATGAATCGCCTCTGCAAGATACCGGAAATCAGAGTAATCAAGGGAATGAAACCCCTTCGAGTCAACAGATCGAACCGGTAGTCAACTCGCCCCCAATATCGCAGATCCAACGAAGAAGGATAGGATCATTGCCGGATATTTCGTTTAATATACGAGGAATGGATGAAATACCTCGAGGTACGAGTGAACGGAATATAGGTGCCGTTCGTGAGGATTTCTAGCGAGAAGTTGATGGAATTCTAGAGAACTTACGACCTCGAAACAAACGTACGAAGGTCAATAATGATAAGAATTTACAAATTCTTCGGGATGTAGAGGTAAGATGCAAACTTTTGGAGGAACAGCATCAACGAATTTTGTTCGTTAGCCAAAGAAACACGAAACATCTCGAGCAAAATACGGATGATATTCGTATAATGTCAAGGGATCTAAGTAACTTAGACCTTAAGACACGTATAATCGAGAAGGAGGTTTTTAGGCTGGATAACTGTCATTTGGGGTATTCTCGAGAATTCGATGATCTGAAAAAGGATCAAGAGATTTCCCGAGAAGAGGTTCGAAGGGACCGAGAGGAATTGGTCACCTATGTGCAACGAAGAATGCGCCAGGGTGGAGTATCACCCAGGATTGCAAAACCACGCTTCGAATTACCGACATTTTCGTCGGCTCCATACGAGAAGCTAGCTGCATACGTAAAATCGCTGCTAAGCTATATGAAGCTGATAGCTGTAGATGATCAAGGAGCAAAGATGCTTATTGATCAAGCTCTCAAAGGACCCGCAAAGGATTGGTGGGAGCATATTGAACCACAAATTCGGAATCTTGACCAATTTCGTGATGCATTTTTAAAAAGGTTCTGGAATCAAAGTATCCAGGACAAAGTCGGCCAGGACCTCGAGCTGGGTTATCATCAGGCTAAAGATAACCTCAGCAGAAGTGAATATGTATATAAGCTTTATAACAACGTTAAGCAGTTGGAAGATGTACCACCTGATAAGTTCGTTGTTCGACGATTGGCTAAACACTTCGATGAACAAGTGCAGCAGGCGGTTATAATGCAAGACATCGAGAAAATAGATGATCTTATAAAACTGCTCGATGCATTGGATCAAGCAGGCACTCTCAATTATACGAGAAATAAAAAATACGAAGATTTCACATCTAGGAGATTCTCACCTCCGAACGATTCACGTAAGGATGTTTCATATTCTGGGGGAGTAGGCCTGAGGGCATCAACACCCAATAAGGACATGAATAGATCCTATGATCGGCCATATTGGCCCAGGAATCTTTCATATCCGCAGAATGATCCTAAAAATCCAAACATTCAGGAGATTTCAATTAAGGAAGAAGTCCCCGATCTGGAAAACGAGTGACCGTTGCGTCTCTTGCCTCGGAGAAAATAGAAAGTGGCGCAACGGAATATCGAGAGGAAATGGAGATCAGGGGGGACGGAAATGATCGAATCTTCGTAATGAAGTAAAAAAATAATTTCTTATGATTTTTTTTGATAATTTAATATATTAAATTAAATATTTTCATAAATCTTCGAAAATTTTGCATTTTTATATGATTTATCACGCGAAATGGCCCTTCGTTTCGATAATTTTACAAAATCTTCAGAATAACTTTTTATGTGCTCTCACAAAAATACCAGGATATATTTCTTGGCTTTAAAACCATTAATTCAAATCGTGTTATGTTCGTGTGCCTCTTCAAGAGGCTGAGCTATAGTGTTTCTAATTAAGCACTCTAGAGTTCCCTAAGAAGTTAAGGGTTTGGTGTAATCACTCATATTCTTTAGATGGTTTTGAACAACATCACGCATGGATTATCTTGTAGGTGCAATGAGTCAAAAATAAAAAATGAAAACCGTCATTTTTTATTGAAAAACAAGATTTCACCTGTACCCCCCCTTAAAATATATCTCCGTTTGAATTATTCAGATCGGATGAAAACTCGACGAGAAAATTCCTCAACTTGATTTTTCACACACATACATCCATACATACATTTTGAGGAATCCTCGTAATGGTTTCATTTTTTAATAAAAATAAGTCTTTAATCACAATATAACATGTTCTCAAGGGTTACATTTTTCGCGATGTTGAAAATATAAGGCACTTCCATGTAATGGTCCTGCCTGAAAATCATGTAATGATTTTCAAGTAATTATCTAGCTTACGCTGATTTATCTCCAATTTTTAGTTTTGATTTTAAAAATTCTGATGAAGAAAACATTATATTATTTTTTAAGATTTTTGATCATCATCTATTTTATATATGATTTATATTTATTTGTTCTTTTAGGCATGAAATTTTATAGATATGAATTTACTTTTTTGATTTCATATCTAAATAATACAAGAAAAATTAACTTTAGAAGAATAGTATATTATTCACCTAGGGAGTTAATTTGAAAAATGTCTTAAATCGTATGTAATTGTCACCCGAGCCGAAGGCGAGGGTGACAAACATACGATTTAAGGTATTTTTCATTAACTCCCGTGGTGAATATGCTATTTTTTGTCATACCCAGACCAAAAATACCACTTCGTCGATTTTGAGCCGGGAGGAGAAGTGGTACTTTTGGGCAGGGGATGGCAAAAAATCATTTAGAAAAAGTTAGATACCTAGTCGGCCTGTAATCTTTCTAAAAGATTAAAATTTTGTGCAATGTTACAAAAAATTTGTCATATCGCTAAGCAGAAATATCACACGAGATACATTTCAGAAACGTTCGTAGGCTTTTTCAATTGAATTCTTACAGACGCTATATTTCTGAGATTTTACAGATATATTTAAAAAATATAGAAAATAGATTTTTCTCATGAAACCTTTCAGTAACATTTTAAACGTTATTTTACATCAGGAAAATTTCTGTGACCTGGCAGAAATGTTTTTGAATACATATTAAATCAGGGTTTTACTAGAAATATTTCAGTGGCCTTTCAAATGTAATCTTGCAACAGTAACATTTCTACAATTTAATAGAAATATTTTTAAAAATCCGTAATATAAGCGTTTCTTTGGAAGTGTTACTGCAACCTTGTAAATGTGATCTTGCAATCGTGATATCTCTCAAAGTTAACAGATATGTGTTTCAAAATATTAAATGTAGATTTTTTATTTGAAATATTTAGTAACCTTTCAAATGTGATCTTACCACAGAGAAATTCCTCCAATCAGAAATGTTTCTTTAAATTTAGAAACTGAGAGTTTTATTGGAAGTTTCACTACAACCTTGCAGATTAAATCTCACAACCGTGACATCTCTAAAAGCAAACAAACATGCGATTCAAAATATAGAAGGTAGATTCTTTATTCAAATTATTTTTGTTACCTTGCAGATGTGGTGTTACAGCTTTGATATCTCATACAGTCAATGAGATATATGTTTCAGAATATTTTTCATTAGACATATTTCAGTAGCCTTTAAAAAAAAATATATCAGATTATCATAATACTCAACAAGCGTTCGTAGCGTAAAAATTAAAGTTTTAGTTTCGTATCCCCGAGTACGTGAGTTCAAACTACGGACTGGTCAAAAAAATTTTCTGCATTTTTTATATATAAGCCCTGGAAGAAAATTGACCATATTGTAGGCATAATTGCTGGTCAACAAATGTTAAAATGGTACTTATCTAGAAATTCTAGAAATGATTTTAAAAAAATTTCTAGATAAGTGTGATTTTAACATGCGTTAACCGACAATCATGCTTAAGATATGGTCAATTTTCTTCCAGGGGATTTAACAGTAGTTATTTATTAGGAATAAATTATGTAAATTGATTTTAAAATTAGATTTCTGAAAAAAAATCTGTTATTACAACGACAATCTTTGTATAGTAGAGAGATACTGAAACGACGGTGAAAGATTACAGCAACCTCTTTGTGATCTTTTCATCATATACCTTGACCTGAGCTTAATGTAATGATAACTTTAGGACTTCAGCGTGCACTAAATGTTATTTTTTCTGAGGTAAAAAGAAATTTTCATTTGGTTTTTAATGTTGTTTTAAAATAAATTAGGAAATATTTCTAATTCGAAAAATCTAATGTCTTTTAGTAATGGTTTTGAATATTGCATTGTTACAAAAATCTTTCAGGGAGACAACATTGTTATAAAAGCAGACATCAAAAGATTGTATCAAGATCATAGAAAAGGCGAAAGTACACTAGACGCACACTGATTTGCGACCCAATGTATATTCAAAAGACATGAACAACTTTATACTTACTTATTTACTAGACAGTGACTGGACCCTCATCAGACTGGTTTTAGAGCTGGACATAGAACGCAGACTGCTTTACTAAAGTTGACGGATGACATTAGACTTATATGGACAAATGTTACGTTACAATGCTTTTTGCTGTTTGACTTCAGCAAGGCATTTGACGTTGCATGCTATACCATGACTCTTAGTAAGTTGTCTTTACTTGACATTTCTGTTACTGTTGTCAGATGATTTGCTTTCTATCTGTCGGATAGGCGGCAAGCTGTCATTTATGCAGATGGCAATGCGTCTGAATATGTCATACTTAATACTGGAGTTCCTTAAGGTTCTGTACTGAAACGATATTTGTGTAAACAATATTGCTGTTGGATTTAGCAATGATGTTCAACATCTTATATATTTGGGTAGATTGCAGGTCTATGTACACTTTCCTATTACTTTTACCTCACTTATGATACGAAAAAGATGTTTTTACTTCACCTATGAGTGAACATGCTGAGCTCATTGCAGAATGGGCTTCTAGTAACCATCTAAAACTAAACATCAATAAAACTAAAGCTGTAGTTATAGGTTCCTATTATTACGTTAATATGCTTCAATCGTTGCCCATCACTGATGTACGATTAATGGGTGCTATTATGAAGTTTGAATCTACTGTACGTAGTTTACGAGTCTGGCTAGATAGTAAGCTGAGTTGAAAGAATCATATCACGCAGATATGCAATAAATCATTCCATTTGCTCTATAGGCATGAAATTTTTTGGAAAGATACTACTTTTGCTTTTCTCAAGCATCTTTTTCAAATGTTTCTTTTTTTATATCTTAGACGGTTGCTGTCTTGTTTATCGTGACTTTTCTGCGGAACTTGCTTTAGGCTTCAGAGGATCATCAACTATGGCATACTTTACATCCATGGTGTGAGTAGGCGTGATTGCATCTCTGCTGATAGATCTTTTTGGGCTGGTTATCTGCAGCTAGTAGAAAAAACTTCTTTTTTGTATAAAATGATTTTTATTTTAACTCGATCACCATCTTATTTGTATTCTAGATATCTGCAGAGCCGACCAGTTAGAGTGTTAAGAGGTGATGTCAGACCTTTCACCATTTTATTTTCATACACTTAATATCAACAAAGGTCATTCTTAGTTACTTTATCAAAACTTTGGAACGATAAAGTAACTAAGAATCCTCTTGCTACAGTTCGAGACTCATCTTCATCTCCTGCATTTAAATCATCTTCATTCGCTCATTACCTGGTCTCCGAGAGTGGACCTTTACCTTAAATTAATTGATTATGTTTAACTTTTGATGCTTTTTGTTTATTTTATTATTATTCAATATTATTAAATATCTGTTTTTTACTAATTTGTTTTATTTTTGTATGTTTATATTTTATGCTTCTGTATTTTGTACAACACAATGTATAGTTCATAAATTATTATCTATTCACTAACCACATATCACCATTTAAATCACGAAAGGAAAAAAAAAATTAGTCTATTCAATAACAGCGCGCCTGCTTACAAAAAAACACAATTTATTTAGCTACTATCTGCTCAATAAATAATTTTAAATTATTTTCATGGAAGTATAAATTATGGTAACACGTAACTACATGACTCACACACTCATGCATTCACCGTCTAGCCTATAAATTTATAATTAAATTCTTATGCTCGCACAATCACGAAAACCCACAACACCAGAGACCCATAAACCCTAAATCCATAAACCTTAACCCATGAACCTTAAACCCAAAAAACTCTAGACCCATAAAACCTAAATCTATAAACCCTGAACCCATACACCTTAAATTAATACACCCTGAACCTATCAACCTTAAAATTATTATTATTAGTAAAAATGGAAGGCAGTAATAAAGAGATATATAAAACATTTTTTGATTAAGAATAATCAATTCGGAAAATTATGATGTTGGTGGTTCTTTTACAAAATTGAATAAAAATTAACTTAAATTCATAAAGACTATATTTAGGTGTTTGATTTTGATTTTGATTTAAAAAAATTTTAATTTAATCATTTGATTATTAAACTTCAATTTAGCTTTTTCAAAATGATATTTTTAACCCTATACTTTAAATAAAATCGTAAAATTAATAATTATTTATATGATTAAACTTCACGATGATTACAAGATAATCAGCTAATTGTAAAAAAAATATTGTTACCTATTTTGCATCTATTATAAATCCTAAACTTATATGTTATTATATATTGTTATATACAAAACTTAAAATTAACTATTACCAAGTTCATTAAAAGCTTAAATTCAGCTAATTTTGAGTTATTTCAGAGCTCAAATTTAGCTTAATTTAGTTATTTTCTAGCTAATTACAAGCTTAAATCTAGCTAAATTTAACGCTGTAATGTAGGTCCAAAAATGAGGGGTATATTTCTGATGATGACAGCGATGATAGCGGCGATATACTTTCAATAGTATAGAGAAAATATAATATAAAAAGATCTAAAATGCAGCTAAAATTCAGTTGAAATCAAATCAATATTTACCTGAAATTGCTCAAAATTAATATCAATTTTAGCTAACTTTAAGTTAATTTTTAGCTAATTTTTAGCTAATTTTTAACTAATTTTCAGCTAACTTTTAGCGAAATTTCAGTTCGATTCTAGCTAAATTCTAGCTAACCAAGAACAAATCGAATTTCTATACGCAGCGGCAGCGGCGAAATCTTTTTTTAATATAGAGAGATATAGCTAGCTTTTAGCTAAATTACAGCTAAATACATCTAAGTTTTAGCAAAGAAGATAGACGCTTATAGAAGGATACTTCTGGGTTAAATTTTTCGTCCGAAACGCTGGGTAACACTTTAACATTGTTTGTATATCTATACATATGAAAAATTTGATATATATAGATATAAAAATACATGGGATTATGGGATCTAGCGGCGCCCTCAGCAGCTGGGTAACTCATTTTTGGCAGAAATTTCCCATTTAAGAGTACGCTTCTTTAAGCGTCTATATTCGTTGGTTTTAGCTATCTCTTATCTGATTTTCAGCTAACTTTCAGCTAACACTAACTAACTTATAGGTAACTTTTTACTGACTTTTAGCTTGCTTTCAGCTAAATCATAGCTAAATTCATCTAAATTTTAACTGGATTTCAGCTAAATTTTAACTAAATAAAGGTTAAAAAATGATAAGCCAAAAATGAGGGGCATATTTCAGACGGCGATAGCGGCGATATATTTTCAATAATATAGAGATATTAATATCACATTTAAAGTGGAGGATTATTTTTTCGCTTCGCTTAGAATCTTTGTACTTTTTATACATAACAGAAAAAATTGTTATTTATGTTAGCTTTTGATTAAATTAAAATCACATTTAAGGCGACTTCGGATTTTAGGTTAGGTTTTATTTTTGAGTTTACAAATTACTCTTTCAATATGTAAAATTTTTCAGATTTTTTAATTTTCCACCATTCTAGGGATTATAATAGATGGTGGAAAATTAAAAAATTCAAAAAATTTTAGAAACTGAAAGAGTAATTTGTAAACTACAAAATGAAATCGAACCGAACTTCCGTAGTCGCCTTAAAGTGGAAGATTAATTTTTCATTTTACTTAAAATCTTTGTACTTTCTATCGAATTTGGATAAAATTATTATAAATATTATAAATTAGTACGTTCTTCAATATATCTCTAGTAATTTATAAATAAGAAAGTTGCACATTATTATTATATGGTATTTCTATATCTTTAATTGATATAGGCTCAATAAATAATAATTTTAAATGACCATCTTCCGTTTGTATAAAAAACGTAATATTATCTAAAGGAATTACATCCGTATTAACTACATTATTTTTCAAGATTTGGTGATTCAAATCATTAAGTGGTTGTCTTTTTGGCACATCAGTCTTCTTTTTTATAATTTTCTTTGGTTAAATTATAGGGTTTTGCAATTGTACGTCTGATAGAATTCGTCCTTTAGCATTTTCCTTACCTACTGGCTTTTTTTGAATTTTTTTATTTTGCTGAGCCCTTAATTTTCCAGTATGTTTATCGCTTGTTACAATAGCAGATGAACCTCTCTTCCTGTTGACTTTTGGCTTTTTACTTTCAAAAGTTTCATTTGAAGAGTTGGATTGTAGTAGATGGTTCGACAGTACAAGATTATTTGGTCCATCGTTTGTACCCAAAACTTGTTGAACAAGAGTAGAATTCTAAAACCATTAAATTAGTAAGTTATCTTGCAGAATTTATTTTTCATCGACAAATTTAATTTTTATCAATACTTACAAGCAATGAAAGTAAAGGTTTTGCATTCATAATGTAGGAAAGAGGTATCGTTACTACTGGGTCTGATGAACTTAAAGTTGTATCATGTACTGAACTAGAATTAGAAGCAAATGGAGTACGAGAGGTAAAATTTAATTCTGGATATTGCACTTTATTTTCATAAACATCATGGCAGGCATCACTAATACTACTGGTAGAGCTGGTCAAGGTAGATACTCTAGTATTCGAAACCATAATATTGCTAATCACATGTTTGTACCCTTTTATTCGAGTGATTGATGCTAGAAATGAAAACAATATTATCAGTTATAAATTTTTAAATAATAAAATATACTTGGATTTAAAAAATTACCCTCATTATTTAAAGTTCCGGAGGATGAGTACAAATCTTCATTTGATTTTTGAAAGTATAAATCAAAAATATTGACATCTAATGGGATTATTCCAGTTTTCTTAAATGCGTTGACTGCAGTCTCAATTTTTGCTGCTTTTTGCCAAGCTATGCCAAATATTAAGGAAATATGTTTTATGTGATACCACACTGAGAGAAGAAATGACTTACAGTTAAGGAGATTCATTAACTGTTAAGCCATACTGACTTGGATTCTGCGAAATGCGCGCATCTTAACAGTTAAAATCACATATTTAAAATTTTCTGATTTATTTAATTCTAAACATTCAGTATGAATGAAATATAAGAAATAAGAAAATAAATAACTAGTTAATAAGTATTATGAAAAATTTTTAATAATAAATACAATGACTATAATAAAAGACAATTTTTGTGATTTTTTCCAACATAGACAATTTTAACCTTAATTAATTTGAAGAAACATTAATATAACCCTCAAATTCGATTCGGCTGAAGTTGAGGGTTGGCAAAAAACGAGTATCAGAAATGTGTATGAATAAAATTTATTACATTCTTTTTTATCTAAACTAACATATGAGCTAAAGTTAATTTGGACATTGTGTACACCTACTACTTAGATTTTTTTTATCGTTCTGTCATCTGCGAATGCTTATATATAAACTTTTAGTTCTTAATAGTTAAGAATTGTATTTTTACAGCAAAGAATGTAAAAATAAAAACCTACAAATACGCAATTCATTAACTGTAAGTCATTTCTTTTCTCAGTGCATTTTCTTTTCTTAACTCAGCAACTTCCAGATCTTTGACGTGTGAGTGATGACCATCTAGCAGTAACAACACGGGATTGTCGACAGAAGCTTTTGAAAATTCTATGAATTTCTTAAACCATTGTGTGAATATGTCAGTTTGCATCCACTCACTTTTGCGAAATACTACCCAGGATCCTTTAGGTTTACTCTCAAGAAAATGCTCATTAACTTTCTGCCGGGGAAAGATAAGCATAGGTGGCATAAAGCTACCACTCGCAAACATACAAATTTCAGCACTCACTGTCTCACCTCGTTCTGCAACTGTTTTTCCACCAACTTGTCGCCTTCCCCTTTTAGCAATAACTTTAAATCCTGCTTTAGGTAAAATAGAGATGCCAGTTTTATTTACATTCCAAATATTACACGCACTAAACTGGTATTTATCTTGCACTTTTTGTAAAAGATTAAAAAACTTTTTTACTTCCTCCTGATTAAAACTATTGGCTCTTGCTGCATATGTAGGCTCAATCTTTCTGTTTGCCAGATTGTGCCTTTTCAAGAAGCTGAGTAGCGATTCTTTGCCTGCTGAGCCTGAGAATGAAAGAAAAATATATCATATGTTAATTATAATAAGTTATATTTAGTATAGGTTATGAAACTTCTCGAAATACCTGTTTGTTTATTAAACTTATGAGAAATTCCAAGATTTGTTGCATAATCAAATGCTAATTTTCTTAGTTCTATTAATAACAAACCCATTAAATTTTCCTCCATTTCGATCACTTGCAAATACGAAGCTTTTTCTTAGTCATCTGTAAATGTATTTGTAAACCCTAAAAATTTATTTAAAAAATTGTTCAACATTAATATTCTGCTTTTCATAAAATATGTAATTAAAAAACTATTATTTTATTAAATTATTTATAATGCAATTAAAAACTTTATTTATTTACCACTGTTATCTGAAGTAGAAATGAGCAGTTTTCACTGGAGGGTACTCCTAGGAATACCAAACTCTGCTACACAGCTTTTTATAGATTTTCCACTCTTGATTCCATCCAAAGCTAACATTAATTAACCATCAGTGTAGTTACCTTTTTAGCCTTTCTTTCTATGATTCCTCACCATTCCCCATACACTTTCATAAAAACTTTAATTTCCCAATAAGCACACATCTGGAAAAAAGAATTCTTTAAGAATTCACAAATGTCCGCTCTGAAGTTAATAAAATATATTAATAAAGTATTCATAAAATATTCACAAAGTATTCTTCCACAAAATTTAAATAAAAAATAACTCTTCAACGTATCTTTATAAATATTTTAAAAGGGTTAAGAAAGTATTCATAAAGAATTCTTTTTTGAAAAAGTAATCATAATCCAAAGTATTCATAAAGTAGTCAAAAAGTTTACTTTTGAAACACTGATTTCCTAGTAACTTAGTCACTTTCAAAAATCGAAAGATGTAATGGATATTTTATCACTTTTCAGATTGTTTTAAAATCATTTTTAATTTTGATTTTCATGAAATTCAAAATTGAAAACTTGAAATCCCTGATAATTTTATAAATTGTAAAAATTCAATTTAATTAATCATTTAATAATTTAAATATTTTTTATCTATTTTAAACGAAAAAATTGTTAACATTCTATGAAACAAAATATATAAATATTTTAAGTGTGTTTTAAATAAATTCTCATTTTGAGAATTTAAACAAATATCTAAATCTAAACATTCTTCAATTTAAATTAAATTAACCATGACTTCACAAAAAATTTCTTTTATTAAATTAAGGTATCTCTTAAATATTTAATAAATTTTTACTTAAATTATTCAAATAAAAATATAGTTTGGCTAATATTACTAACCATAAATAATTAATTAACAAATTTTCTAACATTTTTTATGCTTATACCAATGAACATGTACAAGTTTCGAGAATTTATTAACAGATGAGTTGGTAGCCAAGTAGGCTAAGTCATGGGCAACAGTTTTTTTATTTTGTTTGACATCCTCAAGAACCGTGGTTCGAATCTCGAACAAATAATTTTTTTTTTTTTTTTTATTTAAGGGGAATCATCATACCGACATAGAGTTCTACCTTATCTACATTTAAATTATGAATTTTAATAAAAATTTAACTATTCATGACTGAAATTCGTAGGAGAGGCACATTCTTAACATGCCAAAGAATTTATTGCAACGTTAAAAGACAATATAAAGGTAAAAATAAAGGCGAAAACTGCTTAATACGATTAACGTTTCAATGTAGTTATGAATAATCGTATTATGCAGTTTTTGTCTTCATTTTCACTTTTATCCTGTCTTTTGACGTTGCAATAAATTTTTTAGAATATTAAGAATATGCCTCTTCTATAAATTTAAGTCAAAAAATAGTTAAATTTGTATTAAAATGCATAATTCACATGTAGATATGGTAGCCCTACTAAAAAATGTCAGGTGAAAAATCACCTGATTTTTCACTTGATTTCTCACCTGATTTCTCATGCCAAAATCTCATGTGACTATTAGCGTAAAAAAACTAAGTTCCAAACCTATCGAAAAATTCTAAGTTTTTATCACGGAAAACAACATTGAGAAGTATGATTCTTTTTCATTTTTCATAATTTGAAATTGATTTTTATACGTAGAATTTCAATTTTTAATTTCATTTTTCTGGTCATAGAATAAATTTCAAACCACTCTAAAAATTATAAGTCCCGATCTTATAATTTTTAACACAAGCCTCTTTTATTTACGTGAGAGAGAGAAAGAGAGAAAAACATCAAAAACACATGCACAAGAAGCCTCTTTTATTCTTTTATACACTATGAGTTGAATTAAAATGGAAAAAAAGTGTGTACATACTTTTGATAAAACTACACTATTTATAAGTTAAGATTTTAAAGTTTTTATTGTCGTGACCATGTGCGTTCGTTGTTCCTTTACACTAGAAAAAGCAACACATTTAGTAAAATGTTCCTGAGCATTGTCTCAATATAATACATCTCTCATCGTACTTTTTAAAATACAATTCGCTCAAATTTATATAAACGTAACGTGCACAGTATCGCTTGTCTTTTCTTTCTTGTTATGAGAGAAACATAGACAGAATACAATAGTTCATAAATACGAGCGTATATTTCTTTTAGCAATAGTTTGCGTTAGGCCAAGTCTGTTGTCGAGAGATATTTTCGCTTGAGGCACGAGAGGTGCCGACAGGAGGCGCATGAGTCGTTTCAGCTATAGCTAAATGTGTTGCTTTTTCTAGTGTAAAGGAACAACGGACGCACGTGGTTACGATAGTAAAAACTTTAAAATCTTAACTTATAAATAGTGTAGTTTTATCAATAGTATGTACACACTTTTTTCCATTTTAATTCAACTCATAAATAGTGTATAAAAGAATAAAAGAGGCTTCTTGTGCATGTGTTTTTGATGTTTTTCTCTCTTCTCTCTCTCTCACGTAAATAAAAGAGGCTTGTGTTAAAAATTATAAGATCGGGACTTATAATTTTTAGAGTGGTTTGAAATTTATTTCTATGACCAGAAAAATGAAATTAAAAATTGAAATTCTACGTATAAAAATCAATTTCAAATTATGAAAAATGAAAAAGAATCATACTTCTCAATGTTGTTTTCCGTGATAAAAACTTAGAATTTTTCGATAGGTTTGGAACTTAGTTTTTTTACGCTAATAGTCACATGAGATTTTGGCATGAGAAATCAGGTGAGAAATCAAGTGAAAAATCAGGTGATTTTTCACCTGACATTTTTTAGTAGGGAGATCTCTGTGCCGGTATGAGGACACCCCTTAATAGCTTATTTTTAATCAATTATAACATTTTTTGTTTTTCATAATCATGTAAAATAGAAGGATTATTTATAATTTGATGATTAAAAAAAGTATTTTGAGAATGTGATTTAATCAAATGAATTGTTTAAGAATACTTTGTGAATACTTTAAAAACTAAAGTGGTCGGACATTCGCGAATAAACAAAGCAATCATTAAGAACTCTTTATTGATACTTTCGTTTACGAAAGTATACATAAAGAATTCTTTTTTAATTCTCTCTTTGACACCGTTTGCTTGTTGGGTTATAACTTTTAAACTCCAAGCTTCAACTTCGAAATACAAATTTGAAGTTAGCGCATCAGCTGACCCGCTCGGCGTAAGTAAACCGACTGCTTGTGCGTTCTTATCGTGCCCGATTTGGGCTGCCAATCGCGCCAGTTTTGAAACCTTTTTTATTTTTAACATGAATTTTTTTCTATACATCATATGTCATTGATTGAAAATGTTATTAGAAATTTATGACTTTGATTTCAAAAATCACCCATTAATGAAACTGGTAACGAATTATTTTATTACGACAAAACGATTATAAAAATGAAAAGAATGATATTTTTAACACCTTATTTTCTGAAAGTGCTGTTAGTATTTATTTTTTTCGCTAAAAATTTGCAAAAGAATAAATAAAACCATTTTATTAACGCATAAAAAATACTATTACGTCATAATATTTATTTATTAAGGCGACTTCGGAATATAGGTTAAGTTTTATTTTTTAGTTTACAAATCATGCTTTTAATACATGAAGTTTTTTTGATTTTTTTATTTTCCACCATTTTTTGATACCCACAGAATGGTGGAAAATTTATAAATCCAAAAAATTTTACAAACTAAAAGCGTAGTTTGTAAACTACAAAATGAAAATTTAGCCTAACCTCCGTAGTCGCCTTAATTAGAATTTCAATAACCCAATCCACCCTTCAAACCCATTCTAACCCACCTTCCCCTAAACTACATTCGACATAACAATTAGCAAGTCCCCTAAAATTTTCGAAAAAAATATGCATTTTTTAAAAAGTTATAACTTTGTCAATTCTCATCGAAATTATTTCTTTTTTTAACCGACTTCAAAAAAGGAGATAATTCTCAGTTCAAATTAATTTTTTAATTTTTTTTATTAGGCACGACCGCTATATGGAAGTGCCTTATATTTTCGACATTAC
Organism: Anastatus disparis; assembly: GCA_017163975.1. Classification (NCBI taxonomy): domain Eukaryota; kingdom Metazoa; phylum Arthropoda; class Insecta; order Hymenoptera; family Eupelmidae; genus Anastatus; species Anastatus disparis. The sequence continues at coordinate 4,524,988 of JAFFSR010000355.1, forward strand.
GAAAAATGTAACCCTTTAAAATATGTTATTTTATGATAAAAAACTCATTTTTATAGCAAAATAAAATGTGTGTATGGATGTGTGTGTGAGAAATCAAGTATATGAATTTTCTCGAAGAGTTTTTATCCGATCTGAATAATTCGAACGGGGAATTATTTTAAATAATAATAAAAGTAAACGTTCCTATTTTGAAATAGATCGTTGAAAGCGTTTTTAAATAGGCGCCTTTCGAATGTTCAAAGAAATGGACTTTTAGTAATAATTAAAAAAATACGATTTTTTTAAAAAAGTATATAAATTAAAAGTTATAGAATATAAAAAAATCAATCTTTTTTATATTATACATTTTTCTCTAAAGTTAATATTTTTCAAATTCTTCATGAAAAATGTTGAAATCGAAGGCTTTTTAATGATAATTTGATAATTATTATTTATAAAAAAAAATATATGCTTTTAAAAAGATGTATCTTATTTTTTTCTATAAATTTTATTCGATATATTTTATTTCAAAATTCGTTTTTTTCAAGTTATTACCAAAAAATCATTTCTTCAACCTCTAAAGGGATAACTATTTTAAAATCGCTGGAACGATTTTTTTTTAAACTGCCTACATTTATTTGTATTATTGTTTTAAATCGTCCCCCATCGGAATGATTCAGATCAAATAAAAACTTTACTTTTAAGCTACTAAACTATAAAATAATTTTTTTTTCTTTTAACTTTTAATAGATTATCCTATCCAAAACTTTAAAAAGTATAAATTAATAAAAATGTCTTTTTCACATAACATCAATTTCTTCAAAATCAATCAACTTAATTCACAAGAAAAATTTAAATAATTATAAATTTGTTTTTTCAAATAAATACAATAAATTCAAACCTCCTATTGAAAGTTGCGGTAAAAATTACAATGAAAAAAAGAAATAAGATTAACTTTTAATGCTTTGGCGTTTGTAAATGATTTGTTTTAATATTCATAAATATCAAATAGCGAGCACGAAGCGCGAGCATTTTCGGTCGTGCCTTACATGCAAGAAGCGAAGCTTTTGCATGCCTTGCATCGGAAATTAGCTAATAGGTGAGACAATATACACATAAAAAATTTCAGAATTTTTGGATTCAGTGCCAGCCTTAGAGTGTATACTACTGGAAGAAGATTCAAATGTACCGTGCACGTGGTTACGTTGAGAGAGAGAAAGGTATATTGAGGTTGACAGATATCTCTTTTTCTCCGGCACATGATTGGTTTGTTTCGTTTCCTACTTTCTTATCACATGTCTGAAAGATAGAGATAGCTATCAACCTTAGTATATTTTTCTCTTTCTCAACCTAACCATGCGCACGGTGCATTCAGAGCTGCCTCCAGTAGTATATGCTCTAAGGTGCTAACCTAAAACAATTGCCTTGAATCTAAAAAAAATATTATAAAAAATATTTTTATAAATAGTTTGCTTAATATTTGTTAAGAGGAAGTCGAGTCAATCTGTCCTTTTCTAATTAGTCCAGTCATTGGAGGCAAAAATAGGGTATAACCTGGAAATTCTTTCGTTTAGCACCGATTTTCATAAAACTTTAGGATTAAGCTTATATTACCCTACAGATCAAAAGTTATACATCGGCGAGGTGCGCTTTTTGCTTTAAAGGGGTAAAAACTACCCTAAAAGTTGAAAAATAGTAAAAATGCCGATTTACGCTTATAAATAATTAAAATAATCTTGGAATGTCTAAAATAAGTATTGTTTAATATTGTAGAACATAATTAATGATATTAAGCATTTTTACAACCCTTAAAAACCACCCCTTTGACTTAATAAAAAGAGCATATATAGTTTTTAACATTAAAAAATATTTTTATGATACAATTATGGAAAAATATTAATGTTTTAAGTTTATGATAAAATTTTTAATTTATTACATTATTTCAACCCTTAAAAACTACCCCTTATGATGAAAAATAGAAAAAAATAATTTTGAACATGTAAATTATTTTGTAATGACATATTTATATTAAATTAGACATTTTTTCACAGTTTATAATGATTTTTATTTTATTGTAACATTTCAACCCTTAAAAACAACCCTTGATGATAAAATGCCGAAAAAATGAGTCTTTAGTACTTTTAATAATTTAATAACTTTTATTCTATTAATAATATATTTTTTATGTCTTATTATAGAATTTAGAAAATATTTAAGTAATTTACATTTAAAAATGACTATTTATGGTTAAAATTATAAAACTATCATAACTTAAAAATTATTATTATTATTATAAAAAAGAAATAAAAAAATACAAATATTTTACTTAAATTTTAAACAAATTTTTTTAAATTCTATTCATAATCAATTTCGACTTCTTCTTCTTCTCCTGGATCTGTAATCAGAGGACAGTTTAGACAATTGTCACCGGAGCATGTTCCACATGTTGAGTTACAAAATAATCCTAATTTTCTGCAACTGTAATTAGCACCGTAAGTAGTCTTACAGTTGCAAAAAATCATTCTTAGAAGCTGTTTTGGTGCAGCTGTAGAAAACCATCTTTATGGATCCATCCTCAATTTGTCGAAAGAATATTTTTATTTCCCAACCATATTTGCGTTTGCAAATATACTCTTTTAAAATGTAAAAACAATCAATGTCAAAAAATTATCTGTTACATTTTGAATGCACTAACACTTTAAAAAAAATCAGAAACATTACAATATTAACTATTTTATTAATATTATCAAAACAGAATGTGTTTACACTTTTAATTTTGGAAGGATACTGACGCTCGGCAAAATAGATTTACGTTACATGTACAATACATTCCAATATAAAAACACACACACATACACACACACACAAACGCACACGCACACGCACACGCACACGCACACGCACACGCATACGCACACACACACACACACACACACATACATACAGGTGAGAAAAAAAAGAGAAAAGGTACAGAACTCTTATTTGTATAGACGTATATATCGCACACGGCAGCTGTTTCAAATCGGCAAGCTACATAGTCTCATTTCTTTTCTTCTACCTGAGTTTATACTTATATGATATATATATATATATATATATATATATGTGTGTGTCCACTTACAAAATATACATATAGGAACTGAAAAGAATAGAAGCTATCTACCGTACACACTCAAAGAAGCTGTAAAATATTTATATGTATGTATCTAAAATACTCGAAAATAAACGAATTTATGCGCTCCGAAAATTTTACCGAAAAAGTACAATTGGTTTCTTTATGATAACTCCGCTAATTTTTAAGCTTTTTAATTGCTCCAGAATGGATTCTATAGGTAATTGTATCATCTTTAAGTCATGTAAATATCAATTTTTAAAAAGTTTTATTTTTCGAGATTTTTTAGTTTGAAGGGCCAAAAATAGGTGGTACTTGGCTCTGATTACAGAATTCTAACACTAATATCTCAGTTGATTTTTATCGGACAAAAATAAAAAAAATAGCAAAATATTCATGAAAAAAAATCTATATTTTTTAACTCTGGTACTTTTTACGTACATCTGTTAATTATTGAAATATTTTAAAAAAAGGATAAATTTTTGAAAAATAAAAATAATTTTTTTTTTATATAAACTTGATTTTTTTTAAAAATAAGCATCCTAAATTGCTGAAACTTCTAGAACACATAGTTGGTACCTAAATAAGATAAACCCTAAAAGTATTTCTTTATATTTCAAAACCTGTCTTAATGACAGTGGTTTTACTATTGAAATTTTATTGTCAAACTATATAAAATAATTTTATTTTTCTTGTAACTCCTTTAATTTTTATACTTTTGACTTAAAACAAAATTAGTTTAAAAGGTAATCTCAATACCTTCAAAAAATATTATATACATTTTCCTCAAAAAGTATGCCATTTTTCTGTTATTTAACGTTGAATATTGCTCTTAAAGTTTCAAGCGTAACAGTATTAATATTCAATAATTTATAATTCGTTACGTATTCTATATAAAATAATGAATAAAAATGAAATCGTTTTGTTTTTTTACAAGCTTTATTTTTGTTTCTCATGAGTTTTTTGATAAAATTAAAACTTTTCAAGTTATTTCATGAAAAACCGTCAAAAAACATGCTTTTTTACACTAAAAATCTATATTTTCAATCACCTATAACTCGAAAATTATTCATTTAACAAAAAAACTCATAGGAAACTTTTTGCTTTAAATTGATTTTTACATCGAATTATATGGTTTTTTTTTCTCACCGTCCCCGAGAAGGGGTGGCTCCCGCCCCCTGGGCAAAAGCGCACATGGGCATTATATAACTTTTGTTTTTTGGACTATTCTTTACCTACTGACAAATTTCCATGTTTATCCATCCTAACCGACAAAATTTCAAGCTGAAATGCTTTAATGACTGGACTAAATCAAAGGATTGATTTTTTTACAGAAACTAATAACTTTAGCAAAAAATGAAGAGAGAGCCGCATCTCGTATCAAAAAAGCAATATTTTCATTGATGAGAAAGAATTGATTTTATCCCTTCGTTTTCAAGAAAACCTTGAAAAACTTAACACATAGAGATTAGGGTAAACAATTTGGTTTTTCAAGCTTTTCTTGAAAACGAAGCAATAAAATTAATTTTTTCTTATCAAAGAAAATTTTGCTTTTTTTGATACGAGATGCGGCTTTCTTTTCATTTTTTGCTAAAGTTATTAATTTTTGCTAAAAATTAATTCTTCGATTAGAAAAGGACGGAGATACGTGACCTCCTCTTAGCGTTTCATTAGCTATCTATCGCTTCCCTTCTTCTTTTTCAAAATTTTTTGTCGCTGACTTCAGAAATTATAATATCTCTCTCTCTCTCTCTCTCTCTCTTTTATATATATATATATATATATATATATATATATATATATATATATATATATATATATTGTCTTACCTATTAGCTAATTTCTTTATAAGCAGCCTAATAAAAAATAATTCGTTTATGCTCTTGCAAATAATTAGATAGTCTATAATATTTTCGCCACATATGCGTCAGATGCGTAGTATATGTATAATTTCTAAGTATAATATACTATTTGTTATTATTTTTTAATGGAACGTTTCTGAAGGTTTTTTTTTGTTGAAAATTTTTTATTTGAATCCAAGGTGAAAAGTTCAGCATTTCGACTATTGTATTTAAAATATCCCTGGAAGAAAATTGACCATATGTTAAGCATAATTGTCGGTCAACGCATGTTAAAATGACACTTATCTAGAAATTTTTTAAAAATCATTTCTAGAATTTCTAGATAAGTGCCATTTTAACATTTGTTGAGCAGCAATATTATGCCTACAATATGGTCTATTTTCTTCCAGGGATTTTTAAATCAGAACAGATAGTGCTGTTGTCAATCGTTTAACTTATTAACTTTTGCAAAAAAAGAAAAATTTAAGTATTAACTATTGAATCAGCTTTAGAATTATTACTTTAGTATGTTTCTGTAAGAATTTAGAAATTTGAAGTCCCCTGAAAACTTAGAAAAAAAATCGGAATGCAATAATTTTTTTACAAGGTTATGGGCATTAAAAAAAAAGTTTTTTTAGTTTTTGACTATAACTCTGACTTTATTTAACGAAATCAGTTCTTTGTTTTTAAATTTAAACTGGAAACTTCAGCTTTTCAAATCTGTTATTTAAAACCATTTTTAATAAGACTGATGAAAAATGAACGCACGTATAAACAACATAAGTAAACGTGGAAAACTGCCATACATTGAACGAGCATACCGCCTGCTTGGAGAAAAAAAAGGACACGTCAAATTATAATTAACTAATTTAATTAATAATCAAAAATTATTGTCAGAGTTTATAATTTCTATGATAAGTCAATCTTCCATTAAAATTATAATTAAAGAATAAACTCTGCTCGATTATTGTTTTTGTCATTAGGTTTTTTCTAGTTTTTTAGATTTTTATCCACAAATGATTGTCTAAAATATTTGTTTAGTATTTTTCTTTACATTCATTACATACGTTTCTCTAATTATTTTTATATGAATTATTTTTCTATGCAAAAAATTTGAAAATAATTTTTTTTTATATCAGAAAGTATATACCATTAAGAGGAGGTCGCGTATCTCTATCCTTTTCTAATCAAAGAAATGATTTTTTCACAAAAACTAATAATTTTAGCAAAAAATGAAGAGAAAGCCGCATCTCGTATAAAAAAAGTAATATTTTCTTTGATAAAAAAGAATTAATTTTATTGCTTCGTTCTCAAGAAAACCTTGAAAAACCAAATTGTCCACCCTAACCTCTATGATTTAAGTTTTTCAAGGGTTTCTTGAAAACGAAGCAATAAAATTAGTTCTCCTCTAAAAGAGGAGGTCACTAATTCTAAAATTAGTGACCTCCTCTTAAGAGGAAGTCGCGTATCTCTGTCCTGTTCTAATCAAAGAATTGAGTTTTTTACAGAAACTAATAACTTTAGCAAAAAATGAAGGGAGAGCCGCATCTCGTATCGAAAAAATCAATATTTTCATTAATAAGAAAGAATTAATTTTATTGCTTCGTTTTCAAGAAAATCTTGAAAAACTTAAATCATAGAGGTTAGGGTGGACAATTTAGTTTTTCAAGGTTTTCTTGAGAATGAAGCAATAAAATTAATTTTTTCTTATCAAAGAAAATGTTGCTTTTTTGATACAAGATGCGGCTTTCTCTTCATTTTTTGCTAAAGTTATTAGTTTTTGTAAAAAAATAATTTCTTTAATTAGAAAAGGACAGAGATACGTGACCTCCTCTTAAGGGGGGAAATACAATTAGAAAGACTAAAAAAATCGAATTTTTTGTTTTAGATAGATAGATGGATGGATGGATATTTATTTATTTTGTAAAAAGAGTACAAAAAGGCGTGTAATACATGAAATAGTAAGTAATAATTCTATAAAAAGTATTGCACATAATGAGATAAGATATTACAGTCAATTATTAAAATTAATATATAATACTGTATCAGTAAGTCACCATGTAAAAGTGATACCACAGACTATTCTAAATGGACGCAGAAAACAGAAATTACAATAAAAAACAGTCCTCAATATCTATGAGTCATAGAATTAGAATACATAATTTAAAAGAGGAATGTCTGACATTGTCACTGTCATGACATTAATAAAAATAAAATTGGACAATACTATAAAAATAAAATTGAACAATACAATATCAAAGTCATAGTAAATAATTAAAAAATAAAATAATAATTACATTTAAAGAATAAAAACAATACCGAAGATGTCATGACTTCTAATAAAAACAGAACCACTCATACTTTCCGCATACATTCATCCATCATTCATGCTAATAAATACATTTACACCTCAAATCTATATATAGGACAAAACAAAATAAATTAACACAAAAATTAAAATACTTAAAATTAATTTCACTCGAGGTCGAGTAAGTACGTCCTCAAAGCCGACTTAAACCTACCCAGCGATGGAAGATTTTTTATTTAAGCAGGCAGGGAGTTCCGAAAATGCGCACCTTGAACTTCTTCCAGTCTCAGTACGCATGAAGGGCACTGCGAAGTCCTTAATCTCTCCCCTAGTGGCTACCCTAGGTACATATTTAGTGAAGAGACTCATTAGATACTCGGGAGTATTCATGCGCGCGATTTTGTACATAAGTACAGCCATAAAATACTGTCTCCTTGAATCAGTACGCAGCCAACCAAGCGCAGCTCTGTCAGGAGAGATATGATCGCCCAATCCTACGCCTAATACATATCTCATACATGAATTTTGTAGTCTTCGTAATTGTCTTCTCAACCCCTGCGAAGCATCAAGCAGAACTACTGAGCAGTAGTCGAGGTGCGGGAATAGGAAGGCGGCTGCGAGTTGTTTACGCAGGGCCTCAGTGGTGTACCGACGAAAGAACCATAAACTATACATTATCTTATTAAATTTTTTAGTCACCATATTAATATGCGGCTCCCAAGATAACTTAGCGTCAAGCACAACACCAAGGCTCGTGACGGTATCAGAGAAAGATATGCCAACACCTCCCTCAAGCTCAATCGTTCTTGGCTCACCAGCATAAAAGTCATTAATAAAACGACTACTGCCAAAAACAATTGCCTTAGTTTTGCTTGCATTGAATGTGAGAGAAGCATCGACAGCCCATCCCGACACCATCCTGGCCGCCCTCTGCATAATACGAATACCTTTATTCAGATGTTCATAAGGGACCTGAGTATAGATTTGGAGGTCATCAGCATATAATATGTGCTTGACACAACAGGGGTCGAGCGTGTCACGTATGTTATTAATGTAAAGGCAGAACAACAGAGGCCCCAGCACTGAACCCTGTGGAACTCCTAGATTGGTTGTTATCCAATCCGAATCCTCTTTTAAATGTGTAAAAACCATTTGTTTCCTACCTGATAAATAGGAGTTGATCCACTTGAGTGCAGCCCTAGAAAAACCCATCGATCTAAGCCTCGCAAGCAATTTGGAAGGGGAGATCGTGTCGAATGCCTTACTAAAGTCAAATAGGAGTAGTATCGTGGCAAGTTTCTTGTCAAGACCTGATCTTATGTCGTCTGTAAGTTTAAGTATAGCAGTCTGCGTAGAATGATGCTTCCTGAAGCCAGTCTGCAAAGAGTCAAGTATTTTGTGTGTCATAATATACTCCTGCAATTGGTCATGGGCAATCTCGAGAACTTTTGAAAGAAACCATAATATTGCTAAGGGCCTAAAATTTTTAGGCATTTTAGGTGCAGGGCACTTCTTTAAAGGCACGATACGTGCGCGCTTCCAAAGGCAAGGAAAGACCCCCCGTGCAAAAGAGGAATTGAACAGAGTCACAAGATGCTCTCCAATAATCGGCAGTGCTTTGAGTATCACACTCTGCAGGATGCCATCCTCGCCACAAGCCTGTGATGAAAAATGCGAAATCGCAAGGATTACATCATTAATATTAATTGGCTTAAAAGCAAAGCCACTTTTACTACACTCAGAAAGAATCCTTTTACGTTCCGCAGTATCATCGTGTGGCGAGACCGACACCCCTGCAAAATGTGCATTAAGCTTATCTGGAGTGAATCCATTCAAGTCCCTTTGAGGTCTGGACAGGAGTCCCAAGTCTTTTAACTCCTTCCAGACATTACCTCCAGCAAGAGCATTGAATAGTCTATCATGATAATGATTTGTTTTAGCTTGTTCCGTCCGTTCATCTATTGTTTTACGCAGCTGCAAAAATTCAGAGAGATATCGCTCCTCCTTTGTCCGTTTCAATCTACGACACGTGGCATCTCTCTTGTGCCGCATCCGCGACAACTCTTTATCAATCCAAGGAAATTTATTTTTACCAATTTTAAGTGTTTTTGGTGGCGCTAGATTTTGTATTGCCGCTGTAAGGTTGTCACAGAAGCAGCCAAGTGCAGATTCTGGGTCAACTGTACCAACTGTAAATGGCGAGAAAGCCGCATCGTTTATCAAAAAAAGCCATATTTTTTTTTATAAAAAAAATTTAATTTTATTGATTCGTTCTCAAGAAAACCTTGAAAAACCAAATTGACCACCTTAACCTCTATGATTTAAGTTTTTCAAGGTTTTCTTGAAAACAAAGCATTGAAATTAATTCTTTCTTATCAAAGAAAATATTGCTTTTTTATTACGAGATGCGGCTTTCTCTTCATTTTTTGCTAAAGTTATTAGTTTCTGTAAAAAAACTCAATTTTTTGATTAGAAAAGGACAGAGATACGTGACCTCCTCTTAAGAGGAGGTCGAGTATATCTGTCCTTTTCTAATTAAAGAATTGATTTTTTCACAAAAATGAATAATTTTAGCAAAAAATAAGAAGAAAGGCCCATCTCATATTATAAAAAGCAAGATTCTCTTTTATGAGGGAAAATTAAAATAATATTTCCAATCCTAACTTATGAATAAACGATGCGTTTAATCGAGTTTTTTTGCTACAAAGTAAAAATTTATAAGATTAAACTCTAGTGCGGACAATTCAAGAAATCCACCAAAATATCATACATGCAAAGTTATAATGAAAACTTTCAATGTATCGTATTTTATGGTTAGGTTTATCGAGTTTGACATCAAATTTCCAATCCAAGCTCATAAAAAAATAACAAGTCCAAATGATTTTTTATTTTCACAAAAATGATTGTATTAATATAGCTTAAGTGCGGACAAGTCATTATATTTATTTAATTTATGAATTAAAAAAGATATTGATGAAATAATAACGCAAAACCCAATTGCTGCAGCTCCGACATCCCGTTAAGAGCAGGTCGTATATCTCTCCCCTTTTCTAATCAAAGAATTAATTTTTTTGTAAAAACTAATAATTGTAGCAAAAAGTAAGAAGAAAGCCCCATCTCGTATAATAAAAAGCAAGATTTTCTTTGATGAGGAAAAATTATTTTTATCGATTCGTTTTGAAGAAAACCTTGAAAAACTGAATTGTCCATCCTAACCTCTATTTTTTAAGTTTTTCAAGGTTTTCTTCAAAACGAATCGATAAAAATAATTTTTCCTCATCAAAGAAAATCTTGCTTTTTATTATACGAGATGGTGCTTTCTTCTTATTTTTTGCTACGATTATTAATTTTTGTAGAAAAATAAATTCTTGATTAGAAAAGGACAGATATACTCGACCTCCTCTTGGTAGAAAAATGGTAACAGAACAATCACATGAATATAAAAAAATTTTAGAAAAAGACATTATTATGAAAATGCAAGAAAAAAAAAGTAATGTTAAATTAGAACTAAGACTTGTTCAAGAAACTTTACGTAAGAAAAAAGCTTATATGAAAATGAAAAAAGGACAACCAATGAATATAAACAGAAATACTACTGATGAATACTAAGATAACAAAATGGCAATTTAAGGAAACAATGAGTACTGATAAATTGGAACAAATACGTGTGGATGAGGCTTCACGCAAGAAAGAAGCTTATATAAAAATTAAAGAAAAACAACCGAAAAAATATGAAGAAAAATGAAAAAATGCTAAGACAACAAAATTGAAATTCAAGGAAACAATGAGTACTGATAAGTTAGAACAAATACGTGCGAATGAGACTTTACGTAAGAAAGAAGCTTTTATAAAAATTGAAGAAAAACAACCAGAAAAATATAAAGAAAAATTAGAGAATACTAAGATAAAAAATTGAAATTCAAGGAAAAAATGAGTATTGATAAATTGGAACATATACGTGCAAATGAGGCTTCACGTAAGAATAAAGCTTATATAAAAATCAAAGAAAAAATTCTAAATAAATAAGAAGAGAAATAAGAATATACTAAGATAACAAAATTAAAATTCAAGGAAAAGATGAGTACTGATAAATTGGAACAAATACGTGCCAATGAGGCTTTATGTAAGAAAGAAGCTTATATAAAAATTAAAGAAAAAAAACCAAAATAATATTAAGAAAAATTAGAAAATACTAAGATAACAAAATTCAAATTCAAGGAAAAAATGAGTATTGATTAATTGGTGCAAATACGTGCGAATGAAGCTATACGTAAAGAAGAAGGTTGTATAAAAATTAAAGAAAAACAACCCAATAAATATAAAGAAAAATTAAAAAATACTCAAATAACAAAAATGAAATCAAAGATAAAAAACGGTACTGATAAAATTAAAAAAATACGTACAAATGAAGCTACACGTAAGAAAAAAGCTTGCATAAAAATGAAAGAAGAACAACTTAATGAATATTAAAAAAATTGGAAATATTAAGATACAGTACCGTCCATAAATTCGTGAACAAAATTTTGAAAAACATCGCTCCTTTAAAGAGCATTATCTCTGGTTCTAATGGTCGTAGAATAAAAATCAAATAAGTAAATTAAAGTATACGAAAAATACTAACTTTTTATGGTGTTTAAAATTTTTCCAAACCATTTTTTCCATTTTTTATCCTTTTTTAAAAAAATGTCAATTTTTCACATTTTTAAACATTTTTTCAATAACTTATATCTTTTTTGAAAATGATTATTAATAAAAAATTCCAACGGGAATCGAAAGAATTCTAAAAAGTCTAAAAGTTATCAGAAATGGCATTTTTTCCTACGAAGCTTATTTAGGTAGTTATAAGCAATCCAATGTTAAGAAGTACTGAAATAAAATTACGAATAATTAAACGAAAACACCAATGAAAATTTAATTATTTCAACATATTTGTATATAAACTTTTTAAAATGATTTATTGTCATAATTTTTTAAGAAAAAAATTTTTGACAAAATAACACTTAATTTTTCAAGAAATATGAAAAAAAATATTCTGAATCATTATTTGCATACTATTATTTGTAATTTTATTACAGTACTTCTTAACATTGGATTGCTTATAACTACCTAAATAAGCTTCGTAGGAAAAAATGCCATTTGTGATAACTTTTAGACTTTTTAGAATTCTTTCGATTCCCGTTGGAATTTTTTATTAATAATCATTTTCAAAAAAGATATAAGTTATTGAAAAAATGTTTAAAAATGTGAAAAATTGACATTTTTTTAAAAAAGGATAAAAAATGGAAAAAATGGTTTGGAAAAATTTTAAACACCATAAAAACTTAGTATTTTTCGTATACTTTAATTTACTTATTTGATTTTTATTCTACGACCATTAGAACCAGAGATAATGCTCTTTAAAGGAGCGATGTTTTTCAAAATTTTGTTCACGAATTTATGGACGGTACTGTATAAAAAATAAAATCAATGGAAAATAGAGATACTAATGAATTGAAAAATTAAGATACTAATGAAATGAAAAAGGAAAATGAAGCAAAAAGATACTTATAGAAAAGTTATTAGTGAACAATATAATGAATATGAGACAATGGTACAAATTAAAAATCAAAAATTGGGAAATGCCGATATTATTAAGAAAACACAAGTAAAAAATGATTGCTACCAATTAAAAGAATTACGCACAAGGTGTAAACAAATAGAAATTGATGACAATAAACATGTTCATAATGATACTACAATAAATAAATATGATTCTTATTAATTAAAGATATTATTTATTAAGTGTAAACAATTAAAAATTAAAGACAATAATTATAATGAAAATTACAATAATAATAATTATAATAACAATCATAATATTGTATTGAACAAAGTTATTAATAAAACAATAAAGGACAAAGTAGAAAAATAATCGAAGAAATTAATTAAAAAAATTATTTCGAAACTGATTGGTTGTATAGCAAATATATATTTCAATGAAAATCTCATATCTAAAAATAACATTGGTTCCATGACAAATACATGTGTTTATTGTGATGCGAAACATTTTGCTTTCAAATATACTAAAAGTGACGATTTCTCCAATTGTTGTCATGAAGGTGAAGTAGGATTGTTAGAAAATCCTCCTTACCCAGAACAATTAAAGTTTTTAGTAACTGAATTAACGGAAGAAATTATTGATTTTCGACGAGATGTTAGGTTGTACAATGATGCTTCAGCATTCGCAAATTTTGGTGCCAATTCCGATACATTGCCGGGTAGAGGACCACAAGTAATTAGAATATGTGGACAAATTCACCATAATGTACATGCGTTACATCCTAATAAAGATGAAGCACGTAAATATGGACAATCATATATTTAAGATAATGCAATGGCAACGATTGAACGGAATAAGTTTAATATAAATTAAACATTATTAAAAAATTTAGATATTTTGATAAGAGACATTAACCCTTATGCTAAAGCCTATAAAATGATGCTTAAAGTAGAAGAAGAATAACTACAATGATGTGCAAAAATCTATTGTCCTCCAAGAACTGTTAATATGTCTATTGTCCGCAATGATAATTTAAATAAATATAGATATAATCTACCTACCTGTAATGAAGTTGCAATAGTATATGTTAGAGAAGACGATCCTCCTCCTATTGAACGTGATATTGTCATTTACTCTGAGTATGATGAACCAATTGGTATACCGACAATTAGCAAACATACAGATCCTATGACATGTCTGTTTATTCATCGTAATGGTGGTTTTAGGTGGATACCAAATATGAAAAGTAAATTTGGAAAATCTAATATTTCAAATTTGAAATTTCATAATCATAGATTTAGTGTTACAAATGAATTTAATCCATTCCTCAATTTGAGAAAATTATCTCAACAGTTCATTGTTGATGCGTTTGAAAAAGTTGAAACTTCCAGATTATATTTTATACGAAAAAAACCAAAACGTATTAAGAAGTGATTGTTACAAAGATGTTATGGACTATTTACATAACAAAAAAAAATTAGATTCTTCAAAAATTGGAAAATTGGTAATATTACCGTCAAGCTTTACAGGAAGTCCACGATTTTTAAAACAAAATTACATTGACTCAATGACACTTGTAAATTATCGTGGTAAACCTGACCTTCTTGTAACCCACATTGAAAAGAAATAACTGAAAACTCGGAAATTTATGAAAATGCAATAGATAGACCAGATATTATAACAAAAGTATTTTATAAAAAAGTAAAAGAACTCAAAAATTTATAATACAACAACATTTAAATGCAATGGATATTCACTATACAAACGTGGAAATGATAGCGTCAAAATAATTCTCAAAAATAAATTTACAGAAAGAATCGCAGATAATGGATATGTTGTTCCTTATGATCTTTACTTATCATTGAAACTTAATGCACACATACATGTAGAAGTTTGTTCTACAGTATACTGCATTGAATATTCATTTAAATACTGTTATAAAGGTCATTATTGTGCATACATTAAAATACATCAAGTGAATGTGGATTTTATATAAAAAAATAAAGACACTTTTCGAAATATCAATCGTGGAAATGTTGGATATGAATATGACGAAACCCAACAATACATTAATACACGATATTTATGTTCACCTCAAGCAATGCACAGGTTATGAGAATATCCTTTACATGTTATTTCACATACTTTAAAACGTCTAAGCGTTCATGAAGAAAATCAACAAAACGAATTTTTCGAAAGTAGAGAAAGAATAAATGATGCAAAAAAATGTGGAAGCAACATCTTTTAACAGCATCTTCTGAATCAATTAGAGAAGATTTTGAAGCATGAAATCACTTGTATCCAGACTTACCAAATTTTTATACATTTGATGAAAAACTGAAAAAGTGGAATAAAAGAAAAAAAAAGAAAACCAATACCTAGTAGAATGTACTTAGTAAGTCCAAAAGATAGAGAACGTTATTCCATTAGGTTATTACTATTACATGTTAAAGGAGCCACATCTTTTGAAGCTTTGCGTACTCTTGATGATGTGATGTACAATTCGTTTTATGATGCAGCTAAGGCAAAACAATTCATTAATGAAGATGAACAATGGGATAGATGTTTGGAAGAAGCGTCTTCAACAGAATTCCTTTATATTCTTTATGAATTATTTGCTTTCATTTGCATTTTTCATAATCCTATAAACTCACGAGATTTATATGAAAAATATAAAGATAAGTTATACCATCCTGAATAAGAAAAAATATAGGTGAAGATCTTGCATTGAATGTTATTGAAAATAATTTACAAGACAATGGATTTTCTTTAAATGATTTTAATTTACCTAACATAAGCACATTTATTGAAGAAGATAATAATCAAACAATTTTCAATCATAATAATAATATTCTTAATGAATAAGAAATGAAAATAAATTCTTTAAATGATAAACAAAGGCAAATATTCAACACTACTATAAAAAGTTTAAACAACCAAAGTAAAGAAAAATATATTTTTATAGATGGACCAGGTGGCAGTGGTAAAAGTTATTTACTTAACGTTTTAATAGTTGATTCTGAATATCATACTATACATTATTTATGTGTAGCTAGGACAGCTATAGCAGCAAATTCATTAGTCGATGGAAAAATCGTGCATACAACATTCAAACTACTGTTAAGATGCTGCTGGAATAAATTTACTAATTAATAATGAAATTAATTTTGATGCTTCGTTTTAAAAAAAAGTTTGACATACTTACAAAATCATGAGTGAGGTTAGAGAATTAATTCATTCTTAGTAGAAAAAATATTGTTTTTTACTGTACGAGTTGCAGGCAACTATTAATTTCTAGTAATAACTACTAGTTTTTCAAAAAACCTACATTTTTCGATTAGAAAAGGATAGAGAGATACAACGTCCTCTTAAATATAACAGATTGTACAACTTGTAATGTTAAGCCTCATTCTGCAGAAAGCAAACAAAGGGAACACAAATAATTATTTGGGATAAAATATCCATGACTTCAAAATTTGCTTTTGAAGCAACTGATCGTCTTTTTTAAGATTTATGCGATGTGAACCAACCTTTTGGTGGTAAAACTGTAATTACATCAGGAGATTTCAGGCAAGCATTACCAATTGCACGACATGGAAGCCGTATAAACATTATTGAAAATTAAGTTTAATTTAGTTTATTATGGCAGAATTTAGAGCTCAAAATATAGAGCCAAAGTTAATATAAAAATCCAAAAAATATTGGGCTCAAAAAAATATAGAGCCAAGAATACATAAGAATAAAAAAAAATAAGACTTAAGAGGAGGTCGAGTATATCTGTCCTTTTCTAATCAAAGAATTGATTTTTTCACAAAAATTAATAATTGTAGCAAAAAATAAGAAGAAAGCCCCATCTCGTATAATAAAAAGGAAGATTTTCTTTTATGAGGAAAAATTATTTTTATCGCTTCGTTTTTAAGAAAACCTTGAAAAACTGAATCGTCCATCCTAATCTTTATTTTTTAAGTTTTTCAAGGTTTTCTTCAAAACGAATCGATAAAAATAATTTTTCCTCATCAAAGAAAATCTTCCTTTTTATTATACGAGATGGGGCTATCTCCTTATTTTTTACTATAATTATTAGTTTTTGCAAAAAAATAAATTCTTTGATTAGAAAAGGATAGAGATATACGACCTGCTCTTAAAGAAATATTGGGCCAAAAAAATATAGAGCTCAAGAAAATATAAGAATCAAAAAAATATAGAGCTCAAGTAAAATAAGAATAAAAAAAATATTGAGATAAAAAAAAAGAATCAGACAAATATTGGGCCCAAAAAATATAGAGACCAAGAAAATATAATAATAAAAAAAAATATTGTGCCTAAAAAAATATAAGATTAGAAAAATGAAAACTTAAAAAAAAGTTAAAAAACAATAATGCCCAGAAAAATAAATGGCCCAAAAAAATTAGAGGCCCAACAAAATGAGCCCCAAAGAAAATAGGGCTCAAAAACAAGTAGGTCTAAGAAAATATAAGGCCCAGAGAAATATAGGACCAAAAAAGATATGGAAGCCAAGAAATAAGAGGCCGGAAATAATGAGGTCCAAAGAAAATAAGACTCAAAATAATGTAGAGCCTAAAAAATATAAGGTCCAGAAAAAAATAGAGCTAAATAAAATATAGGACTCAAAAAAATTATGTAACCCATGAAAATATAAATTTCAAAAAAATATAGAGCCATAGAATATATAAGAATCGAGAAAATATTTGGCCCAAAAAAGTTAGAACCCAAGACAATCTAAGGCCCAAAAAAGATAGCACTCAAACAAAAGTAGGGCCCGAAAAGTATAAGGCCCAGAAAAATATAGAACTAAATAAAATATAGAACCCAAAAAAATCATAGAACCCAAGAAAATTTAAATTTAAAAAAAATATTGGACCCAAAAATATAGAGCACAGGAGTATATAAGAATTGGATGAATATTACGCAAAAAAAATATAGAGCCTAAGAATGCATAAGAATCGAAAAAATATTGGGCCCAAAAAAATATAGAGCCCAAGAAAATGTAAGGCCCAAAAAGAATATGAAGCCCAATAAAAATAGGACTCAAAAAACGTCGGCCCTGAAAAATATAACTAAATAAAATATAGTACCCAAAAAAATTTTTAAATCCAAGAAAATATTATTAAGGCCCAAAAAAATATGGGTCCTTAAAAAATATAGAGCCCAATAATGTATAAGAAACTAAAAATATTGGGCCCAAAAAATATAGAGCCCAAGAAAATATAAAGTCAAAAAAAATATGGGGCCTAAAAAAACATAAGGCCCAAAAAATACAGAGCTCAAAAAACTATAGACCAAAAAAATATTAGGCCCAAATAAATATAAGGCCTAAAAAAATATAGAGCTAAATAAAATATAGGACCCAAAAAATTTTAAAATCCAAGAAAATATTAATTTTGAAAAAAATTGGGCCCAATAAATATTGGCCCTTAAAAAATATAAAGCCCAATAATATATAAGAAACTAAAAATATTGGGCTCAAAAAATATAGAGCCCAAGGAAATATAAAGTCAAAAAAAATATGGGACATAAAAAAACATAAGGCCCAAAAAATACAGAGCCCAAAAAACTATAGACCAAAAAAATATTAGGCCCAAATAAATATAAGGCCTAAAAAAATATAGAGCTAAATAAAATATAGGACCCAAAAAATTATAGAACCCAAGAAAATAGAAATTTAAAAAAAATATTGGGCCAAAAAAAATAATTCTTTCTTATTAGAGAAAATATTGATTTTTTCGATACGAGATGCGGCTTTCTCTTAATTTTTTGCTAAAGTTATTAGTTTCTGTAAAAAACTCAATTCTTTGATTAGGAAAGGACAGAGATACGTGACCTCCTCTTAAGGAGATGTAAAATGGACAGTACACTTGCGCCGATAAATATTGACTATATTTCCATCGTATTTCAAAATTTTGAATAAAGAGATGCATTAACATATAATATGTATCACGAAGATCATTCAGTTAAATTTTTAAATAAATCTATTCATTAGTTATTGAGAAGTTTAGGTTCCAATATTATTTACAGTCGACGATCTGAGTCCCGCCGCCTTCTCCTCCATCGACTAGCTCATGCGGTATCCCCACTCGCTGACTAAAAGAATTTGTTTCCAAACATTCTGAGTCCCGCCGCTGCTCTATGCGACTTTTTAACTTGTAAAAATGGATTTATTAGTTTAATTTTTTTGTTTAGAATACAATAAATGTTTATTGAAATAAAAGGTAACAAAAAATATTGTAATATTGCATAATTCTCATTTATATTTACTATAAATAATATAGAAATTGAATTTTTTTATTTATAGGTAACGTAAATTTAGAAATTAAAGAATATATTATTTATTGATGAACTAAATAATCATTGTTATTATGAAAATGAAATGAAATAAGATTTATTTTATCTTTTATTTATAAAGCAATCAGTTAAATTTTCAAATAAATAACATTTTATTGATTGATTAAATATATCTAGTTTAATTTTTATATTTTTTTTCAGTAGATATAAACGAGAATTATGCAATATTGTATTATTTCTTTGTTACTTTTTATTTTAATAAACATTCGTTGTATTCTAAACAAAAAAATGAAATTAATAAACCCATTTTTACAAGTTAAAAAGTCGCATAAAGCAGCGGCGGGACTCAGAATGTTTGGAAACAAATTCTTTTAGTCAGCGAGTGGGGGTAACGCACGAGCGAATCGATGGAGGAGAAGGCGGCGGGATTCAGATCGTCGACTGTACTAATATTTTTCTATTTGGAATCAGAAATCTAAATATCTTGAAAACTAATGATTAGAATAATTTGAAAATTTAAATAAATAATCATCATGGTATATACTACACTTTGAAACATTTTTTGGTAACTATACCAGTTTCCTGTAAATAATTACATGTTTTAGCGATGTGAAGTTACATTTTTATGTAACTTCACATCGCTAAGCGTAGGTCCTACTATGATCGCGGTATTTACTCCGTGCTTAGCAGTGTAATGTTACAGTTAATATCAACATGGCTGTCCGGTAAAAATACATGATATACGTGAACTTTCGCGACAATTGAAACACATTTCAAACACAATAAGAAATATTTTATCCTCATTAATTGATGTTTAGCATAAAGTTATTAAATAATCTTTTCATATTTCATAGTGTCATAAGTAATAAACGTTCAACGTATATTTTTTATTAAATTATATCGAATGTAGGTTGAAAACGATGGATTATGTAATTTTACCGGTTTTCATGTGTATTTAACACGCTCCGCAAGGGTCCCGATACTTACCATGCTCAGCGATGTAAAGTTCCGAAAAATTATTTACTGTGTACGAGTTAATACATTCCTTTTATGAAAATTCAGAAATAGAATGGAAATACATCAGTTAAATATGACAGTTAATTTTTATATCTTCTCATAGTGAAATATAATCAAACTTTGACAAAAAATTCAACATAATAAAATAATTGTACTTTCAATGATCATATTGAATACAAATTTTAGAGTGATATACAGAATATTATTTTTTTCCGCATTTATAATAAGTGTTTTGCAAATAATAAGTAAATTTTCTTTTGGAATGTTTACTTTTTTAAGGGGAATTTCTCTTCTATCTAGACACTTTATAAATATAAATTCATAATTATAGACATAATAAGAAAAAATTATTCATATTTCATATATTTTTCTATCTTTATAATTGACTATTAAAAAAAATTTAATATCAAATAAATAATTTTTTTAAACTCTATTTCATAAAAATTATGTTCAAACGATATTAAAAAAATATTTTTATATCATGTAATGATAATTTTTCAAATGAGGTAATTTGATGTATTTTAAAAATTAATATGTTTCTCTTATTAAAAATATTATTGCTTTAATAAAATTAATTGTAATATATTTAATTGTTAACAATTTTTATATAAATGGCAATTCATTTAAATACAAACACGTGTACAAATGAAAATGTAATTAAGAGGAGGTCACGTATCTCTGTCCTTTTCTAATCAAAGAAATGATTTTTTTACAAAAACTAATAACTTTATCAAAAAATGAAGAGAAAGCCGCATCTTGTATCAAAAAAAGCAATATTTTCTTTGATAAGAAAAAATTAATTTTATTGCTTCGTTTTCAAGAAAACCTTGAAAAACTTAAATCATAGAGGTTAGGGTGGACAATTTGGTTTTTCAAGGTTTTCTTGAGAACGAAGCAATAAAATTAGTTTTTTCTTATCAAAGAAAATATTGCTTTTTTTGATACAAGATGCGGCTTTCTCTTCATTTTTTGATAAAGTTATTAGTTTTTGTAAAAAAATCATTTCTTTGATTAGAAAAGGACAGAGATACGCGACCTCCTCTTAAGATAAATATAATTTTAATATATTAAAATGTAATTTTAATATATTTGATTGTTTACAATTTTTATATAAATAACAAATTATTTAAAGAAAATGCAGTTTGAAATTTCGAAATTTCGTATTCTCGTTATTTTTTTCTTTTTCATCGTTTTTAGCCAGCATAAACTACGCAACCGGAAATGCGCAGTATCAACGAATATAGATGCTTTATAATATATTTTAATGTTCATGGTACACTGAAAAAAAAATAAGTAAATTCAACTTGGTTCCCATGCTAAAATAACATGGCTCTATATGCAAGTAGCTTTTTAGTAATATCATCAGAGAAACCATGCAATGTTATTTTAGCAACCATGCTAAAACAGCATAGTGCACCAACTGAGTCGTTTTTATTAGAAGTAATTTATGATTTATCGTAAATGAATCAAGTTTAACAAAATTTTATTAAATAATCTTATATTTCTATTTAAAAATTTGTTGTATTTACACGTATCTATACTAAAATACGTTTTGCAATAAAGTTTTAAAAATTTGTTGAGGTTATGTACAAAAATATACTAGAAAATTTTTACACAAACTCAGATAAATTCCATTGAATAAGATATTGTTTCACGAAATTATCTATCACATATAAACATTTTTGTGAAATAGTTTTTATTATTTATCATTTTCATGAAGACTCGCTGATTACTATATACTTAATGCAACAATAACGTATCTCCGTACACTGAAAAACCCTAATGCGGCTGAGTGTTTTCAAAGGTATACACTCACGCGACTCTGAACAGTGGACGCTAATCGTACTTTCAGATTCAACTCATTGCGTGCCAGATTACACTGAGTGTCATTTCCGAAAATCTGATCGCTCGAAAGAGCGATCAGCGTACTCTCAGATGACACTCAGTGTAATCTGGAAAGCAACCGATGTGATTTTAAAAAATTTAATATTTAGGTTCTAAAAGCGACATCTATTCAACTCAAGAGTACACTCAGCCGCATTAGGGTTTTTCAGTGTTGATTCAAAATAGTTATCATATTAAAATGACACAACAGGCACTATGCTGTTTTAGCATGGCTCTACCAAGTCATGTTTGCTTATTTTTTTTTCAGTGTATATGCATATGTTATGTATATATATACATGGTCCGTTTCATGTCAACTTGCACCCGTAGACCCGTATATTTTTTGGTTCATATATATGTATATACATACATACATACATACATGGGACATTTCATGTCGGCTAGCACGTACTCATAAGTACAGGTTTTCTATATATGTGGTACATTTCATGACAACGCGCACACACCCATCTTAGTACCCTTAGGTTTATATATATGGGACATTTCATGTCTATTCGCATGCATGCACACAGCCTTTAATAAACATGGGATTTTTCACGTCAATTGGAATGCACGCATATTATATATATATATATATATATATATATATATATATATATATATATATATATATATATATATATATATATATATGGAACATTTCATGTCAACTCGTACGTACTCATAATCACAGGCTTTTCTATATATGTGGGACATTTCATGTCGATTCGCTTGCATGCACATGCACATTAATATACGTAGGATTTTTCACGTCAATTCGAACGCACACACACAGTTTTATATATATATATATATATATGGGACATTTAATGTCAATTCGCACGCACGCATACAGACTTTAATAAACATGAGATGTTTCACGTCAATCGGAACGCACGCACATACAGGTTAATATACATGGGACAGTCCATGTCGTTGCGCATGCATGCACGCACACGTTAATATACATGGGATTTTCAATATCAATTCAAACGCACGCACAGACACAGGTTTATAAATATGAGACGTTTCATATCGATTCGTATGCATGCACACACGTTAATATACATAGGATTTTCAACTCCAATTATAACCCATGCCCATACAGGTTTATATATATGGGACATTTTATGACAACTCTAACACACCTATCCGAGTGCCCTTAGGTTTACATACATGTGACGTATCATGTCAACACGCACGCACCGGTTTTCATATATTTGACATTTCTTGTCAACTCGAACGCGCAAACACATCTAAACATGTAGTTGAGATTTTTATTTATATATATGGGACCGTTTTGTCAATTCGCATCTATATTCGTTGATACTGCGCATTATCGGTTGCGCAGTTTATGCTGGCTGAAAACGATGAGGAAGAAAAAAAATAACGAGAATACGACATTTCGAAATTTCAAACTGCATTTTCTCGTGATTGAGTGAACCGATTGTTATCAATTTTTTTTAAATTAAAGATAATGAAAATCTTTAAATATTATTAATTGTATTTATGTGTATATATCGATGTATTTTTATGGGATTCGAATTTGAAATTTTTGAAACTCTATTTTAAAGTATAAGAGGAGCGCCTCGACGTTTTCGTATTCGTACCTTGACTCGCCGTCGAGGCGCTACTGCGCCTCTTGATATATTAATCTATTTTTATGGGATTCGATTTTGAAATTTTTGAAACTCTATTTTAAAGTATAAGAGCAGCGCCTCGACATTTTTGTATTCGTACCTTGACTCGCCGTCGAGGCGCTACCGCGCCTCTTGATACAAAAACGTGTACAAATGAAAATGTAATTAAGGTAAATATAATTTTAATATATAAAAATGTAATTTTAATATATAAAAATGTAATTTCAATATATAAAAATGTAATTTTAATATATAAAAATGTAATTTTAATATATAAAAATGTAATTTTAATATATAAAAATGTAATTTCAATATATAAAAATGTAATTTTAATATATAAAAATGTAATTTTAATATATAAAAATGTAATTTTAATATATAAAAATGTAATTTTAATATATAAAAATGTAATTTTAATATTTGAATCTTATGGTTTTTTAATTTTCATTTCGTATTTCATATATATAAAATACATTTGTGAAGATATTTTTATTAGAAACACAGAATTTTTTTTAAGCATGTTTCACGTTAAAATTAATTTCATATTTCAAATTCATGGTCATATATTAAGGTCTGGAAATTATAATTGTTACTCAGTTCCCAGTTTTAGTTTATTTATATCAAATATCGTACTATCTTTGTTTTTCTTATGAAACTAGATTAAGAAATAGTCACTTGATGAAACAAATTATACGCTTTTTTACTTTAAGCACATGTGTACATATATTTTTATATTATGTTTCATCAAATTATTTTTAATTTTATTAAGTACTCAAAATTAACTTCAATTAATTAATTCTTATTCACTTAAAATTAGTCATTTATACATAATAATATAATAAGAGAAAATTCAACCGAGCGACGTTAGAAGCGAAAAACTTCAATATAATTAATACCTATCAACGTAAAACCCATAAAATTGTGTAACAATTTTCAACAGTTGATAAATATAATGTAAATCATATATATATATATATATATATATATATATATATATATATATATATATATATATATATATCAATTTTAAATTACTAATAATTAATTTAAAACTCAAAAGTAACTATTTTAAAACGGAATATGGAAGATAAACATGTATCGTTTTATTCCTTAAATATTACGAATTAAAATATTAATTATTAGTAATTTTAAAGTGTTATATATTATGTAAATAGTTCTATATTTAATAATTTTTAATTTTAGTAACAGGAAAAGCCGCCCAAAAAGAGATTAATAATTACATTTTCTGCGAAATATTGCCTATGAATCGAGTAGATGAAATATCAGTCTTAGTTCCAAAAAAAGACACTAAGCATCGCAAATTTACGCTCTTACTTCATAATATAATAGTACCAACATTAATCCCTAAAATTCAAGCTATAGTAGTACTTAAAATTATATCGCCACTCTTTTTTTAAGTACCTTAGTACATAAATTAGATGTACTTGATTTAGAACCTATTTTAACAATACTTTCCTTTCTCCGTGCAGTTGTTAGTTCTAGTAAATGTCAAATACCGTTTTCGATTATTTCATGGTTCGTGATTGAAACACGTGATTAAAAAGAATTAATTCCTATTTTATTTTTTTATTGATTCTAATGCAATTTAGTAGAACAAATTCTTAATTCATCATGATATAATTTGTATTTAAACAATTTTTATGTACATTGTAACTTAATTAATCTTTTTTTATAAAAATATAAAAATTTAATTTAGTACAAAACTAGAATATCAAAATTCATAAGTTGCGGCAATCCTATTTTATTTTAAAATTGGCTAAATTATTCATAATAATATTATATATGAAAATTCAACCGAGCGACGTTAGGAGCGAGGTATTTTTTGCTAGTTTTAATTAATCTCGGACAAATTTTTGTAATGATGATGATTCATGATAAATGATGAAAATTCATTAAAATTGAGGAAATATGCTTGATTTTGCATGCAAACATTCTCATAAAATCTGCTATGCGTTGATAAGTGTCAAACAATACAATAACACTATTATGCATAAGTGCGTATGTTCGTCTAATGTATAGCAGTTTGCCACGTTTATTTATGTTGTTTATTCATGCGTTTATTTTTCATAAGTCTTATAACATAAAAAGAGTTGGCCGAAAGAGCAGCTCCTTACCCGTTTGCATTCAAATAGTACTGTGTTTCTCTTATCGTGGTTTAAAATTTAATGATAGTGTTTTTTAATGTTTTTCACTTATCGTTATAAACTTGCACACGAAATAAAGAGGCACTGAGCCCAATTAAGAATATACCTTGCAGGTGCGTGATAAGTTATGCCACACTTGCAAGTTTTAAAAAAAATAATAAAATACATTTTCGCGTTTGTTGAAATAAAATGAAACGGTATGAGAGGGAAGTTGATGCAATCTTCTAATTTCCTTTTTTTGTATCCTATCATTTATCATATAAAAAAAACAAACTGAAGCATAAAGACCCGAATTGGCTGAGCATGGCATCTCAGCAGTGTACGGTTTAGCTTTAGTTTGTCCAACGTTTGCTAAAAATAAATATTAACGCAATGAGTTTGTACAAGCGCGATAGTGGTGCTCGTTAAACTCAGCGAAGTAAAGTGCTTCCTTTTTAGTAATACTAAAGGAAAGAAAGAGTTTTATAGTAAGATTTAATGTTTTCCCAAAGTCGAAAACGAAGTATTACGTCACAGCCCATAACCTTGGGAAAAATGGTTGGTAAATGAGGTAAGAAAGTAAAAGTTAACAATTTCTGCAATATATTCTCAAAGTGTAAGCAAATACCTACATTTCGAGCCAAGATGGATCTAAGTTGTATAAGATTTGACTTGTAGCCAAATTTTTTCCTGACAAAGTCTTTTTTTACCACTGAGCCGCGCTCTTACAGATAAGTGATTAATAATTGAAAACATTGTGACATCAATTATCATTGTTATAAAGATTCCTTTAATAGTATTCGAATTGCTATATTAAACAATCTTTAATTAAAAAGTAAACTAGCGAATATTCAAATAAATTATGATATGTGTTAATCCATAAGAAATCTATAATTTTGGTAATTTTCATGCTATTAATTAATTAGTAGTTGAAATGTAATAATTTTACATAATCTTAAGTGAATAGTAGAGTTAATTAATTCTATCAGGATCGTAAAGCTGGGAATTTTTAATCAAATATAATTAAATAAGTTGCAATCAAAACCTAATTACAGATAATGTTCAGTAAAGTTACAATATTATTCAAAATTAATTCACCTTTCAATGGTATTCTTACGTAATTTTTAACTCATACTTAAAAATTGTGAATTTTAATTATGAATATAGCATGATTGAATCATAATGAAAATTACTATGTAATTCGAGAAACTTTCAATCTCAACCTCCCTTGCAATCTCGGT
The DNA here is from genome assembly GCA_017163975.1 of Anastatus disparis. Taxonomy (NCBI): domain Eukaryota; kingdom Metazoa; phylum Arthropoda; class Insecta; order Hymenoptera; family Eupelmidae; genus Anastatus; species Anastatus disparis. The sequence goes on from JAFFSR010000355.1 coordinate 4,551,996, forward strand.
CACATTTTAATGTTGTATCATAGTAAAAAGATTGATTTGAAATTTAATATAGTTATATTAATAAAAGAGTCGATTCCCCGCAAATTTGCAACTAGTAAGCATGTAATATAGCCACGCCATAAAACAAATATGTGTAATTTTAATACATAAATTTTTATTTTTCATACCTAGCAAAATTTAATTTTTCATGCTTTTTTATATAACGAAAGCGCTGCCTTTTTACGCTAGTAAGAAAGTCCTGACTCTTCTTCTCTAAAGGAGGAATAAATCACATTACTCTACACCAGTAAACGAGATAAATCATTCTCCTACGATTTTTTTACTCTAGCGTTGTTATTTCAATAAAACAAAATAGGCATCAAAAGTCAACTTTTGGCCACTATTGTGCAATAAAGTTATTTGCTACGCAAAATAGGCATAAAAAGTTAACTCTACTTACTTTGTTAGAAAAAAGCATACATGCTCCACGCATGTAAAGTAGGTTCACTTTTCTTACATTCTTTCTTTTTTGCTGTGCTTGAGCTTTTTAATACCCTCTAAAAATAATTGTCTTCTTTATTTAATTTTATCAACTATAAAAATTATTTTTTACTTTTATATAAATTCTACAAATTTGTGAAACAACTTGCGAAAATAATAAAAAATTATAATTATCAAATTGAATTTTACTTGAAAAATATATTTGTTATTTTAAAAATAAAAGTGTATGAAAAATTTTTTTTGATTAATATTTTAATATTTATAATTCTTAATGACGTTTATGTGGTTGATTCGATCAAATAATTATATTGTTAATTAACAGATACTAGAATCGCTGAAGGCGATAGGCAACACAGGAATAGAAACAGACACGCTTGTTCTTAAATTACAAAAATGTATTATAGATGAAAGTGGTTTTATCCCAATGGATGTAAAAGTAGCAGCAATTGAAGCGCATAGAAGACTGCCATCTTGTGAAAAATCGAGAGATTCCTTTTTTTTAAATTATTACAGAAATATTTCTGTCCAGACAGAATTGAGAATAGCTTCTTATTTACAAGTAATGCGATGTCCTGATTACAATGTCATTAAAATCATTCGACGTAGTCTTGAGGAAGAAGAAATCAATCAAGGTAATCAAATACAACATTTTTCAACACCCATACTAAAGTGCTAATGAGAATACTGTTCGTCCAAGAATTAATATATCTAGAGCTTTATTCACATCAATAATAAAAATATTAACATAAATAATCATTGTGTCGCAAATAATGCGCAATAAAAGACTTTCTGATAAGAAAAAAAATAATATTCGATTTTTAAAGGGTATTCTAGGTTAAGGTAGGCTACATGCCTTTAATTTTATTCCCCCGTAAATAGCATAAAAGCATTTGTCAAAGCACAAAATGAAGGGTATGGGTGGTCCGAAGATCTAAATAATTTTTGCTCAGCTAGGGACCCTGAAAACCTTGTTTTCTACATTTTATTTTATATTTTGCGTTGTAATTCTCAAAAGGATTAGAAAAAATTTGCAGGTATGGATGATTACTCAAAATTATTCAATATTTAAAATACAATTTTGATCATGAATATAAATGAGAACAAATCTTTTTAATTTTATTTTATTTTATAGAGTTGAGAAAATACAAATTTTACATATTTTCATAAATTTTACCAAGTGGTGCAGCATGTCGAGAAATAAAAAAATGAAACGTTTTATTTTCCAATAATTAGAACAATCGAGGGAAACTCGTGAATATATATTATATAATTCATTTTCAGTAAAATTATGGCAAGCTGCTTTACATGAAAACAACAAAATATACTCTGTTTCCATAGTAAATAATAAAATTTATGAGTTCAATGTTGAATTAACTATCGGTGATTTGCATCACTCAGTAATAGTATATATTAATATATTTATATATATAGCAAAATAAGCATAGAAATCGAATATTCTATTTGTAGTTACAGGGGCACCATGGACCATCAAAACAAACCCCCATCCACCACCCCAAAGGTTACTGACCACTAGGTCAATGACTTCTGAGAAGGTGAAGTAGGGGTTTGTTAGGCATGATACCCCAAACAACTGGAGTATCACTTATCCCCCTCCTACAAAATTTAGAGTAGGGATGAAAAATATTTAATCGATAGTTCAAAATTATAAATTTTAAATTCTATAATATGTAATATAATCCTTTTTGATTATCGAAATAATAAAAACTTATATTGAATTATAGTATGAATTTAAAAGATATTAATCTAATATTTTTAATTATTAAAATTCTAAATTTATATTAAATCAGAAAATATAAAATTTACATATAAATTATTATGTGTATGAAAGATGGGGAATTGGTAACAGACAAGGTGATTAAAAAACTCATGTTTTAAAGTCTAAAAACATTTATTAATAATAAATAAATCATACATTACAACGTAGCATTCATACATCTCATTACTGTGTACACATGATAAATAATGAATTCATATATGATTATAAATAAGTCTTGTTTTCCTAAAATAAGATTCTTATTTTTTAATGATTCATCGATATCATTTACAAAATTATCATTTATACTAGACATTGTACTTTTTATATCACTAGGACGATAGTATACACATTGAGATTCTTGTTTTCGTTCTAATACATTTCATTAATCATCATTTCTTGTAATATATGACAATACAATATTCAAACATTGAATTCTATAATCTATACATATCGATAATTCTTTTAGACGTTTAAATGTTACACGTTTAAATACTAACGATCTACAATATCGACCATGTTTTTTCGGTGGTCCACCACTCTCTTCTGCTTTGGGTTGAGCGTCATTGCTTCAACGTCTCCTAACAGTCGACTGACAGAGGTAGACCTTGAAAATCGGATTCGCAGAAGCACACTATAGTAACAAACTCCATTTTATCTTCTTCTATATTTTCCAGGCCTACCTGGATAATTTTTCCGAACGAGCTGTTTAGTCCATAGACCATCGGTAGAAGCTGCTGCCAATAATTTTTCTTGCTATTCTGTTTTATTAAATATTCCAAGTCGTTACCAAAGGATTACTCCAGGCTTCTCTTTTGACCAGCCATCTTGACTAGGTTTTGTTGCTTGTTACTGCTATCACCGTCGATCACACATAACTATGGCTAGACCGAGTAGATGCCACTTCTTTTATACTGTGAAAATTAGTGGGGATGTCGTAAAAAGTTGGCGTGCAATCAATCAGAGACAGTCAAGTATCAAATTACGCATAGCAAGTTTTTTCTACAAAATTCTTGACTACAGTATCATTTTTTTGCAAATTCTGCAAGAAATTTTCCAAGAATTCCTCGAAATCCAATCCGCTGGACATACAATACAGAAACATGATATAACAATGACCACAAACCATGGAATATTCGCTTTGTAAGCGTTTATTACTCCATCTAAATTTTTTACAATTTTGCTGAATACGTCGTAAATGTTGTGGAATTTGTGGTGACTTACCAAGACTATCAAAGTACACACTTGTGCCGTACTTATCAACGTATATGGCAACCCAATGCGCACCACACTGGTTATAATTTTGCGTATTAAGCGCGAACGCACAAGATTTCACCCACATCAGGGGAATCCGATCCGCTAAATAAACGCCTACTGCGTGAAACTTGATCCGCATCAAATATCGTACAATCTCTTTTTAATTCATTGCGGAGAATTTCAAAAAATTCTTCCTATCAGCGATTATACACTGGGGTTAAGTTTCAATAGCCAATGTTTCAGACTAACAAAGTTCTTACAGGTGGTGAGCTTGGAAAGTAGTTCAACCTTTTCTTGACCTCGCACAAAAAGTGTACGACAATGCTTGCAAATACCTTCAAAATTTTTGTATAATCTTTTAATCAATACATCACCTTCGTACCACTCTAGACCATGATGATTCAGTGTCACCCAATTGTTCTGTCTCAAAGCATTTTTAGGTAGGTGTCTTAAATTACAAGAAGACGCCACGCTCCAATGAGCGATAGAGTTTTTATGAATGATAAGTACAGCCATCTCCTTTGGAATCAAACGATTTTTGTTGTCCTTCAAAAATTGCACGTCAATCACCTACGTTTGCAACTGTGCAACCGACTGTACGTCCCTACTGTTTGCAATAAAAGTTGCTTACCGACTGAGATAATAAAGATGGCTTTGCTCCACTTGAATAGCGAGAAATATTTCCCCACCATCACTACTATTTAACCGCTATAATCTACGTCAACCTGTCTCGACGAGTCAATTTCAAGCAAATTGCCGTATTAAGCATAAATTATGCAATTTACAGCACCATCTAACAGGTTGACAAATGTAACATCAATTCGTACATTACCATTTTTTATCGAATTCCAATGACCACCACCACTCGCCGATAAATCAGGTGTCAAATCAAAAGCGAATAGGCTGTAACTGTTTGGATAGTCTTTACGGGTAATCGAGTTTCCTGAATTCATAAAGTGAATGCCAGTGCCGAAAAAAAGTGTATGATAAATATCAACGTACATTTTGCTTTTTTTAAAATCCGGCTTCAAGGGTTTTGATAGTACCTGCATTCCATCAATGTACAGACACAAAAAATTTATATTAAAATTCTTGAAATTAAACGGGTTAATACTTTTATCACTGTTGTAAGCTTTATTCTCAACAAAACCGAGTATAATTCTTTATGGAAGTTGACCTAATATGACATTGTCGATTGTTTCCCTATGCACACTATCATGCAATATAACAGCCTTAACTTCTACAAGTGTCATCGAATATTTTGCAGTAGTCTGTGACAATAGTTTTTCATGTGCTAGCACAAGTGAAGGATTTAATCTTACTCGATGCACAAAAATCGTAGCCTCGGTAATATTTACTGTGAAAACACCAGCGGGATTCATGAGACAGAAACCATCACGAGAACGCACGAGCCTTACTCTTACTTTAACACCACGCAGTAATAATTTGTCTTGATTAAAAACATCACAATGTAAATGGCCAAGTAAATCAATCTTTCTGACAATCATAAGCGCTTTACGCTGACTGAGACCTGTATTACCACCTGTTGTATCGTCCATTTTTCCTGCTGTATCATCGTACCACAATCCACTCATTGAATGAGACCACCCAGCTGTTATGCCAAAATTTAGTAATGTTTCAATGTAAGCTCTGTATGCATACGCATTGTTCGGCGGTGAAACAGGTTTCTGATTTAATAGCACATCGACTTGACTGAACAATGAATGTAAAAGATTATTTATTAGTCCAATGTTCGGATCTTTAGGTGGTTCAGCACTAGTGCATGTTACACTTACACTCACACTTACATTGTGTGAGCCAAGTCTAGATACTCAGTATTGCCAGGGATGGTAAATTCAATTGGTGATTGGTCGTTAAGAGGAGATATCGGTTTGTACTGTACTCAGTTAAAGTCTTCGATTGCAGTCTGTGTCGACGGTAGTTCAAAGTGTGATTCCGACTTGACCGACTGACAAGATTCTGTATATAACAACGCTATCTTGAAATTTTAATTTTGAAGAATATCTCTAGCTACACGTGCTTTCTTACTCTGCTTCTTCTTCTTTTTCGCAACTTTACCAATTTTCGAGCGTTTAGCCGCTAATGTGTTTGTAATACCAAGTGCACTCAGCGACTGAGTTGATGATATCTCGTTCTTCTTTTTATATTCTGATCCCTCCCCTTCTTTTGTACTTGATTCACCTAATAGCAATTTGTCCAGAACAACGTCAGCTTTTCTTTTGAGATTTTTACTACTCTCGCGAATGCGCTGTTTGGTCGCCTCTTTGACCGGTCTGCCACCTAGAGTGTCATCATCTAGGATATTTTTACTCCCTCAAAGAGCCTCCTTAACGACCACTTTTGCACCTTGCTTGATCTTCGGCATAGCTGTTCGGAAGAGACCTTTCAAAAAACTACTGATTCCTGCACCCGACTGATGATAACCAAAATAAGGTTTACCAACTCAAACACACTTACCCCCACCACCAACAATTTGGTTATTGAAAAAATCTTAAAACTTAGACATTTTATCGGATGCGCTTAAAGTGAAGCGTTATAGTCAGCGTACCGTAGTCAAATAAAATGGGAAATCCGTGTTCGTCTCTAATATCTATTTCTATCAACTAAAACGCTAAAGAAAGCAGTGGTAGGTACATGGGTGGTAAAAAGTTTTTAATTTCGACACCTCCGTAAACGTAATCGCGCAAATAAAGCGAGTCTATACGGAGTAAGCTCGTGCGCATGTCACCTGTTACATAAGACTAGCAAATGTTGTTGTAAACCATGAGTACGGTTGGTTATTCGTTTACAAGATATGCTGGACGATCACCGGCAATGTAGTGCTCTTTATTACCTTTGCAAGAGAAAATTGGTACTTTTTCCGAACCTAAAATTCTAAGTAATTTTTCCGATAATGTAATCGTGTGCATATAAGTTGTACAATCTTCACTATATCGATATCTAACCTGTACACAGCTACAGCTTGCATTTCAAAATATAAATGATTTTTCACATTGTCAAGATTATTTATTTCTTCTAAGAGATTTTCAATGTCACGATAAACACCAGATTTCACTCGGGCAAACACCTCTGTTTGCACTCGGCCTTCTGTTGAATCTCCTTTGTTTCTCGCAAAACATTCGCCACTTCACGTTTGACTGTTTTAACAGAAATCACCCCCGCCCATGCTAAAATGTGAGAAGTATTAAAATTTCCGTGAGTCCTACACACTAGTCATCATGAAGATAAAAATTTTTTGATAATTGTGTTGGAAAATGCGTCGACACATTGTGTAGAAAGAAAAACTTGCTGCTGCTGCTCGGTAAAACCATGTAAAATTCATCGTTTATCGTAAATTTTTTTAATCTTTAGCCGTTATCTAAAAATTGAATTTTTCTGGATACCCCCTCCAACAGACCAAATATTGTTTTGTTGGCCGCCTACCTTTGCTCTTCAAAATCGCATCAATCTTCAACGCTTCGCTATCTAAATCTTGCGCACTCCGCTCAACTGTTCTTCGTAAAAATATCCGTCAATTTTTCCTCCATCAAGATCTGTCAAAATATAGACGGGTGGTTGTCGTCTTGTGTCGACTCTAATAATTTTAAACTTTGGGGGCCGAAAAAGCCACTATAGTGGCTCGACCATGAATAGACACTTTACATATGAGTATTTACCAATATTAGAGACACATATTATGTGTTTTTTATAGAAAATACTGTAAAACCGAAAATTCCAAATTCCCCATCCTCTAAAGGTTAAACAGTTCCAGAGTCCAGCCACCCTCTTATGCTTTCCTGAAGGCTGTCTTGGTACAACTGACACGAACCAGATCACCAACGTTGTATTTAGCTACTCGAAACGGCAGTTTTTCGCTGTAACGCAACATGAAATTTTGACGTACCACGTGAGAATTATATAAGTTGACCTTGGAAGAGGGCATTTTTATGGCACTGTGCCACGATTCGTTGTAATACGCCAGAATTATTTGCAAAACATCTATATAACGTCTTGTGCGTGAATAAGTAAAGTATCGCCAGATACGATCTTTGAGAGTTCGATTAAAGCGTTCAGCAATGGCTGCCTATATATCAGGATCTCTGACAACTCGGTAGGAAATATGTTTCTTTTTTAGCACCTCTTGCACCTCTCGACCGATAAATCCCTTACATTATCAAGAGGATTTTTTCCTCTCTGACCACGTCTGAGACGCTTTTCGAGATGCGTGCCAGGGCCAAGAAACTGGTAGCATGGTAGATGTATTTAAAAGGGTATAAGTGAAATTAATCGGTCTATAAAAGTACCAGTATTCTCCTCCTCCTCCTTTTTCTCCTTCCCCTCCTTCTCCCCCTCTTCTTCCATCACTTCCTTCCATGCTTTCACATATTGGTCCATCTTAGCTTAAAGGGTTAATGCGTTGCTTCCAGCCCGCTAATAACTTTTTTACGCTTTTTTGCACACTGAACTTTTTCCTCCTTTACGCTCGTTTGACTAGTAGCTGTTGAAGTATAATAACATTCATTTTCTGACGACGTTGACAACGGAGACTAAGGGCTATGAGATACAATCGTACGCCACAGTTGATCGTTACCAATGAATTCTCGAGGTATACTAGCTTGTTGCAAGACGCGTGCAAACTGTTTGTATCCACGTGGTGATGGTCTTTTTCTACTTCTCATAGCTTCGTTCACTAAATCGACAATATTAGTACCCTTGACAACAGAGTCATTTAGCTTCATTATACCACGACTATCCTATTTAATATTACCAGCTTCCCGCAAGTATCTAATGAGATGTCTAGCATTGCTTCGAAATTTCTGCGGTACCGACTCGACAAGCTGTTCGTCGTCGATTTCGTCATTATTGTCTGTACCCATTGTCGTTTCCGTTTCTAATAATGTTGTCTTGTTTAGACGTATTATACTCCCGCTCTCATTCTTCTCCTCCTCTTTTAAATGTAAGTAACGCTACAAGATTTGTTGATATTGCAAAGATTTTTGGCGCTCATTACCCACAGAATGTAAAATGTTACTCATTTCCTCGTCAAGGCGTGTCGTGGCTGTACCAGGTGTCTGGACTCTGGATGGTGGTGTTGTATGATTGGTAGTGGTCACGACATGCTGGTGCCGCTGTTGCTCCAAGCACTCTTGCGGTACTAAAATCATTTTTCTTATGTACTCCATGCCGATAAAACAGATTTCACAATTAGACGCAGTAAATATGCTGATCTTACTACCAATTTCCTTTTTACCTCCAAACTACCCGGTTTAGCGAGTTTTCGCCACAAAGGTGCGTCTTTTCACAATTTTTTTCTTATCATACTTGCTGAGTGGAATATTTTCACGTAAAATATTCAAAGAACACTCGAAAATGTACGTTATAAGTTTAGAATTTGCTTCACGTAATATGGTCTTGAGTTAAGAAAGTTCGATTATACACAAAACATGTAATTAAGTCCAATACTTCCCTGGAATTGGTGTGCCGCGAGTACGTGTTACCGACTCCATTACGATCACACGACTGGTAGATTATTCGAGCGCGTACCAGCTTTTATGGGCTTGCAACAAGGCACATAAACATACTGATGTTTCTCGAACGGAAATATACAAGTACGAAATCTCACGTTCCAGGCGTACCCTGTTTCAGATCTATGAACAAATAGCCATGTGGCTATGCTGTAGCATCGAGATATGCCTCTTGCAAAAAACAAGGCTTCTCGGGACAGACGTGGTGCGCCAGATGATTTATTTGCGCTTGTTCGCGCGGATTTTTAAATACCACGATGTAATTAGAGTTTAAAGAAATTTCTTGCTGACCTTGATGAAAAAGATTTCGCGAGATAAAGATGACGCTCAAGTTATTGTGATGACTGCCTTTGGTAAAGAGATTGACTACAGCTCTGTTCGAGAATCAAGAGTTTTGCTCGTAGATCATTGGCATAATCTTCGCTCTTTGGTAAACCCTCGTGGAATTCGATTCCCTCAACCAACTCCTTGTAAGTTGGCTAACACTCGGTATAGTACAAGAGTATACGCTCAAATTTAGTATTACTTATGCGATCAATGTGATGCAAAAAATTCTTCACAAATATTGTTCTACCACACGAGCTGAGTCCACGGATGCACCCACCTGCAAACGTCCATGTTACCACTGCTGTTACTAACTTCTATTACTAACCTCATCAAATTCTCCAATCACTCCACATATGCGATCATTAGTAGTAATGAGCAAGAGTAGGGGCGGTGGCACGCGCGCGTGTGCGAGCAGTATCGTGCTGGCGCTAGCCAATCGTTTAGCTTTTTAGACCATATAGCTGGCTGATGCTAGTATTATTTCACTATTTAGCCATGTAGCTAAAAGAGCCAAATAAACATTAACCTCCTACTTATTATTAATACCCCCCACCCCTACTACTACCACCACCATCACCACCACCGCCATTTATAGTATGAAAATAAAAGTGTTGGTAAACGGTCAGTGCTGGTTAGTTTTGAACAAGTGCTGCTATCGTGAGTAATAGTCAAATATTAAGAAAAGTAATAAATATTTATCAAAGAATCAATTAGATTAAAATTTTTTATTCTTTAACAATTTTATAGAAAAGAGAGTTTACAAAAAGTACCGTGAACGATGAATCAAACTAAACAAGTGCAAAAAAGGTAAGTCGGAAATTCATGTGATACGCGTGTGGAATTATGCGAGTCGTACAGCGCGACGTGGAGAGTGGGAGCAGGCGGCTCGTAATTTTTTTTTTTTTATTTTTTTAAAAAAAAAAAAAAGATTAATATAGAAACGATATTGTCCTCTATATGATTAACCTTTTCTATATGGTGAAGTCGAGGGAGTCCCCCGCCCGGTATCTGTTTAACACATTACATCAGGCTAGGACTGTCAGATCCACCATACCGAAAACGTTGACTACTGATGGATGATCAGCCACTTTTGTAACCAACAATCAACTGATACCCAATGAGGTCGGATTTTTTAAAGAGTCGCGATATAAATGGCACATACACTAATTTTTTTTCGAAAAAAAAGTTAGAGGTACCTGGCCAGGATTCGAACCCATGCCCTCCGCGTTGAAGACAAGAGCTCCATCCATTACGCCACCGCGCTCTCACTTACGCCACCGCGCTTTCACCGCCACCGCGCTCTCACAGGCGGCTCGTAATAGAGAAAGATTCAGAATGAGGGTGCAAAGGATGCGGATAATTCTGGAACCTGTGCTTTTAAAAAAAATTGATGACTACTTAATTAATAAAAAATAAATTTATTGTTTTGTTTTATATTTTGATAAAATATAAAAATTTATTTCAAAATAGTTTGTGTTTTAATTCTCTCTATTCTATACCATACTTTCGCTTTAGTAATAATATATTTACAATAATTTATCTTTAATTAGATTTATAACCGTATAGATAGCTAATCTCGTTATTCACAAATCGTCTATTTGAGTACACGGGCTCGCATATTTTACATTCAGGTCGTGTTAGAACATTGTGAAACCGTGTACGTCTAATAGCGTTATAGTTTGAAAAAAGTGGCAGCATTTCACCAGTATTGAGATTTTGTATGGAATCAAAGTTTTTTTTCTGACTTACCGACGAATTGAGTCTTAAACCCTTGATTTTGCAAACACATCCTTCAACGCCATCTGGCGTCAAATATTTATATCCGTAAAATTTGGTTACTTAAGAGACGAATGATGTGATGCTTGTGCCAAAACAGACAAATTCGTCGGTCAGGTCACCCAAGAACGGCCCTGTTTTCGCATCGTACTCACTCAAGCGACTTACATACACAATAGAATCAGTATCGTGATATACTCACAATACACGTTCACCCAGCGGTTGCCTTCTCTTCGTAGAGTTTTTAACGTACCAAGGCTGTGGGATAAGCGGCTACGACAACATTGCATAATGGTGATGGCTCAACAGCCAAATCTTTGTTGTGCCAACTTACGTAAATTGTCGTCTCATTGATTGGTAAAAATTGAGTCGATCTAGACATTGCAAAGTGATTCAAACAATCTCTGTAGATCATCTATTACTTTAGTCTTTAGCATATTCTTTCGTTGACCAAATTTACTCCATAATAAGTTTAAACAAAGTTTTACTATAGATCTCAGACCAGCGTTATATTTTATTCGATTTTTGTCTAATTTTATGCCCTCTCGTTGCAGAAATTCATTAATATATAAAGCAATTACGTGTTCACCGTTAAAACATTCCAAAGAGTAAACCGATGCTCACGTTTTCTCAGTAAAAAATTTATCGATATTAGTTGGAAATAGATCACCCTGACCCATGGCTTTATAGTACTGATTAATTTTATAAGACCATATTTCAAATATTTTTCTGATGATATAGCCCATCTGAACAGCTTTTTCCAACTCGTCAGCAGCCCACGTACCGATTAAAACTCGATTGTCAGGATTTTCATGGTCACAATCTATAATATACATTGATTCACCGGATGTTCGACACAGTGGAAACGAAAACTTATTATGCATTTTAACGGGTAGTACAGCATGATATATATTTCGCGGTGGCAATACTTTGCATTAAATAAGAGCTTCAACGTGACTTATATTATTTGTTCGACCCACCAGAGAGCGACACTCATCTTCACCTACGTAAAGAGTTGGATGACCAACGGGATATCGACCGTATTTACAGATATATGGATATAATGAACACACATCCACGTATTTTATTTTCTCACCCTCTTTTGCATCGTAAATTTTGACTGTATTACTCGTAGGACCACCGAAAAATGCATTTCGAGGATTCAACGGTTCATGCCAATTTCGCGTCTTATTATCGATATACATCTTCATACTTTCGTTTTGTGAGTGCTCATGATCAAAATCACATTCCCACTTTTCGCGGCTTCTCATCTTTTCGGATATTCGCCCGGTTCTCTGGAAACGTTCGTTCATATTTTCACCGTTTACGAGGCGTGACTCACAGTTCACTGTGTAACACCATACACAGCTATGCCAATAACACCCGTGGAATTGTAAAACAATTTTCGTACCGTTTTTAAGTTTGCAGTATCCATCCACTAGAGGGCCCTCGGGAAGTCACTTTTCTCGAGCTCGGATGTACCGAATTGGATGATTCGGCACATTTTCCATCCAACACAGCCACTGGATCGCCTTCATAGATTGCTTGTCTGCTTGTCTATAACTACCCTCAGGTATGATTCCTATAGTGTCTTTTTGTAAAAAGTTTTTTGTATATACACGCATACAAGCTGATGCGATGGTGGCACACTCTATGAATGATCGTATTACATTCTATGAAGGTTTTGCGAAAGGCCAAACATGCTAATCGTAAAATTTTTACATCTTGTCTACAATATTTTATAATCTTATTTCTAAAATTAAATATGTAATTTTCATTTTTTTTTCATTATACCACTGTATAAATTTGTATCGCTCATCGACCTTCATTGAATCTGGTGAAAAAGACCACACAGGTGGCATTTTTCCAACGTAATTTTGATTCTCTGGTGTGTTAAACAAATGAGGAAACGAACCTTTCTTGATGCTAGCAAGACCGTAAGCTTTTGGTAGTGCAGCTAAACTCATGTGTAAGTAATTTAAATTGTCTATGAATTTAGCAGTTGAAATTTCCATTATGATTATTTTTGACCTGTTTAAAAATACATCTGGCTTATCTCTTAGATTTGTACGTTCTGTCGAATGCTTGAGAATAAATTGCGCTTCAAAACCCTCTGCATTGTGGGCTATACAAATAATTTGCTTGAAACATTTTCTTGTTGCCAAGGTCAAATCAACTAGCTGTTTTATAGGGTCAATTTCAAACACGTATTCACGTATACCACATGCTTCGCAAGAATTAGTTATATTTTCATCATCCAAACAATAATTACACACTTGTTGTACAACACACAAATTTGGTACATGTAACTTATTTTTTCACCATCATTACCCGAGATAATTTCCGATTGTTGAGTTTCAAAATCATAAAATAAATGAAGAATATTCTTTTTATTGGTTGCAAATCCTTCTTTGCTGATAAAGAATTGCATGTAACAAAAGTATTCTATTAGCATTTTACCATTACATATTTTGCAAAATATCGTATTACAGTTATCAGGATCTTTATCGCACATTCGAACTGTTTTACTGCTCAAACGACAAATTCTTATGCTCTTGCATACCGACCAAAAATTATCGAAAGATTTTGAGATTTTATGATTTTTTAGACAAACATTACCGTAAAAATCTCTAGTGCATTGAATACATTTTATTTTTTCCTGATTTATATCGCAAGGGGAGCTTTGAAAACATTTACAACATTTTTGTGGGAATTTGTGATTTTTTTGATGACTAAACTTTTTATTACAAGGTATACAGTAGCCACGGCTACCAACTGCTGCGAGTAAATTCAAAATTGGTTGGTAATGATTAGAATTTTTATAATACATTATATTTAAGGTATGTCTAATTACATTACCAACATCGTGTACAAAACGTGCACCATCGTAAAGTCGTTGATAGCCTCGAACAAAGTATTGAAAAAAATAAACAATTATTGCAACTCCGAAAAGCGCATAATATTCTTGAAATAAGAATGATAAATAATGAACAGAACTCTCACAACTTTGACAAGTTTCAACGCTTGCACTTTCTGATATTGTGCTGTGTGGTGTCTTATCCTATTCCACCTGTCATGGTAAATACCACTGCGCACCTGACCACGTATAGCATGTACATGAGCAGCGATTTGCGAGTGTGAAAGGCAAAGATTGTCGGTATTTTGGATATTTAGAATAGATTTCTTAAAAACTGATTCACTAGTGAGTGACACCCGACCGCGTTCCTCTGGTTTAGAAACAATGCTGACTTTCACGTTTAAAACATCATCGATTTCAAAACTGTCATTACTCTGTGCTACACAAGCTAATAAATCGAGTAGATCTGTCGGTGCATAATCACGAACCAGTCTAAAAGAAATCCATAAAGAACCATGAACAAATCGGCCAGAGTTTATTGTTATACCGATATAATCAAAAGGTCGCGCATATTCACACATATGACGATATAAATCATTTATTGCTACCTCAAACCTCGTATACACATTCGCATTAGGTGGTGAAGGTAATATTGACACTCTTAACTGGTTACCTGGCACGGCATTTTTCACTTTCAGGGCTAAGAATGGCAAAGACTCTTTTCAATGTATATGAGAAAGCATTGATGTAACACTAAAAAAGTATCTAGTAGCCACCATTTTAGATCCGCCATTTTGAATTCTTTAATTCTGATCTCAGATTCAGATTCAGTGACCCCACAAACTAAAATGTACCAAGTTTCATTTAAATTGATTATAAAACAAGAAAATAATAAGCCTTTTTTTTATCATATATAATTCATTGCCAGGTAACCGGTTAATTATCTACTTTGTACCTTAAATTGTCGGTAATATCGTGATGATTCTTCATGAATCGTAATGTGGTTCTTAGTAGTAGTAGCTCCATCTCCCTGTTGAAGATATTTATCTACAAATTGATATACCAACATTACGTGAAAATGTGTAATTTATATATTTACGCTTAAGAGCATGACGAAGCTGTCCGCCTTCTAATAATATTTCTAATCTTAACTTATGAATAAACGATGCATTTAATCGAGTTTTTTTGCTACAAAGAAAAAATTTGTAAGATTAAACTCTAGTGCGGACAACTCAAGAAATCCACCAAAATATTATACATACAAAGTTATAATAAAAACTTTCAATATGTCGTATTTTAAGGTTAGGTTTGTCGAGTTTGATATCTAATTTCTAATCCAAGCTCATAAAAAAATAACAAGTCTAAATGATTTTTTATTTTAACAAAAATTATTGTATAAATATAGCTTTAGTGCGGACAAGTCATTATATTTGTTTAATTTAAGAATTTAAAAAGATATTGATAAAATAAAAAAAGCAAAACTCGATTGCTGCAGCTCCGACATGCCGTTAAGGAGATGTGAAACGGATACCAGCCCTGTATTCATGAATTTGGCTTATCTTTTCATTATATTGCAAAACTTGAGGGGAAGAAATGATTCACCTTGTGGTATTTTATATATATTACCATGAAGATTATTCAGTTAAATTTTCAAATAAATTCATTTATTAGTTTTTTGAAATTTTGGGTTCCAATATTTATATATAAAAATTTTTAGATTTTGTATAAGAAATCTAAAATTCTGAGGAACTAATAAATGAATTCATTTTAAAATTTAACTGGATAATCTTCATGATACATACTACAAGCTAAAGCATTTATGTTTTTTTAATTTTGCAGTAACATAAAAAGGTAGTAAATATTTATGAGTATAGGTGTAGTGTCCATTTTACATCTCCTTAAATTAACCTGTATTCTCTGTACCTGATGATTCAGACGAAATCATCGTATTAAGTGTATTCTGCTCGTTATTATTGATCGCCATTGATGACTGTCACCCATCATCATTCCACTAAGAGCAACCAGGCATTGGTTCTAAAGGTGGTGGCGCTGCTGTATTATTATTTACCCCCTCCACCGCAAAGTTTGGGGTAGTTTCAGAGACATATATGACTTCTCTTACCTCTTTGGGAGGTAGTAGTAGCACACGATCTCTCGAATCAGATGCATCTTTTTCTTCAGACAGAAGCCTTATCAACAGTTCATCCTCGCTACTGTCCTCCATCATATTTTACAGGTCTGTAAAAATTTATATAATAAATGGTGATCGTGAGAGTTGGCAGGCTGAGCTGGTGACTCTGAGTTAAGTACTGGATGTCATAAATCAGTAGACTGAAGCATGTATTTATCACTAGTCAGCTATGTCATCCATTTTCATAGAAACTTTAAGCCATTATTTTATTTTATGTTATAATCATGAGTTCATCTTTTGTTGAAACTTGAATCTTTAAGGGCACAAAACACCTTTTTTTGGTCCCACCATCAAATTTGGGTTTATTGCTTTTTTCATGGAAAATTTAGAATAAGCTCCAAAAAGTTTTCTTACCCTACCTCATTTAGTTTTGTTTTTATAAAGAAATTAGGAAGATAAACTTTTAATTGATTTATTTGTTAATTTTTCTATTTTGAGATTTTTCTCAAATTTTTAGCTTATTTTATTAAAACACTATAAGAAATTATTTTTTTATTGCTTGATTCAATAATTCATGAATCATCAATTAATCTCCGAAAATTTTTTTTTAAGAGATTGAATTTTGTTTTTATTTATTAAGTCTATAATAATATAATTTTTACAAATTTAAAAAATTTTAAGAATTATTTTAAATTATATTTTTTAAATTTTTATTGATTTTTTTAGGTTTAATTAAAAAAAAAGAGTTTATTTTTTCAATTTTAACTTATTAAGCTCTTAAAAGTCTTACATCGATATTTTATTCCGTTTTAATTTTGTGAGAAAACGAGTGGCACATAGTTATTCATGTAATTGTTTATCAATTTGAATGTCGCGCGTTCGGGCTTTCGGCTCGTATTATTTCGCTACATTACAGTCAGTCCCAGCTGATTGTATGGTCAGTCTGCAGTTAGTTGATTCATCTAAGAGCATGACGTAACTGCCCGCCTTCTAATAATATTTCCAAATCCTAACTTATAAATAAACGATGCGTTTAATCGAGTTTTTTTGTTACAAAGAAAAAAATTGTAAGATTAAACTCTAGTGTGGACAACTCAAGAAATCCACCAAAATATTATACATACAAAGTTATGATAAAAACTTCCAATATATCGTATTTTAAGGTTAGGTTTGTCGAGTTTTATATCTAATTTCCAATCCAAGCTCATAAAAAAATAACAAGCTTAAATAATTTTTTATCTTAACAAAAATTATTGTATTAATATAGCTTTAGTGCGGACAAGTCATTATAATTGTTCAATTTATGAATTTAAAAAGATATTGATAAAATAGAAAAAGCAAAACTCGATTGCTGCAGCTCTGACATCCCGTTAAAGTGCATTTGAGAAATTATTAGTAGGTTTTGTGGTTTAATTTATATCAAATTATTGATTTTTAATAAATTACATGTTCACGAGTAATTTCGCATGACTTATATGCGCCTAAAAACTGATACTATATTTCTATAACTGTATTTAAAGCGTAAAAAGCTTGGATTGACATTAAGATTGCTAACCTCAAAAAAGTAAAATAATCAAAGAAATACAAGAGGCAGATTTATTAACCAACATCAAGATGGAAAACGATCTACAGGAAAATCTAAAAAGAGGCCAGGAAATTCCGTAGTAGGAGTGAAAAAAATTCTCCTAAACTAAGAGAAGTAGGCCCTCTACTTCATTTTCTAAACTGAAAAGAACAGAATTTTCAAGTTCCAGAGCGAAAAATAGAATTGTTGATATCAACATTCTATTTCCTGAATTTGAAAAAATTATGTGCTGTCATGTGTGCCATAATAAAATATAATTTATTGAATCTTCTTTCCAAGGACTAGGATTTAAAATTGATGTGATTTGTTATTCTTGTGGTGAATTAGCATCTATAAACTCTAACAAAAGAGTGGGTATTATAAATAATGCATATGAAGTAAATAGACGTAGTATTCTTGCTAAAACATCAAAAATTTGATGTTTAACTTAAAAATGTATTTGTCAAGTGGGTCAGGACTTGGAATGATAAAAGATGATTTAATGTAGAGTAATCAACTAAGTCTCATTCAAAAGAAGCACATACTCTGAATAGAAAAGAACAGATAGCTGTGGGGAATTTCCATGCACCGTTGAATTCGGATGCATATTAAATTCATGTAAGTGTATAATTCTAATTATTATTACATATTTGGATGTGAATTCTATTTCTTGATTTTAATATTTATTAAAATATAAATTTTTAAGCTTAATT
The DNA here is from genome assembly GCA_017163975.1 of Anastatus disparis. Lineage (NCBI taxonomy): Eukaryota > Metazoa > Arthropoda > Insecta > Hymenoptera > Eupelmidae > Anastatus > Anastatus disparis. The sequence continues at coordinate 4,570,400 of JAFFSR010000355.1, forward strand.
TTATTTCTTTATTTTGAATTTGAATTATAAAATAAAATATAAAATGATTACTCCATATTAAATATTATTTTTTAGTTTCAAGCTGATTCAAGGTTAGTACAAGTAATTCTAACAAGCATCAGAGTAAACATTTACTATGTATTTGTTGACTCTTACAACAAATTCATAGTTTCATTGGTGAACAAGGATGAGCACTGACAAAATATTTTATAATAAGATAAATTATTATTATTGCTTATTTTAATAACATATCTTTTTGCATTTCAGCTTTATCGAGTCAATAACCAGGTTCTCTTGTCTGGTATCTCTTTTTTATATTGTTAGTTGATATAAATGAGAGATACCAGAAAAAAATTTTTTTATGAAAGATAAGTATAGCATTGATAATTTTAAGATACATTAATTAAAAACTTTAAAGCTGTTTTTCTCAAATATTGAGTTTTTAAAATTTTAGGTGCTGCCCCGTTAGATTTGAGCTAAACTGCTGGATGGATCTGACTTTCCCAAACAGATTAAACTTTAGTATTAGCATCATTCTCGCGTGAATAAGGGGTTTTAAAATCAAATGATTAGAAGTTATTGAAAAATCAAAAAATAAGGTAAAAATCTTAAAATTTATTAGATAAATTGATATTTTTTGTTGATAAGTAAAAAATTTTTTGTGTTTCAGGAACTCCCACATTCACGCGAGAATGGCAAAAATACTGAAGTTAAATATGTTTGGAAAAGTCATTTCCATCCAGCGGTTCAGCTTAAACCTTACGGGGGAGCAATTATAAGAACAATAATTGATCGAATAATTATGAGACTATGGCTACATCAGTATGACCTGATAAAGGCTTAAAATAAAGAAGTTTTGGTCTACTATTAAATACTAATTTCATTTTTAGAAAATTAAGTTAAATCTAATTAATACATAACTTCTTTACATGCAGGTGGAAAAGGTGTTTTGTGCCCTTAAAACTAATTTAGATTTTAGCACTGTTATTCAAATTATTTACTTTTTATTGTTATATATTTGATGTATTATATATATTATATATTCAACGTATTATGGGCTTGTTGAGCCTGACGGACTTATACCCCAAGATTAATAAAAAATTAGTAAAATCTGAATCAAATCTTTTTCTTTCTTTCTCTCTCTCTCTCGCTCTCTTCGATTATTATAAAAGCACATAAAAATAGATGTGCATATATTTTTAAATATATATGTCTCTCTCTCTCTCTCTTTCTCTCTCTCTTTCTCTCTCTCTCTCTCTCTCTCTCTCTCGCTCTCTCTCTCGTTCTTTTTAATATGTGTGTCCATATATTGTGTCTTATGTAAGTACATAAGACACATATGCACGCTAGAATCTGTATAAAATGTATGCTTATTTGATATATATATATATATATATATATATATATATATATATATATATATATATATATATGTATATATCTATATTATATAGTTGTGAGGAAAATTTTTACGATCAAGCTCCTGCTTTTCTCTTCCCTTTACCATATTTTGATCCTCATTTTTTTCCGTTTTTAACGTTATTTTATATTATTGTCTCTTTTTTTTCTTCTATTTTTTTCTTCCTTTTCTCTTCATTTTCTCCTCCTTACCTCTTCATTTCCTCCTCCCTTACTTCTCCTTAAAAAATCCTAAACGTTTTTTCGTTACTTTTACGTTATTTAATGTACTTTCAACTCCTTCTCTGGTAATCCATCAGAAATCCTCAAATTTTTCCCTGTTTTTTTAACATTATTTTACGTTATTTTACGTTGTTTAAGCTCTTCCTTGGCTCATCCTCCTTATTCCTAAAATTATATGTAGAGACGATTAATTAAGTAACATATTAACTTATATCAAGACATTTAATTAAATCGTGACTAACATTTTCATTAAATCAAAAAAAAACTAATAACTGTTCATTTACTAATAAACTTTTATAGATAAACGCTATTGTCTAAGCTACTGAAGCTAAAGGGTAATCGTGTAGAATTTAATTAGAATATAAATTCAATTTATATTGAAACATTCAATAATTTTTTTAATAAAAAACAATTAATTAATGAACTATTTACGTTTTATCTATCTATATGAAAAAAGGGGAAAAGAATATAAGACAGATTTTTTTGGTACGAAAAAGAGTATGCATTACATAAAACTAAGAATAAGAACTTAGAAATTATTTTTTTAAACAAATGCTACCTTGCCAATTAGAATCAAAATTCAATTCAAATTCAAATATAGAATAATTTTATTAATAATAAGCAATTACTTAATGACGTATTAACTTAAATCATAACTCTTAATTAGGTCTAGACTAATATTTTCATTGAAATGAAAAAAAATAATATCAGTCCATGGATTTAAAAAAAAATCATCAATTCATTTATTAACTTCTGTAGATAAATGGTATTGCTTAAGCTATTTAAAGTAAAGGGTAATCATATAGATTTCAATTAGAATGAAAATTCCATTTATATTATAATATAACATTGAATAATTTTTTTTAATAAATAATTAAGTGATGCATAAATGATTTGCATATTTCAATTTATAATATTCATCCCTTGCAATGCAATATATTTTTTATCCTATCTCTATTTTATTCTTAATAGAAAAAATACATAAATTTTCAATGAAAAAATAAATATAATTATATATTTATTTATCTCTAATAATAGAGAATTTATATATGTATTTGAACATATCTTATAGTTACTAATCTATGTTATTAGGAATCATTTATATGTCACACCGTGTACCAATATGCAATGATGTGACGGCGAAAAATTGTCTTTATTTTTATTAAAATTAATCTCTTCACAATATATTTTTGTATTGGTTTACACTTAAAGGATTTAAATGTTTATAAAGTTATTTATTAATAAAAGTATTAAGATTTATATTTAAATTAAAATTTAATTACAGTAAAATTATTAATATTAAATATGGTAGATTACTGGATTAACTAATAAAAGAGACTTGATTTTAATATTTTACGAGCTGAATTTACCTAGCCCCTAACGTCGCTCGGTTAAATTTTCATATATTATATGAATATGTATAAATTAGCCAATTTAAAAGTCAGGAAAATTGTCTGAATTTATAAATTTTTATATAGCAGTTCTGTTTAAAATTTAGTTTTTATATACTTGAAAAAAGGATTAATTAAAGTTCCAATATGCATAAAAATTGTTCAAATACAAATCATATCAAAATGATAAATTAAAACTAGGTTTTACTGAATTCCATTTAAATTAATGAAAAAATGTGATAGGAATTTATTCTTTTTAATAATGTGTTTCAGACAGAGAGACGGAAATAAAGAAACGGAGACGTAGGAACGGAGACGGATAGACAAAGACACAGAGACGGAGAGAAGAAGACGGAGAGACGGAAACAGACAGACGTAGACGAAAATACGAAGTCGAAGAGACATAGAAAGAAGGACAAAGAGACGAAAACAAAGAGACGAAGAGACATAGACAGAAGGACGAAAAACGGAGAGACAAAGACGAAGAAACGGAGTAGTAGGAACGGAGACGGAGAGACATAGATGGAAGAACGAAGACGGAGAAACAAAGATGCAGAAGCAGAGACAGAAAGACAGAGACAGAGAGGCAGAGATGAAGACATAGACATAGAGACGGAGAAGAAGAGACAGAAAGATGGAGACGAAAAGACGGAGATAGAGAAACGGAGACGGAGAGACGAAGACATAGAAATAGAGACAAAGTGACAGAGATGGAGAGACGAAAAGACGAAGATAGAGAAACGGAGACGAAGAGACGAAGACAAAGAAACAGAGATGGAGTGACGGAAATGGAGAGACGAAAAGACGGAGACAAAAAGTCGGAAATGGAGAGGCCAATGTTGTGTATGTGTACATGTGTATGTGTATTCGTATGTGTGTATGTGTTTATGCGTGTAAGTGTATGTGCATGTGGGTATGTGTTTATGTGTATGAGTGTAAGTGTTTATGTGTACTTGTGTATGTGACATGTATATGCGCAAATTGTTACGTGGCAAATTCCCGGACCTCCGAGTAAATCTTCGAAGCCACGAACTTACCTGGGTTCAGAAATTTATATTTAATTTTAATTGAGCGCCAGTGAACTCTGCTCAGCTAGCTGGATAGAGCAACTGCAGAGGGGGTCAATACTTACTGGCCTACCTCGGGTTGTAGGCTGGTTCTAACGATCAGAGTGGTCCAGAAAATTTCAATGTAATTTATGATTTAGCAAAAAAAATAAGAAGTAAAAAATAACAATGTTTAACAAATAAGAAGCAAAGTAAATTTTGAATTTATATAAAAAAAAACTATTGATATTAAATGACTCTAACTATTAAAGAGAAATAAATGAGTTAATTAATTTTATTTATTATAATTTTTGTCCTGAAAAGAGGAAAGGGAAAAATAACTATTTGATTCTTTATTTAACTTGAATTTTAAATTTCTTATATTATCAATTTAAAAAGGGGAATTTTTTTCACAATACCCAATGATATATATAAAAAAAAGAACGCCGCTTAATTAGTTTCTCGCACTTGGGCCGTGCGCATGCACAAAAGATAAAAAGAGCACTTTCTTTATTTACACGTATAATTAGTCAATCAGTTATTAGATTGAATAATAATTATTTAAAATTTTAATCACGTGACGCTCTATTTCCTTACTGCGCCGTCGCACAACCCGGCACTGATAACTCGCACTTAAAATAAATATTGAAAGAAATAATCTTAGTATCGCTCGCGCTACTCTGTACAAAGAGAAATAACTTTGAATTTAATTAATAGCTAACGTATAGCTATCTCACTCGCACAATTTCACAATGGCCGCCGCGTCATATATTTATTTTACTTTAACTATTTTTCAGTAATATAAGGATTTACAATCAGAATTTAACAAAAAACAAATTTCTTTGACTTTAATAATTACGAATTTCTCATTTAATTTATAACACCAAATTGCGTCGCGTCGCTAAGCATGAACGCCTTCACACGTGGTTTTCTCTTTTCTCTTTTAACTTACACATATTTATATTTTTAATGTCTTTATTCGTATTTTCACTAAACCGTACTGATTCTACTTTTAAGCTATTTGCGATCGAAATCAAGAAACTTTATCATATTAGGTAATAACACAAAAATATATATCTTTTAAGGAGAATCGAGAAAGGTATCGAGGAAAACCAACAGAATAAAAAACTCACTATTTCTTACTTGCTAACCCGCTGGTAGAATCCCACTTACGGCCGCTCTGCTGAAGATTTTCTCTCAATAATAAAACAAAACGAAGAAGGACGTGGAGCTGGTCGATGAAAAATGGCGTGGTCGAAGGATAACGATGGTGGCCCCAGTAGATGATCACACCCGGTTACCGAGTCGTCGTCTCTGGAGGTGTTTCACTGTAGTTTTTCTTCTCCCTTTTTTGTCTCTTTTTCTCGTTGCTGCAGGCCCACGGCTTCTCTGCTCGGATCTCTTTTCCTCTTCTCCTTAATCTCTCTGATATTCTCTCAAAAAAACAGATTTTGCACTACTATCAAGTGCACTCGAAGGCGGCTGATACAAGAATCATCTTCTTTCAAGAAGAAGGAAATTACATTCCCCTTCGCTCTGTTGTCCATCTCTGTCGCTCCTAGCAACTCTCTATTTTCTATCCTTATCTCTCGCCACGTCTTAGTCTCTCTTTTGATCTCTTCAGTTACGAGTCGCTATCGACAGCATAATCGACTCTCGGTCGCGGATCTTCTATCTCTATCACTCAGTCTTTACTTTTATATAATTGTAATTACGGAGAGACGGAGAAACGGAGACGGAGAAATGGAGATGGAGAAACGAAGACGGAGAGACAGGGACGGACAGATGGAGATAGAAAGACGGAGATATACAGACGATGACGGAGAGACAGAGACGGAGAGACGGAGAAATGGAGATAAAAAGACAGAGACGAATACGGAGAGACCATGACGGAGACGTAGCCAGGGTGACGGCTATTGTGTATTTACGTTTGTATATAAGAGTAAGTGTATATGTATGGATGTTTGTATATGTGTGTATGTGTATATATATATATATATATATATATATATATATATATGTATATGTGTGTATGTGCATGTGTGTATGTGTATGTATATATGTGCATGTGTATGTGTGTATGTGTATGTATATATGTGCATGTCTATGTGTGTATGTGTATGTATGTCTCTGTGTGTATCTGTTTGTATGTATGTGATAATAATGCAGAGGATATTCACATAAGAAAAAAAAGTCTAGAATATACACTTTGATATAATAAAATAATAATATTTATATAGACAGTAATGTAATTACAGAGAGACGGAGACGGAAAAACGAATACGGGAAATCGGAGACAGAGAAAAGAAGACAGGGAAACGGAGACAAAGACGGAATAATGGTGATAAAGAGCCGAAGATACGAAGACAGGAAGCCGGAGAGACAGAGACATTAAGTTGGAGAAACAGAGATGCAGAAACGGAGACGGAACAACGGATAATATGTATGTGCATATGTGTGCATGTGTGTATGTGTATGTATGTATATGTGTGTGTGTGTGTGAGTGTTTATGTGTGCATGTGCATGAGCGTGTGCATGTGTGTGTGTGTGCATGTGTGTGCGCATGTGTATGTATGTGTGTGTGTGTGCGTGTGTGTGCATGTGTATGTATGTGTACATGTGAGCGCGTGTGTGTGTGTGTGTGCACATGTGCGTGTGCGAGTGCGTGTGCGTGTGTGTGTGCATGTGTATATGTGTATGTATGTGTGTGTTTGTGCGCGAGGGAGTGTATGTGTGTGTGTGTGCGTGTGCGCTTGCGTGTGTGTGTATGTGTATGTGTGTCTGTGTGTATGTGTGCGTGTGCGTGTGCGAGTGCGTGTGCGTGTGCGTTTGCGTATGTGTGTGTGTATGTGTATATGTGTGTGTGCATGTGCGCGTGCGTGTGCATGTGTGTGTGCATGTGTGTATGTGTCTGTACGCGCGTGTGTGTGTGTGCGTGTCCGTGTGCATAAGTATGTATGTGTAAGTGTGTGTGTGCGTGCGTGTTCATGTGTGTGTGTGTGTGCGTGTGCGTGGGCGTGTGTGTCTGTGCGTGTGCTTGTGTGTTTGTGCATGTGTGTATGTTTATGTATGTATGCGAGCGGGTGCGTGTGCGTGTGTGTTCGTGCGTGTGTGTGTGTGTGTGTGACAATAATGTAAAAGATATTCACGTGAGACAAAAAAATTCTTCACTTTAATATAATAAATATAATAATATATCTGAGTGGTGATGTAATTACTAAGAGACAGAAACGGAGAAACGGAATCAGAGAAACGGTGACAAAGAAACGGAGACGTAGGAACGAAGTCGGAAAAACGGAGTCGCAAGGGCAGATGTGTATGTGCATATGTGTGCATGTGTGTATGCGTATGTATGTATGTGTGTTTGTGTGTGTGTTTATGTATGCGTGTGCATGAGCGTGTGCGTGTGCGTGTGCGTGTGTGTGTGTGCATGAGTATGTATATGTGTGTGTGCATGTGTATGTATGAGTGCGTGTGAGCGCGTATGCGTGTGCGTGTGTGAGTATATGTGTGTGTGTGCGTTTGCATGTGTGTGTGTGCGTGTGAATGTGCGTGTGCGTGTGCGTGTGTGTGTGTGTGTGTGCATGTGTGTATGTGTATGTATGCGTGTATGTGCACATGTTCGTGCGCGTGTGCGTGTGCGTGTGTCTGCATGTGTACATGTGTATGCATGTGTGTGTGCGTGCGTGTATGTGCGTGTGCGTGTGCGTGTGTGTATGTGTGTGTGTGCAAGTTTGTATGTGTATGTATGTGTGTGCGCGTGTGCGTGTTCGAGGGCGTGTGCGTGTGTACTTGCTTGTATGTGTATGTGTATGTGTGTGTGTGGGCGTGTGCATGTGCGTGTGCGTGTGCATGTTTGTGTGTGCATGTGTGTATGTGTTTGTTGTGTGTGTATGTGTGCGTGTGCGTGTGCGTTTGCGTATGTTTGTGTGTATGTGTATATGTGTGTGTGCGTGTGCATGAGCGTGTGCGTGTGCGTGTGCATCTGTGTGTGCATGTGTGTATGTGTCTGTATGTGTGCGTGTGTGTGTGCGTGTCCGTGTGCTTAAGTATGTTTGTGTATGTGTGTGTGTGCGTGCGTGTTCGTGTGTGAGTGTGTGTGCGTGTGCGTGTGTGTCTGTGCATGTGCGTATGCGTGTGCTTGTGTGTTTGTGCATGTGTGTATGTTTATGTATGTGTGTGAGCGCGTGCGTGTGCGTGTGTGTGATGTAATTACTGAGAGACAGAAACGGAGAAACGGTGCCTAAGAAACGGTGACGGAGGAACAAAGAGGGAAAAACGGAGACATAAGGACAGAGATGGAGAAACAAAGACTGAGAAACGCAGACAGAGATGAAGAGACGGTGATGGAGGAACGCAGACGGAGACGGAGAGACGAAGAGTCTGATATGAAGTGATGATGACAAAAAGGGAGACAGGCTGAAGGATATTGTGTATGTATGTATGTATATAAGAGTAAGTGCATGTGTATGAATATTCGTATATGTAGCTATGTGTATAGATATATGTATATGTGTATATGTGTATGTGTGTATGTGTATGTGTGTGTATGTTTATGTTTATGGTGGACGTGTATGTGTATGTATGTGTGTGACAATAATGCAAAAAATATTTATGTGCGTGTGCGTATGCGTGTGTGTGTGCATGTGTGTATGTGTCTGAATGTGTGTGTGTGCGCGTGTGCGAGTGCGTGTGCATGTGCGTGTGCGTGTGCCAGAGCGTGTGCGTGTGTGTGTGTATGTGTATGTGTGTGTATGTGCGTGTGCGTGTGTGTATGCGTGCGTGAGTGTGCTGGCATGTGTGTACGTGTGTATGTGTGTGCGTGCGTGTGTGCGTGTGCGTGTGTGTGTTTATGTGTATGTGTGTGTGCATGTGCGTCTGCGTGTGCATGTGTGTGTGCGTGCATCTATTTGTGCGTGCGTGTGTGTGTGTGTGCGTATGTGTGTATGTGTGTGTGGGCGTGCGAGCGTGTCTTTTTCAGTCAGTTCGTTTTTTATAGTTTCTGTCAAATGTTTAGAAACTTTCAAAATACTATCATTTTTTTATTAAGTCTCTTACTAACTTCTGTTTGTATTAAACGAGATAATTCAAGTTTATTTACCGGTCTTAGTTGTTCATCCAAGATTGTTGAATTCCCAAAACCTTCTTTATTAAGTGTATCAATTTCAAAATCATTGTTTAGCTTATTTATTGTTTCTTTGACTTTAGAATTAACTGTCCCTTCTGCCTCATTAATTGTTGTCATTTTTTGTCTGAACTCCTCTCTCATGGTGTCCAGAGTTTGGGTGTTGAAATTTTACATATAATTTCTTTCCTTTATTATTAGCGCCATCAAATCGTCAATTCTTTTCTGTTCTATCCTTTTTTTTTATCTTTGTCTCTCTTGTTCTTCGCCAGTTCTGCCTTGACTGCATTAAACTCGCTCATAACCTGGTCCAATTTGTGAGTTAGATCTAAATCAGAATTTTCATTATATTAATCATGCTCAAAAGAATTACCCTTGTCATTATTTTCTGTTTGTTTAACTGGTTTAATATTAAAATGTTTATTTATAAATATTTTATTTGCTATTTTTTCATCTGACCTTACTATTATTTGTTTACCTGCTAATTTTGCTTCTGTTTTGATCGCTCGGTCTTCTGTCTCTGTTTCATTTTCTGCCTATACAATCATATTGTTCTGCCCATTTGTCGCTTCTCCTTCTTAACTTTCATTTTCATTTGTCGCTCTACCTGTCATATTGTGGCCACCTGTCGTGCAAAAAGGCATGTACAATTTATCTCCCTTTTCTTCCTTTTCTTTTATTGCTTGTTTTAAGAGCTTGTGCTTTCCCTCCGTGATGAATTGTCAATCTATAAAACTAATTATGAATTAGTATTATAAAACCATATGACTCACTCAACTCAAGTGATGTCAAATGAATTTCCATAGATAGTAATTTAAAAATTAATTCATTTGATTCAATTAAAAAAATTTTTTTTGAGTTTTAATTTAGGTATTATACTGAGCACAAGCTATGTCACCAGAATTTTTCTCAGTTTTGGTTTAAAATATAAGAAATTTGCTAATTTGCTTTCTGTATATATGACATACTGAACACAAATAAATCACACATTCAATGCAATTATGAGAATTTAGTTATAGCTTTAAAAAGTTTTTTTTTTAAACTTTATTTAATTTTACATGTAACATACCAAACACAAATATGATCACATATATTGTTAATAACATAAATAGAAATTCGTAATTTAGAATTTAATTAAATTCAAGATACCTAGTTTATATTTCAAATTAGATTCTTGAGTTTTCAGAAATATTAACAGGCTCATTTCATCTGTTTGCATAATACATCAAATTTAGTATTTAATTTTCGATCCAGATCAAATAAAGAGTACAGCCGAATAAGTATATGAAAATGGCCTTAACTCGGATTTCTCTGGAACTTTGCTTATTCTTTTGTCTTGTCAAAAAACTAAGATCCTGAAAGTTTCAGATCCCTAGACTCAAAATTGGCATCATAACCTCAGAAAACGTGTTTTTTTGTTTTTTTATTATAATTAGGTAAATTTCTAATGGTTCTCCTGAATTCTTAATCGAGATAAAAGAGGACGGTAAAACGCATATATTAAATGATTATATAGAACCTTACGAGCCTCAACCATAACCTAAAAATACTTTTGAAAATTTCAAAATGACCTGTACAGTAATTGTATTGGTGCATTTTCATTTGTGGCTTCTAAAAACTTTTCTTTTTATAAAATCTATCATTCATAATTTTCGCGAAACTGTAGGAATGGTAGAAAGTACATAAAATATCAAAAAATTGAAAATTTTAAAGATTTATGGCTATTTAGAGGCTTAATTGCATTCTGATCATGAAAATAACACCAAAAACACGTTCAGCGATTAAAAAAACCCCTAAATATTGGTACTAAGTCGGATTTATATAATATTCATCCATAAAATACGAGAATAAGCTTTAAAAAATCATTTTTCGACCAAAAAGACTCCTGTAATCTTTTTATTACCACCCTGAACTATAATTTCACCAAGTCTTTTTCAAAGTAACCTTAAAAATTTATTTACTGATCAATAACCTCCTTGATACTGATTGTTAATCTTATTCAGTACGATTTTTGGCCGGAAGATATGAAATTAACCTCAAAATATTCACTTACTGACTAACAATGACTTCAACTATCATTTTTCTGTCGTATTTAAAACAACATATTGGACAAAAAATATAGTGGAGGATTCTAAGAACTTCTCACTGACATTGTTTATATTGTTTTGTGCGATATTTTGTCAAGCACCACCAAAATATCGCCAAACAATGCGCTTAGTCCGCAAAAATATTGCATGTTGTGCTACAGTATGATTACAAAGTAATTAACATCAAAATAATAATGAAATATTACTAAAATATTTTCCCATTTTAAAGATATATTTTAAGAGCAGACCAAACTATCTGTCCTGGTCTTATAGTGTTTTTCATCATTTATATAAATACCATTGGTTGTAATACTAAAAAAATGGCATCCCCCGATAGATACTAATATAATAGGTAAATTTTATAATGAAAAAAAAATAATTTCATCACGTGGTTTCTGAATAATATGAGACCTACTGAAAATCTATAACATAACCAATCTTTTTTGGTATGTCTCATATTATTCAAAAACTACATGATTAAATTATTTTGTTCTAAATATAAAATTTAACCATTATACTAGTATCTAGCGGGGGCTGCTAGGATAAATTTTAGGTTAAAATTACATTTACATTAAAAATAGTCAAACAGCTACCTAAAAAGGGGCACATGTACCAGGATACGCTTAAACTGTTGTTTTTACTATATTCATTATGTTCAGAAAATTTGAGAACGGTCGAAAGAATGGTACTTTTTTTATAGCTCAAGAAACACACGTAGAAAAATATAAAAAAAAGTATCTTTTTTGACGTATAAAATTATGTACCGTAAAATTATGTACCAATTTTCCAATCGATACCAAAATTCAATTACATATTCTACTACAAGGAATGAGTAATTTAAGCCCTTATTGAAGTGCGTGCCACTCCAGAAACTTGTATTATAGACTTTTCAATTGTTGTCAGGTCGACATCTCAAAATCAAAAAGTTCCAGAGATATCCCCATATAAAAATATGAGGTAATCAAAATCATTTAAGTTAAAATTCAAACGTGATTGAACTTATAGAGGGTTTGATAAACATGTATTATTTTTTGTTTTGATCGTGGGTTCAAATCTCGGTACACACAATTTTTTTCTTCAAAATTTAAAAAAAAATATTTTATTACCAAAATATTATTAAATAATTATTTTTAAAATTAAAAACTAAATTTAACTGAATTATAAAGAAAAATAATGAATAACAAATAGTAAGCGAATAAAAAATTAGTAATTTATTTGGCGATATTTTCGTGGTACTTGACAAAATATCGCACTGAACAATATAAACAATCTGAGTGAGAAGTTCTTAGAATCCTCCAATGTATTTCTTTGTCCAATATGTTGTTTTGAATACGACAAAAAAATGATAGTTGAGGTCATTTTTAGTTACTTAGTGAATATTTTGAGATTAATTTCATATCTTTCGGCCAAAAGTCGAATAACATTAACAATCAGTATCAAGAAGGTTATTGATCGGTTAATAAATTTTTAAGGTTACTTTGAAAAAAAAGTGGAATTATAGTTTAGGATGGTAATATAAAGACTACAGGAGTCTTTTTGGTCGAAAAATGATTTTTTAAAGCTTATTCTCGTATTTTATGGATGAATATGATATAAATCCAACTTAGTATCAATATTTAGGATTTTTTTAATCGCTGAACGTGTTTTTGGTGTTATTTTCATGATCAGAATGCAATTAAGCCTCTAAATAGCCATAAATCTTTAAAATTTTCAATTTTTTGATATTTTATGTACTTTCTACCATTCCTACAGTTTTGCAAAAATTATGAATGATAGATTTTATAAAAAGAAAAGTTTTAAAAAGCCACAAATGAAAATGCATTAATACAATTAATTTACAGGCCATTTTGAAATTTTCAAAAGTATTTTTAGGTTATGGTTGAGGCTCGTAAGGTTCTATATAATCATTTAATATATGCGTTTTACCGTCCTCTTTTATCTCGATTAAGAATTCAGGAGAACCATTAGAAATTTACCTAATTATAATAAAAAAACAAAAAAACACGTTTTTTAAGGTTATGAAGCCAATTTTGAGCCTAGGGATCTGAAACTTTCAGGATCTTAGTTTTTTGACAAGCCAAAGGAATAAGCAAAGTTCCAGGAAAATCTGAGTCAAGGCCACTTTCACATACTTATTCGGCTATACTCTTTATATATATTTATTTTTTTTTATGTTGGTTTTATTTAACCATTTATATTTGCGAAATTTCAGTTAGCTTTTGCTGCTGTCACAAGAATAATTTATTTACTCTTGTGTATTAGAACGCGGCATACACACTTATACATACATACAACCATATATACTTATATACACATACACGCAGATATCATTCATATATTTATATTTTTTTACTTTATTTTAACTTTCTATTAAGAATTTATTTGCACACAATCACGATCTTAAATGAAATAAACAAAAACAATTAAGGCTCTCTTTTTTTCAAATATTTAATATTTATTCATCACGTAGATTCGCCATTAATTTTTTTTTATTACTCTGCGCGCGCATTTCTTTTACATATACGTCTACATACATATACACATTCATATAGATTCAAATTTTACTTCACTTCGTACCGCCGTTTATTTATCTCACAATTTTATCGCGCGTGCCCGGTGTCCTCTCTCTTCTTATGTATATCTATATACATATACATATTTACATATATATATATATATATATATATATGTATATACTAGGGGGGTACCCCCCTGCTCGCGCTGCTCGCCAACCCCCGTGCATATTTACACTAATGAAAATATCAGTCAGTAATAAAATTAATAATTATTATATATTTGTTCAGACAGATTTCCACACCACCCAAAGAGGTAGTGTCAATAATACCTTACAATGAATAATTTATAATATAAATTAAATAATAAAAAATGTATAGTATTACGGCGCGTTGGTTTTTTCGTTTTATTTTAAATAATTATATAAAATCAATAATAATAATTTTAAGTTATTTCAAAATATGTTAAAATTAATTAAAATTATTCCATTTTTTTAATACAATTATTTAAAATAAAACCATGGTTCCCTTTGCCTGTAGCGCTACACAACCATGAGAGTCTATATTCCTTCCTCCTTATAACTTAGACTCTAATTACAATCCATTCTCCACCATCAGTATTACATATTTAAACAAAGTTTTTGAAGGCTGATTCCATTCAGATTCATGCAGGCCATCACTGATCAAATTTTTTTTTTCTTCTGAGTAATAAAAATACCTTCTATTATGTATATGAAGATAAAATTTACCTCGTAGAACGCTCAAAAATTTTACTTTTTTTTACTACAGCAATTTTAGTGTTGGATGTAAAAACGAAAATTTAAAAATTAAAAATGAACCTCTACTTTTAAATTACTATAGCTCCGTCAATTTTCAACCTTTTTGGTCGTTCTTTTAACGAAAGTATGCAGAATTCTGTCTAGTTCTAAATGCAATCTCGATTTTTGTAATACAATTTGATCTCACTGAGTTATTTACAAAAAACCGAAAAAAGCGATTTTTTTCAAACACGATTTTCTCAAAAACTCTATTTTTTTTTTAATTTTTATATGATTTTATACATAAAGAATACTAACTTTTAGGGTAGGTAAAAATATGCGATTTTGCCTAATTTTTTTCAACAGATTTTTAAACGTTTTTTTTATATTTTCGATTTTAAAACATTGATACCATGGTGCATCGTACTATTTTTCCAACTTAACGTGTTCTTACAACTATTTTCATGCTTTTATTTATTAATATATCAAAAATATCAACAACAGTCTTTAAAATAAACCCCGGATCGAATATTTTGATCAATTAGAACCAAAGTTATGACGATTTCAAGTTAAGAAAAAAATGCTGAAACTTTAAATACATATATTTACTTTGAATTTTGAATTTTGAATTTTGAATTTTAAATTTGAATTTTGAATTTTGAAAAGGTGAATTTTTTAAATACTAAAATATATTATTTCGTCATTTTCAATGAACAAATAATATGCGATACAATTAAGAAAGAACACTAATGAATTGAGAACTAATGTGAATAAAAAAATCCGAATTTGAATAAAACCTTTCAATTTACTTCTTGCCACTCATGTTTCGAAGTTTTGGCAGTGTGGATTTGGTTTTGTTCACTTTTCCAACAGTGAATCTTTTGAATACCTTTAATTTCTTTTGCATTTCCTAACCATTCCATTTTTTTTGTCAGTCGAAAAACTTCTAACTCATCCTTGCGGATAACAAGAATGTTAACCTTTTAAGGACGGGACTGGTCGATATATCGACCACTCAAGTATCATAATATTTTTGAGTGTTTTAACATAATATTATCCTCAAAATCACTTAAAAATATTATGATACTTAAGTGGTCTATATATCGACCAGTCCCGTCCTTAAAAGGTTAATCGACGGAGTATATATTGATACGTGAGTGGCGAAATTTTCAGCGTTTCTAATAAAATCTGCACTCTTCTTGGACAGATTATGCGTGGTAGCATAATGTTTAAGTGAACCACCAATACCGTCACAAGCGCCTTTACCATAACCTGTTGCAGAAAAAAGCCATTTTCTGTTTACTTTTGAGTTTTGAAGCTCATAGAATTGATATCTATATTTAAAATGACTGGCAGCTCCATCGGAAATGGTTATGATTTCATAAAGATCTTGCGCAATATGTTTTTGTTTCAAGTTATCGATAATTAAATTTATAGCAATTAGGGCATGAGACGAATCATGTTTAATATCGTCAGAGACGGTGGCATAACTGACTGTTTTATCATTTCCAAAATAGCATACTGATGTAAATATTGATATTTGGTTTTTACTTCAATGATAGCTTTGAATTTCATTTTGAAGCAGAACTGTCCAATTTTCTGCAAAATCGACATGAATAACTAATTGGAAGTCATTATTTTTCGCTAAAAGGTTAACCTCTTTAATTGCCATACGTTGAATTTCTTTAACCAATTTATGAGTTCTTATAGTGAGAGCACGCTCTCTGAACTCTATTAAGAAATTTTCAATTGTGCTAGTTTTATTCAGTAAATTTGATTTTTCCCAAACACCATAAATTATTTCTTCATATAAATCTTCTTCTGTCGAAGAAATTACTTGTAAATCAATAGAATCTCCAATGGGACATTCTTTACATTCTCGTAGTACACATTTCATATCATCTTTTGAACAAAAAAGTGAAGAACATATTTTCAATTCCAAATCTGCAATGTCTTGTTCATTCTCTTTTTTATAACTATTCAAAACATCTAACATAAGTTTAAGATTCTCGCAGTAAATGCAAAGACACGAATCGGTGGGTGGATGTGGTATAACCCACTTCGGTCTTAAAGCGTAGAATGTTGATTTACCAATTTTTGTTTTCATTTCAGGATTTTCGTCTTTAAATAATTGATATATTTCTTTTATACTTTGTGTAAGAAAGCGTTTGACTTTTTTAGTTTTTATACCATTTTCTTTGATAGATACTGTGTCGCTTTTATTTGCACTTTGACGAAAACAATTATCATCGTTCAGATAATAATCCTTTACTTTCATTACAATTACACTATCCAAAAAATGGCCACAATAGTTCTCAGACTGCTTGTAAATTTTTTTATTATTTACCAATGATCGTGCTTGATCAATCATACAAATAGTTACATTTGGGAAAACTGATAATAAAATAATCTTTGGGAATATCACTTGGTATAATACTCAACAATTGCACTTTCTCAAGAAAATTTGAACAATTATCTAATGCAATTTTAATATTCTGAAGCCATTTATCATTTGCTTTACATTTATTATTTTCATTCAATGCGGGCAAATCCGTTGTATCGTAGACTTTCATCATTTTACTTGCTATTTGTGAATCAAATGCATCGTTCATTTGTTTCTTTTTCGGAGAGCATAAGATTCTCGCATCTTGATATTGATACTTTGAGGCATTTTAATTGGTAAAATGTTTAATTTCAAATTACTTGAAGTCTCGTTGAGCTGTTCTACCACAGCCTCACTATGAATAAAATCTTCCGAAGATTGTTGACTGCTTGAAGTAGATGAAATAGGCGCATTTTTTACTTCATCTAATAATATTTTGTAACACGAAGGGCATACTTTATCTTCTCTAGAGAAAGAAGTATTTGGATACAAGCGCTTCAAAGACTCCGTTAGATCACCTAATTCTCTAAGCGGACGTTTAGAGCAATCATAAACAACTTTTTTATGCCTTTCTTTTAAATCCTTGCACTTTATTTTAACAATCAGTGATGTCATTATTGATATTCTGTTCAATGACAGATCGAAAAAAATAATTTTTCTTGGACCACTTTATTTTTTATCTTCCTTTTCTTATATTTTTAAACGCGTCAACTCGTTAATGAGAATGCAAAGAACGAATCATCGCCACCTAGTAGTGACATGCGTCAACTCCCTACAAAATAAATTCAAATTCTAGGCGCGAAATTCAAACTGATAAAAAAATTATATTCTTCAACAAAAAAAATTTTTATTATAATAATGTACCATAAAAAGAGGATAAATGGTTATGTATTCTTTCATCAAAATAACTTTTTTTTTAAATTAAAAAATTTATATCTTCAGATTTTAATCTTTAACGAGAATTGCGTTTCCTTAATGTAAATATCATATTTATTTAAAGTTTCAGCATTTTTTTTTAAACTTGAAATCGTCATAACTTTGGTTCTAATTGATCAAAATATTCGATCCGGGGTTTATTTTAAAGGTTGTTGCTGATATTTTTGATATATTAATAAATAAAAGCATAAAAATAGTTGTAAGAACACGTAAAGTTGGAAAAATAGTACGATGCACCATCGTATCAATGTTTTAAAATCGAAAATATAAAAAAAAACGTTTGAAAATCTGTTTAAAAAAATAAGGCAAAATCGCATATTCTCACCTACCCTAAAAGTAAGTAATCTTTATGTATAAAATCATATAAAAATTTTTTAAAAAAATATAGTGTTTGAGAAAATCGTGTTTAAAAAAAATCGCTTTTTTCGGTTTTTCGTAAATAACTCAGTGAGATCAAATTGTATTACAAAAATTGAGATTGCATTTAAAACTAGACAGAATTCCGCACACTTTCGTTAAAAGAACGATCAAAAAGGTTAAAAATTGACGGAGCTACAGTCATTTAAAAGTAGAGGTTCATTTTCAATTTTTAAATTTTTGTTTTTACATCCAACACTAAAATTGCTGTAGTAAAAAAAAAAAATTTTTTGAGCGTTCTACGAGGTAAATTTTATCTTCATACACATAATTGAAGGTATTTTTATTACTTAGAAGAAAAAAAAAATTCGATCAGTGACGGCCCGCATGAATCTGAATGGAATCAGCCAGAAGTCATTAATTATTTGTACAATTTGTTATTATATTATTGTTATATAACAATTTTTCAATTAATATTTATCTCTTTTAAATTTTCGTTTAAGTATGTTTTTCGGAATAATTATTATAACTTGATGTTTCTCAATTAAATATTATTGTAACATGTCTTACAATAATATAGGACAGAAATTTTTTTTATTATAATTATTCTAAATTTAAAGTTTAATACCTGATTGAACTCTATGTTTTTGAGTATTATTATTATTTTAAATTTTTCAATTATTTCTTATATTTGAAAATTAATTATTGTTATTTTTTTCATAATATTTAGTATCTTTAATTTATGTACTCGAAATTAATACATTTCATTTTATTTTTTATAAATATTAGTTTTATTCAAAGTATATATTTTACAATAAAGTTTAATATCATTATGATAATTATAATATTATTAATTAATATATTTCATAAATAAAACAATAAAATTAAATAATATAATTTTGCCTTATTCATAAATTATTTCAATTTAATTTTTAATATATCTTAATTTTATTTTTAGTCTTTTGGATGTATAAAATATATATCTATATTGTTTTTTAATATCCTTAAGAGGAGGTCGGGTATATCTGTCCTTTTCTAGTCAAAGAATTGATTTTTTTGTAAAGTGAAAATGTATAAGTTATAATGGGATTATAATTTTTTTTTTCAACTTTTAATGCCATTATCATAATTATAATAATATTAATTTAATGGATTAGTAATCCATGTACTTCATAAATAAAATTGTAAAGTATATATTTTCTATTTTATTAAATTTTATTTCTTTCTTTTTAAATATATCTTAATGCAATTAAGTCTTTTTGATGTATGAAATGTATGTTAATTTTCTTTTTTAATATATATGATTAATTTTCTGTTATTATAAAAGATATATTTATTATTTTTATTGATTTATTACTTAAACATATTTTATATTATATTTTATAATATAAAGAAAATTATATTAGCAATACGTAATAAATATCTATAATACATTGTATTATGAGTTTTGATATAATATTCCATTATTGGATCACGTATTCATAACTTATATTGAATAATTGTATTTGTCATATATTTATAATAATATGTTACGTTGTTCCAATTTTCAAAATAAAGTTTTTCATTTTCAATATCGATATAGTTATTAATTGCGTTATTTAATCTAGATAAATCTGTATTTTCATTTAAATTTTCCATATATTCTTCGTACTGCTCTTAAAATCTTTCAAATTCGTTTATTTAGTTATTTAAATCATCTAATTCTTCTTGATGTTGTAAGTTATTTTTTTTATTTCTCTAGTACTTCTTTTCATACTATATTGGTTAATTCATTTTTATTTTCTCATTCATTTTGAATGTGTATTTTAGAAGGATTTTTACTTCTTGAAAGAGCAACATATAATTGTCCATGTGAAAATGAAGGTTTTTTTCGAATATTCCTACGTTTTCAAAACTTTGAGCTTGTGATTTATTTGTAATTATAACAAAAGCTAATACAATAGGGAATTGTTTTCTATATAAAATAAATGGTAAAGACGAAGATTCATTTGTGCTTTATGTAATACGCGGTATAAGAACTTTATTTCCTTAATTTTTGTCTGTAATTACTTCAGCTTCTATATTGCATTTAAATAATCTTGTTATCTTTAATCGTGTTCCATTGCATAATCCATCTTTCATATTTAAATTTCTAATCAGCATTATTACGGCATTTATTTTTAAATTAACACCCTTATATGTTGCATAATCAATACTATAATATGTCATTGTTTCATTATTAATTAAATGCAATATTTTATTATTTAAAATATTCACATCTTCATTATGTGTGCTTAAAATAACATTTTTCGAAAAACAATAATTATTGTTAATGTTTTCATAAATTTTATTACAAACATTATCAGTTTTCCATTTTTCTGGTATAATAAATGTATCAACTTTTCCTTCTCCGATATCTAATAAAAATGATAAAAATTTTCATCATTAGATCTTACGTTTTTTTTAATTTAAAAATATGAAACATGGGCCATAGGGTTGAATATTTTGTAGTTTGTTCTATAATTGTATTTTTATTTTCATGTTTTAATACAGGTAAAATTTGACGAAAATTTCCACCTAAAATAATAATTTTCCCTCCAAAAATTAGCTATTTCTTCTGAATTTAATATTTGATTAGTATGGGATAAAGCTTTATTTTCTTTATTTTCTTTAAAATCTTTTATAAAAAATTTTTTATATTTTTCCCAAATAATGTTACCTTGAATATTTTCACATGATAAAAAACATGCAAAAACTTTACGTAATTGTACTGGTAACATAACATGGTTTTTTTTTTTTTTTTTTTTTTTTTTTTTTTTTATAAAAAAAAGATTAATATATAAAGGATATTGTCCTCTATATGATTAACCTTTTATATATGGTGAAGTCGAGGAAGTCCCCCGCCCGGCATCTGTTTAACACATTACATCAGGCTAGGACTGTCAGACCCACCATACCGAAAGCTTTGACTACCGATGGATGGTCAGCCACTTTTGTAACCAACAATCAACCGATACCCAATGAGGTCGGATTTTTTAAAGAGTCGCGATATAAATGGCACATACACTTATTTTCTTTCGAAAAAAAAAGTTAGAGGTACCTGGCCAGGATTCGAACCCATGCCCTCCGCGTTGAAGGCGAGAGCTCTATCCATTACGCCACCGCGCTCTCTATAACATGGTAACATAACATGGTATGCTTCTTCAAAAATATAATAAATTTGTTCTTCGTGTTCTATTCAATTCGTTGTGAGAGCAATTTCTTTATAAGTATTATAAGTTACGTTTTCGTAAGTTCGTAAATCCTTAAAAGATGTTGGACCTTTTATCCTGTTTGATATTAATTAAAAAAAAAAACGTTTACCAATCTTTGGTGATACTACATTTAATTTACCAATCGCTATATTTTTTCTAAATTTTGATCTTTCAATCCAAGATTTAGTCTTAGAATTAAAAATATAATATTATGGTATATTAACATATTTAATTTTTTTAGCAAAATCATGTTTTTTATTCAATTTAAATCATGCGGTCAATGTTGTTTGGTATTTGTTTAATGCTGAATGTATATAATTTCCATCAAAAATTATTTTTTGTTGATTTTCTGTATAGATATTTAATCTTATTACTGTATGACTTCTACCGCATAGTGTGAATTCTTGTAATCTCCATGTGGCCTCCATTGGACTTAAATATCTTCCATCTATGTATTGAGTTATTTCATCATAAACATCATCTTTATTATTTTCTTCAATTATCTTGTTATAATATTATCTTGTTTTATTTTACAGTAAGCTTTATCTACATCTTTATAAATATAATCATGAATATATTTTATACTTTGTATTGACATACAAAGTTCAGTATTGATATAAGCATTATATTTTACTAACAAAAAACTGTTGTAAGAAACTACCATTAAATTATCAACTTTTATAATTTTTTTATTATTTTTTAAATTATACGTATGATTACTTAAAATATTATTTCTTCTTTTGTATTGTAGATATTTGTTTTCTTCAACTATTGTAATTTCATTAAATGATTTTAGGAATTTTTTTTACATATAGTTTTATTTTTATCGTAACAAGGTGATTTATCTGTATATAGTCCATGTAACATGTGTTTAATTACTAATTTTTGTAAGTATTTATTTTCTGATGAAGGTATTTCTGCTGAAATATATTTATCAATATTTTCTGTAGTTAATATTTTATGATTATGATGTAATGTTATAATAATATGCGCATGAAATAACCCTCTTTTTTGAAATTCAGTCGAAAATACATAAGCTATAACAGGACCAAAAATTTCGTTTTTTATAATATCATTCAATAACATTTTAAATTTTATATAGAATAATCTTACCGTGATATATGGTATGTCATTGAGAATTGTCCCTTCTAGAAAATTTTAAAAAATTTCTTCTAATTCTTTCCATTTAGGATTACATGCCATTGTTATAAATAAGCCTGGTTTTCCTACTGTTCTCATTATTGCCATGGCATCTTGATAATATTGCTGCATATATCTTGGACTACCAATATATGATGAGGGTACAATAAAAAGATTTCCAATTCTCTCTTTGTTTTCAAAATTTGTTGAAACGTTTGAAGCACTATTTATTACATAATCTAATAAACCTTGATAACATTCTATGCGTAACTGTTTTTCATTATTTCTTAAAAAATTCATTTTATTACTTTCAACCATCACATGTGCATGTATTATGTATTGTTGTGTCAATCTTCCACAATATAAAATAGAGTTAAAATTTTTAATATTTGGTCTTTAGTGGATTCTATATAAATAATATTATAGTATTGTAAGACAATCATTATTTTTAATATTTTCATTTTTTTTATATCCTATACTCCAACCTAAATCTCCTTCTGGAAACATTAAGAAGGGGCCGAACTATCTGTCTTTGTCTAATAGCGTTTTTCATCATTTATGTAAACACTTCGGTATAACAAGAAAAAATAGCACCCCGCTAGTTGTATAATAGAATTTTGTATACAACCATTTTTACCGCATAGTTTTGACTAATTAGAGACCTACTAGCAATCTAGAATATAACCTATCTTTTTTTGGTAGGTCTCTAATTATTCAAAAACTACGCAGTGAAAAATTTGGTTGTTATTAAAAATTACTTATACTAATATCTAGCGGGGCTCTATTTTTCTTGTTATACCGGATAGTGTTTACATAAATGATGAAAAACGCTATTAGACAAAGACAGATAGTTCGGCCCCTTCTTAAAGGAAAAACCATTGGATCCACGTACAGAGATAATTTCTTTAAATAAGTATGAGTTGTTTCATCTTCAGAAGATAATTTCGGATACACACAAAGATCATAATTATCTGGAATTCCTGAATTAGATACTGTGATAGCACCACATTCCGAAGTTAGTGGCTTATTATAACGATGTTGTTGTTTATCATTTTTTCGCATAAAATACTATTTATAATTTGGAATATTTTGTATATTTGATAATTGATGTAAACTTTTGTAATTCTTAGCCATGGGATTATCCTTCATTATCGCTGTTAAAATTAACATATGTTCTTTTGTTAATTTTTTATCAGTTTTTAATCGTTTTTCAATTGCTACTGTATTATCGTAAATATATAACTATCTACATGTAGGTTTAATGTCGTTAGTAGAAATTAATGTATTAGGTGCTGTATGACAAATTTGTCCTTAAGAGCAGGCCGGATTCGCTGTCCTTGTCTAATTGAGATTTTTGTTATTTACTCAAGTATCAATTGGTGTATCTGCTATTTGAAGGTTAAGCGCAATAGATATTATTATTACAAATATGTATGCACAAGAAAAAAAAATCTACTGATTTGTTTTTGAGAAAAGTAAGGAACGCGAAAATATTATAAACATAAACTTTTACTTTGGCGTTCCTTACTTTTCTAAAAAACAAAGCAATAGAATTTTTTTTTCTTGTGCATAGATGTTCATAATAATAATATCTATTGCGCTCAACCTCTAATTTGAAGATACACCGATTAATACTTGAGTAAATAACAAAAAACTCAATTTTTACTCAGTCGGTATCAGATTCTACTCCGGCCTGCTGTTAAATTTTTAAATTATATATAGCTTTTCCTTGGTTTTCAATGCCATTTGCATTAAAAGTTGCAAAACTAAATAAATTATTATAATATCTAATTAAATTTCTAAAAACGTAATGTAATAATAAATATTTTAATTTTTCATTATGTTTAGTTAATGGTGATAAAATAACTTTTCCTTGTTGACAACAATTGAACTTTTTTATTTCTTCTTTCCGAAATAAAGCACTACAATATTTATATTCATAACTCATTCTACCTGAACAATTTTTCAAATTTTTATTAATGTTATTTTTATTGTTTATATTATTCTTTAAATCTAATTTTTTAATTGATTTTCCTTTTGACAATTTTTTATTTTTATTTATTTTATTATAAAGCTTATTTTTACTTTTATTTTTTTTTGTTTCAATTTTTACTTTTTTTATTATATTTTTTAAATTAAATTCTTCATGTTTTATTTCCTTTTAAGATTATAATTATTATTATTATCATTTTTATAATTTAAAATATCATAATGACGTGCATCATATGATCCAGTAAAAATTAATGATGATCGGAAATGATTACAAAAGTTCCCAAATGTTTGTATTTTGTTTTTAATATGTACTTTAACATTTTCATTATAAAATTCTACAAAACTTCGAATTTCTATTTCTGTTCCAAAAGTACCATTATTTGACATGTATTTAAAATAATTATCACTATTTATTATATTCACATAATATTTATTGACATAATATTTATTTTATATTTATTCCAATTATTAACAACATTTCTAATAATATGTTTTCTTATAATCATATGTTGATTTTCACTTTTATATTAAAAATACGAAAAACATACGAAAAAGATCAACTCAAGACAAAAACAAGAAAACAAATTTAAGCTAACCTGAAAGAAGAATCTTTTAGATGTAGGAAATTTTTTGATAAGTTTTTCGGACCAAGATAATGACTAATTAGCACAAAGTAAAATGCGCTTTACTTTTAGGCAAGTACAGCTTGGACATAAAGAAAGGAAGCTTAAATGTTGGAAGTAGAAGTTTCTTATTTTTTTTGTCTCAGTATGGGTGGTGTGGAAAGTTGTCTAAGAAACGTAGGTATTAGTTGATGGTTAAAAAATAATTATATCAACGATCTATAATATTGTAAACTATGTATTAAATATATATTCCATTATATAGCCTTAAGCAAGTATTTCATAAATATAAAATTAAAAACTTTTTTTCTTAATGATTTATAATGATTTTATGAAGAGTGTATTAGGGGCATGAGGGGTTATGAGGGGTGATTTGTGGAGCGAGAGGGTGATTCATGGAGTGAGGGGTGACTTGTGAAGCAAGAAGATGAGTTGTGGAGCGAGGGGTGACTTGGGTAGTAGAGGGGTGACTGGGGTAAAGGGGGGAATCTTTTTTTTTTCAAAAAAGACATTTCAAGAGACATTTTTACGTTATTTTGTGGGGTAACTTGTGATTTTTTGAGGAGGAGAGAAAAAAAATGAGAAGTAGTAGTGATGGGGTAGTAGTGGGAAGGGTGATAGTAGTGGGAAGGGTGATAGTAGTGGTATAGAGAATGAGTAACAAATACATTGGTAAAATAAGGTGAATTTAGCTCAATTATCTGAGGGGGGGATGAGTGACGTACGAGGAGTAGCAAAAGGAGTGACTTGGGTAGTAGAGGGGTGACTGGGTTAGTGAGGAGTGTCTTTTTTTCAAAAAAGATTATTTTTAGACAGATTTTTACGTTATTTTGAGGGGTGGATTGTGATATTTTAAGCATACGAAATAGGGGGAGGAATAATAAGGGGTAGGGGAGGAGGTTTTTTTTTTATATAACTATATAATATAGGGTATATATATATATATATATATATATATATATATATATATATATATATATATATATATATATATACTAAGGGGTACCCCCTGCTCGCACTGCTCGCCAACCCTCAGTTGTGCTATAAATATAATTATATATTAAACATTTAAATCATTTTTAAATTTTTAAACCATTTTTTTTAGTTTCGTTGATAATTTAGTATATTATTTGATATATCGTAATGATTTTGAGTTTTATAAGATTTATAGGATTATTTTGTTATAATTCCTTTTTTATATCTTTTTCTCATTTTAAACATTTTATGAGATATATCAAAAATTCATACTAAAATTTATAAATTTATTATGATATTGTAAATGAAATTATTACATGATCATTATATCATATTTTATTTAAAATTTAGTTATTTATATAACAAATAAATAAATAAAATAATTTTAAATTATTTTATACTTACTTATATTACATTTACCTGTATAAAAGTTATGAATATGTTTTTTTATTTATTGTTGTTAGTAGTTAAATTATTTATTTATTAAAATTTCGATTTATAAATTTTAAATAATCATAACTTTTAAATATTTTAGTTAATTTTTAAATATTTTATTTTTTTTTATTTTTAATAATATTGATAATGTTTAAAAATTTTTTTAAATTTATTATTATATATTGAAATATTTATGATTTATTTTAATTTTTCATATTTTATTAATAATGTTAGCTAATCTTAATAAATATTTAGAATAAATTTCATGACTTTGATTAAAGTAATATTGTGCTATTGGTTCGCGTATTATTTTTTTAATATTTCTTTCTAAACTATGTTAGGTACAATATCTCTGTTTTTCGATTCATTTTGAATATATATTTTATTTACATTTTTACAACGTGAAAGAGTTATTTGTGCTTCTATGTTATATTTGAATAATTTAGTTATTTTTAATCGCGTTTCATTACATAATCCATTTTTATACTTAAATTTCGAATTAACATAATTATGGTATTTACTTTTAATTTCAGTTCGTGTGGAGGTAATCCTTCTCTTATGTTATTTAACATTTCTATTGAATAATTCAAATGAATATTATCATCCGTTTGATCTACACCTTTGTAAAACAAATATAAATAGTTATTAATCTTGAAAGTTATATAAATTTAAACATAAGTATTAATATCAATTAATTTTAAAAGTTGTATAAATCAATACTATTAAAGGTTTATAATGTAAGGTGGTGTGGAAATCTGAATCCTCAACACTATATGCTTATTTTTATTTTAATACAATAAAATATTTATAATATGAACAAATTATTAAAAATCATTATCTTTTCAACAAATGAATTAATTATAGTGTTGAGGAATTGTAATAGAATCAATTTAAATTTATATTTATTAATTTCAGATAAACTATGTAAAAAATGGTAATAAGATATCTGATGAGGCACATGTTTTTCATTTTAAATATAATAAATTGTAATTTTATGCAACTACTTTCGAGTTTTCAACAAAAAAAAAATTAAAATTTTTATATTTTTATGTAATAATATACTTAAAATATAATAAAAAAATATAAAACTATATTATGCAAAATTTGATGGTTCTAAAAGGTTGTTGGGGGGATTGTGGGGGGTTGTGGGGGGGATTATGGGGGCAGGAGGGGGGGTTAGTGGGGGTCTATGGGGGATGTGGGGGGCGTGTGCGGGGTAATGATCGATAACATAAAATAACGTAAATTTACGTTATTTGATTAATAAAAATCATGTGGGGGGGCTGTGGGGGGCGTGGGGGGATGTGGGGGGCACCGACTGAATTTTGGTTCATATAACTATATAATATAGGGGGATATATATATATATAAATATATATATATATATGTATGTATGTATTTATTGATAAATATACATATATACGTACACCACGTTATTTCTTTCAACATGGCGATCTACTCAATTTCTTTCTCTTTCTAACTATATACGTACGCGCACACCGCATCCTTTCTTCCAACATGGCGACCCACTCGACTTCTCTTCCTCTCCCTCCCTTCACACAAACGCGCGATGCAGGCAAACAAGCAACGCCATTACTTTAACTTTTCTGATAAAAAACGAGATAAAGCACCGCAACTAAGTCTTCCTCCACTTACCGGAGTCATCTCTATTTTTTCACTCTGTCGTCCTCCATTTTGTCTTCCACCTTTTTCTGCCATTGCCATCGTCTTCTCTAGGAGATGATTAAGAGAACAAATAGATGTATGCGACAAAAAAACACAGCAAAGCCAAACACACAAAAGTCGCTTCAAAAACCTCCACAGACCCCCGAGTAAAACAACCAACAAAAAAAAAAATACGCTCAGTTAAAAACGCTCTGGGCCCATTACCTGTTAAAGTTTTTATTATTATAATGAGTGCACTTAACATAATTATTACACACTTTTCATAAAAGTAAAGAAAAGACTTTATTTTGATTAAATTGGAGAAAGATACAGGACAGAACTAAATGAGATGTTGTCTCTATGACAAAAGATATCCAACTGTCTAACGACGCTGAACAGACGAGACGCAATTCTTTGATGTTTTATAAAACCACCAAACATGACCATCAGGTGGTGAAACCAGTATGAGTGTGCTTATATTCATCATTTTTAAAAATTCAAATCAATAAATTTATTTTAACGATATTTCATATTGACCAATAAAAGTTATATCTTTGAATGTTCTTATAAATTAATTTATCAATTGTCAAGGGGCTATTCAAAAAAACTTTATACGATGTACACATTACACTTAAATAAAATAACATGTAATAGAAAATAATTAATATTTTTAATTGATAATTATTTCATATATGTAGTTTTTTTTTAATAATACACATATACAGAATAAACATAGATATATATATATATATATATATATATATATATATATATATATATATATACATATATATATACATATATCGTTGTAAGATCAGGATTTGAGCAACTTCCACCCTGCCCCCCCTTGGCCCCCTAGCCCTCCCTCGATATAGATACTCCTCAAATTACATTGTAATTCTTCTTTTTTTTATTCAATTTTGCTGTATTTTATGCTATCGTTGTGATGCTAATTAGCAACGGATGGTCGTCAGCGTGTTTGTGAATTTTTTTTTAATCAGAATAAACGATAATAATGGCTATTTATTTAAGTTCTCTTCTCTTACAAAGCTGTACTGATAAGTTACATGAACAGATTTAGGACAAAACGTAAAATTTAAAATTCATTAAACAATAAACACATCATCATCATCATCATCATCATCAACTCAAATATCAGCATCAATGTGTAGACGTACGTGTGTATGAACAGAAGCAAAGAAACAAAGTTAAAGGGCAGCATCAGAGTCACGAAACGATTTGATAAAAAAGAAGACAGGAAGACGGACACGCAGACAAAAAGACAGAGTCGGAAAAATGAGACACAGAACAGAGAAACGAAGACGAACAAACGGAGACAGAGAGATGGAAAGAAGAAGACGAAGAGACAAAAACGGAAGAATGGAGACGGAGAGACGTAGACAGAGGGATCGAGACATAGACAAAGAGACAGAGACGGAAATAAAAAGACAAAGACAAATGAACAGAAACAAAGAGACAAAGACAGAGAAATAGACACAAATAGACAAACACGAAAAACGGAGACGAAGGGACAAAAACGAAAGAATCGAGACAAAGAGATTGATTGGTTGATAAAATTTATTGGACCTTGGAGTAAAACCCTGTCTGGAACTAATATGAGTATACAACGCTGTGTACAATATATAAATATCTTTATGATACAACAATATCTGAAAAAGTACATGATAGTGTTTGTATCCAAAAAAAACAAAAGCATAATTTTTAATTGAATTGACAATATTATCAAAAGAAAAATCTGTTGAAAAATAAGTAGGTAAGTACGTAAGTCGTCTGGAGCGTAGCTCGAGCTTAAACCCAGATTCACTTGACGCATATGGCTGATTTTGTATTCTTGTTACATACTAATGAGAATCAGGCCAGCTGCATGATCATATATGGTGACTGCAATAGTTTTCAGCCAGCATTTCATTCACCCTGCCACGATTCACATTCATTCGATAAAAGCCTTTAATACAAGTACTTTTTGAAGGAAATGGAGATCTTAGAAGAGAAACTTTTTAATATGAAAAGCTACCTATTAAAATATGTTGCTGATAAAAAAGCAAATGAGTTCTGAAGTGCAACAGTACGATCGCTTGGACATATGAAAAGTCTAGGTGGAAGCCTAGAGGATGAATGAACTGATAGATCGACATGCTGCCTTAAGAAATATGATGCTAAGTATTGAGGGTTACCATGTGCAACAATATTATGAGCCAACGAAATTTTTAAGTATAGTCGTCTATTTTGAACAGAGTGCCAACAATAATTCAGTCAAAAAGGCGTTACTTAACTGCGCCAACCAAGACGGAAACAGAGAGATGAAGATAGAAAGACGGAGACAGAGAAACGGGGACACATAGAGACGGAGAAACGGAGACGGAAAGACGGAGATGGAGAGACGAAGACGAAGGGGGAGACGAAGAGCTGGGAATGGAGAGACGAAGACGGAGAGGGAGACGGAGAGGGAGACGAAGAGACGAAGACATAGAGACCGAAACGGAGAGACAATGACGGAGAGACGGAGAGACAAAAACAAAGAGACAAAGACGGGGGAACATAAACGGAAAGATAAAGATGAAAGAACAGAGACAAAGAGACGAGGACGGAAAAACGGAGACAAAGAGACGGACGCAGAGAAACGGAGAGAAACGGAGACAGACGGAGACGGAGAGATAAAGACGGAGAAACGGAGATGGAGTGACGAAGATGGAGTGCCGGTGATGGAGAGACAAAGTGACGGAGAAGTGGAAACGGAGAAATAGATACACAGAGACAGAGACAGAGAGACGGAGATGGAGAGACAAAAACAGAGAGACAAAGACGGGGGAACAAAAACGAAAAGATAAAGATGAAAGAACGGAGACAGAGACAAGGACGGAAGAACGGTAACAAAGAGACAAAGACAGTGAAACGGAAACAGACGGAGACATAGAGACGGAGACGAAGAGAAACACGGAGAGATGGAGAGACGAAAACGGAAAGACAAAGTCGGGGAAACGAAAACAAAAAGTTAAAGATGAAATAACGGTGACAGAGGCAAGGACGGAAGGAAGGTGACAAAGAGACGGAGACAGAGAAACGGAGAGATAGAGACGGAGGTGGAGAGACAGAGAGACGGAGAGACGGAGACGGAGTGACAGTGATGGAGAGACGGAGTGACGGAGAAGCGGAGACAGAGAAATGAGGGCGGAGAAATGGAGATGCAGAAACGAAGTCGGAGACAGACATAGACATGGACATAGACAAATATTTATTTAGCCATGAGAGCTAAATAAATGGCAGCGTAGAAACTCTATTGAATTCAACCTAATAAAGTGGAGTAAAACTCAAATAATGGCTCAGCGAGCAGCAACGAACCAAGAAAAAACGACCAAGTATCACAGCCAAGATCCAATAGAAAAGTGTAACGATGGCGCGTCTTTTCTCGAGCTCCTTCCTCTTCATCCCTTCTTTTATCAGTTACGTCATAAATAGGATAATGGTTGATTGGTTATTAATCCATTCCGTACTTGTTATTTGTTAATTACAAAAGATGTAAACTTTAACTAATCAACACTTTTCCTTTTGGCGGCTTCTTTTATGTTAGCGCCCTCTATTTCTTGCGCGCTCCATTTAAATTTTTATTTAGAAGACTCCATATATTCAGTCTTAATAATTCTGCCTATAATTATACCACTATCTTTCTCCAGCGCTCGATTTCTTTTATTTTCTATCACTCTCGCTCTCGATCTCACGTATCTTCATATAAAATACTGACACAGATTGATATTTTTACAATTGCCCATGTATGTACTCCTTCTACTGCCATTTCTACATTTACCCATGTATACACTGAGAAAAAAATTTAGTTGGATTAAGTAAGGCTTAATTGAATCAATGAAATCCCTTAGGTGCGGGCGGCACATAAAATATTTTGTTACATTAATACAAATATTTTAATTGAGTCAAATAAATATTTCATTTTTTTTTAATAAATATTTGATTCTACTAAACATCACCAATATTGGTTGAATAAAATTAATTTATTGTTTTAAAAAAATTTTTTATTAATTTAAATGCATATTTGTTTTTCTAATTGCTTATTTCATTACATCAATATGTATGTAGTAACTGAATCAAATAATATTTTGTATTTTCAAATAAATATTTGACTTACTAAATGTCGCGAAGATTGATGCAATAAAATTAATTCATTGTTTTTATAAAAAATTTTATCAATTATAATGCCCATTTATTTTTCTAATTGATTATTTCATTACATTAATATACATATTGGAATTAAATCAAATAATATTTTGTATTTTCAATTAAATATTTGACTTATTAAATGTCGCGAAGATTGATTCAATAAAATGAATTCATTGTTTTAATAAAAAAAATTATCAATTAAAATGTCCATTTGTTTTTCTAATTAATTATTTCATCATATTAATGTTATATTGAAATTAAATTAGTTCAATATTTTATATTTTCAAATAAAAGTTTAATTTATTGAATATTTTAAATTTAATAAAATTTTAAGATTTAATAAAATTAATTCATTGTCTTAACAAGAAATTGATTAATTATTCGGTTTCACAAATAAAATATTTCTTCAAAGTAAAGAAATATTTAATTAATTCGATTCATAGATATTTTAATCGAACAAATACTGTCTTTAATCAACAGTATTTGCTTTCAGTGATTTATATTTATTTATTAATATCAATGAATTGATGAGTCATTAAAGGACAGGTGAATATGATTCCATTTATTTATATGATAAAGAATAACAATTATTAACATACAAACATTAGTATGCTTTATACAGTGATCGCACACGCAGTAAATCTAACATAAATTTCGCTCGCATTACAATTTATGTATTATATATCTTGAATTTTTAACTTTCTTATATATCAACTTAGAAGCCCTCTTACCGCTTGCGAGATCGAAAATTAACGACGCCACCAAGCGGTAGTATCATCAAACCATCGAACTAAATGATTTTGTTAAACAATAAATGTTTCTTTTAGTTCAAATATGTCTTATTTGAATGAAATAAATTATGTAGTTGAATCAAATAGTGGATTTACTTGATTTTAACAAGTATTTAATCAGATTTCTCTGTAATTTTTATTAAATTTAGTACATATTTTGCTAAGTTATTCACTTAGCAAGACACGTATTTAAAACATGAGTTTGTTTGAGTATAAAGGATGATAACTTATACAAAAAAATATTTTTCAATAATATTAAATATTAATTTTAACATTATATTTCATTTGATTTAGTAAATATGTTATTAAATAATAACTGCTTGTTTCAATAAATATTTCATTAAGATAATCAAATAATTATTTAATCGATCTGATAAAGAAATTAATTAATACAACAAAATATTTAATTGAGACATAAATAATAAAATATTTAATTGTTAAAAATAATAATTAATTCAATTAATCACTGATTTCATAGATGCAATATAATTAAATAATAAAAGTAATAAAATAATTTTATAGAACAAAATAAATCAAATATTTGAATCAATTGAAAATTTAATTAATTTAATGCATCCAATTAATTATAATATAGCAATGAAATTATTTGAGTAAGAGACAATGAGATATTTCATAGAATCAATCATATATTTCATAAAGAGAAAAAACGCATTCATCAAAGCAACTAAATATTGAATTAAAATGATTAGGTATTTCATTGGCCAGTGAAATAATTTAATATAAGTCATACAATATTTATTTAAAACAATGAAATATCTTTTTGTTACTATTCAAAATTTATTGAAAGAATAAAACAATAATTTTGACATTATTAAATATTTCATTAATATAATTAAATATATTATTGAACAGTAAAGTAATTTAATAGAGGTGATATAATAATTAATTAAATCAATGTAATATATTCTTCTTTTAATTAAAATTTGATAAAAATACGTTAGAATTAGTAAACATTTTATTAAGATAATTAAATATATTATTAAACATCAAAGTAATTTAGTAGAAATATTATAATATTTAATTGAGTTAGTGAAATATATTCTTATGTCAATCAAAACTTGATAGAAATAATAAAATAAATGTATTTGGTTTAATAAATATTTCATTGAGATAATCAAATATATTATTGAACATTAAAGTAATTTTATGGAAGTGTTAGTATAATATTTAATTGAATCAATGAAATATATTCTTGTTTCAATAACAACTTGATGGAAATAATAAAATAAATATATTCGGTTTAATAAATATTTCTTTAAAAAAAATTTAATATCTGATTTTACGTTGCACCTTTCTTGACTTAAAAAAAATAATTTATTGGTTTACTTTTTGTGAATTTATTGAAATCGGATTTGTTTATTTTAAAGAACCTATTTCTTTAAATTAATTGTAATTTTTATTGAAATGCTGATCAAATTTTATGTGTTATATACAACAAAATATTTTTTTTATACAATCACATATATTATTAATTAAATGACAATGTTATTAACTTAGTGAAGCGTTTATTTACAATATAAGCTTCTTTAACTTAATCGGATGACCGTTAATTCAAGCAAATATTATATTGATGATTGACCAATATTTTTTTATTGTTATAAAAGATTTTGTAAATTTAACAAACGATTTACTAAAATAAATATTTAATTACTGTAACAAAATATATGGATAATTTACAAACATATTCTATTGTTACAAATAAATATTTTATAAAATTTCATCAGCTGCCTTAATGAAATTGATTTGATTAAATCAATCAAATAATTTAACTAAAACAATAAATTTTTCTTTATTTTAAAAAAATATTTATTTTTTTTTAACTTAGGTATCATTTTTTTTATCCCAACTAAATATTTCAGTGATTTAATAACTTTGCATATTACTTCAATCAAAATTAATTTTCATCAACAAAATATTTAATAACTAAATTTATTTCATTGACTCAACTAAATTTTTTTCTCAGTGTATACAAACCTTCTACTGTTATTTTTACATTTACCCATGTATATACGAGCCTGCTATATAAGCTATAGCTGGCTCTCCTTTTTCGCTGATCTTTTATTTTTCATGCGCATGACTCGATTTCTGCCGCGAGTCGGTCACTTACCGACGCTTCCCCTTTACTCTCGAGCACGTGTTACAAATGTTCCTCGTCGTTTTCCGGTTTCTGTAATATTTCTAAAATCATGTTTAAAATATATTTAAAATAATGTTGGTGAAAGATTCTATCAGATATTATTTTTGATTTTGTAAGAGTTGCATCTCAAACCATATTAGATACCTATACAATTATTTGCTATTCAGAATTTAAGCGCTTATTTATTTGTATCAAGAATTTTCGGTCTTATATACTAAACGAGAGAACGTCCCACCACTTGCGAGAGTTTGTCAACCGCATTTACGATCACATGAAAAAATAATCAAGTAGCCACCTGCTGGCAAGATGGAAGAATTGCTTCGCACGCAAAATAACTGCAAATATTTAGACAATATTTCTCCAATATTTCACTGTTATATTCATAAATTTTTGGGAATACTTTATGAAATATTTCTGGAATATTACAGAAATATTTCATGAAATATTTCTTGAAAAATTTGCGCAGTATTGATTTAAAATATTTTAAGAAATCGTGCAGTAATATTTCTTCAATATTTCAGTGTTATGTTCAAACATTTTTTCAAATACTTCATCACATACTGATATCAGTGTAAAATCAGTACAGAATCAACACGAACTTTTCTAGTAGAGTATTTTAGTTATCAATCTTAATTTTTCAAGAAACTCAATGACATTCAATTTTTTTCTAATAAAATATCCATTCTGAAATTTATAAGAAAAGAATTTTACATATAGTTACCTTTCACCATGCATATTGGAAATATCAGCAGTATTATATAACCTTAAACTATGAAATGAACAAAAATTTTTTTGAATTTAGTATTTAAGTATATTTTTTATGTGCTACGGTGACATATTATTTATTAAAAAGATCTCAAGGTTTGGTCACTTTAAATCTTTTAGAAGATATTTTTTAATATGTTTTGATATTTGTAAAGTATACTACACCCAATTCCCGCTATAACGAGTCTTCGATAAAACGAGCATTTTTGTCTCGCTAAAGCGAGCCAAATGCTTCCCCTTCTTCCCTCACTACTCGATCTATTTTTCTTCATGTCCTGCTCGAAAATTCGACCTCCCTCCTTACATACGCGCAACGAGAGTCGATGTTCCCTCCCTATCGACGCGCATTATTGTACTATTTAAATAATATATGATTTTGTGTTATGTACCATTTAAATATATAATCTTTTACTATATCTATATCTTTATCATTATATATGTATGTTTATAATTATTTACAGTACCGTCCATAAATACGTGAACAAAATTTTGAAAAACATCGCTCCTTCAAAGAGCATTATATCTGGTTCTAATGGTCGCAGAATAAAAATAAAAAAAGCAAATTAAAGTATACGAAAAATACTAACTTTTTATGGTATTTAAAATTTTTCTATACCATTTTTTTCATTTTTTATCCTTTTTTAAAAAAATGTCAATTTTTCACATTTTTAAACATTTTTTTAATCACTTATATTTTTTTTTGAAAATGATTATTAGTGAAAAATTCCAACGGGAATCGAAAGAATTCTAAAAAATGTAAAATTTATGACTGATGGTTTTTTTTCTTGCAAAGCTTATTTAGGTAGTTATAAGCAATTGAATTTTGTGATGTAGTATAATAAAAACACGAATAATAATATGCAAATAATGATTCAGAATATTTTTTTTCACATTCCTTAAAAAATTAAGTGTTATTTTATCAAAAATTAAAGTTTTTTTTTTTTAAATTATAACAATAAATAATTTTAAAAAGTTTACATACAAATATGTTGGAATAATTAAATTTTCATTGATGTTTCCGTTAAACTATTCGTATTTTCATGATAGTACTACTTAACATTGGATCGCTTATAACTACCTAAATAAGCTTTGTAGAAAAAAACCATTAGTGATAAATTAAGATTTTTTAAAATTCTTTCGATTCCCGTCGAAATTTTTCACTAATAATCATTTTCAAAAAAAATATTAGTGATTGAAAAAATGTTTAAAAATGTGAAAAAATGACATTTTTTTAAAAGAGGATAAAAAATGGAAAAAATGGTTTAGAAAAATTTTAAATACTATAAAAAGTTAGTATTTTTCGTATACTTTAATTTACTTTTTTGATTTTTATTCTGCGACCATTAGAACCAGTTATTATGCTCTTTAAAGGAGCGATGTTTTTCAAAATTTTGTATACGAATTTATGGACGGTACTGTATTTTTATTTATATTACTTTTTTATGTATATTTTAATTACATAACATCAAATTAATGTGATTTTTAAAAAAATTTATTTTTAGATGATTATTAGTAAATTGACCGTATCAACATGAAAAAACAAAACATAAGGTAAAAGTACCTATTATTGGCCACTGACCAGTACTTGCCCACATAAAAAAATATATTAATTTTTAAGATTTTAGTGCAAAGTAAACTATGAACTACCGATAATTATTGTTTTGTATACATTAAATTACTTAAAGAAACAAAATTTAAACTATAATAATTATACTTCAAGCTGAAAAATCGACTTTAATTTTATGATTTTGAACCTAGGCGAGTGTCCATGTATTTCTTACGTACTGATGAAGAAAAGTGCGTTCACGAGTAAGGAAATAAAATTGTAATAGAACTTTTTTATGCATATCGAATTAGTTGCTACATTATTCATCTCCATTAAAATATATTTCACATTAAAAAAAAATGAATTTTATACATATTTTATATAAAAATTTTGTGTGGGCATCTATTGGTATTGATAAATCAGTTCGTAATTCAACGTCTGAGTAATTGGCAGGGGGCTACCTACAGCTAAAATCATATGATATCAAACCTAACCTTAAAGCGCACTCTAATGATACACTTGAATAATTGATTTTTTATTCTATCAATTAACTGTTAATTAATTGTAAATTAATTGTAAATTTTTAATTATTTTATAAATAACTATTTATAGTTATTTATAAAATAATTAAAAATATTATAAAATAAATATAAAATTATAAATGTTTGCATATACAAGTGGCCAATAAATCGTACCAGTATTTTGGGACACTAAGACATCATTATTTTGCTGGTCCAAGTACTGGTACCTTGAAATGATAATACTTTTATGTTTATTTCACTATTGTTGTTGATTAAATGACTTTTTTCATTTTCAACAATCGAATAAATCAACGTTTGTCTAATCTATCCGAAAATTTAAATCATTTTTGAAATTTATTTTAATAATAATCTTATCAAATGTTCCTAAACGGCCAATAATAAGTACATTTACCTTAATTACAATAAAAAACTAACTACGAAAAAAAAAAAATTAATTCAACAATTATAAAGCAAAAGTAATGCTATTTTCCTCGTCAAAAACGTTTTGCTAAAACTATTAGTTAAAAAAATAACTAAAATATAGCTAAAAATACAGCTATATTCAACTGAAATATAGCTATATTTATATGGATTTTTTAGGTAAAAATCCAGTTATTTTTTAGGTAAAAATCTAGTTAATATTTTCAGTAGCTTACAACTGTATTTTCAGCTATATTATCAGCTATATTTTTAGATATATTTTTAGGTACATTTTCAGCCAACTTTCCAGCTATAAAAATATTGAAAATTAGAATGTTGAGATTCATTTAGTACCTTGTAATTTTTAGTCATATTAGATATGTAAATAACAATAATTTACCAGATATGGAATAAAAAAAAAGAAAAATTTCATATATTAATAGCTGCAAAGTTGGCTGAAAATGTACCTAAAAATATATCTCAAAATATAGCTGATAATATAGCTGAAAATACAGTTATATTTTCAGCTGTTGTAAGCTACTGAAAATATTAACTAGATTTCTACCTAAAAAATAACTGGATTTTTCCTAAAAAATCCATATAAATATAGCTATATTCCAGTTGAATATAGCTGTATTTTTAGCTATATTTTAGTTATTTTTTTAACTAATATTTTTAGCTAAACGTTTTTGACGGGGTTTATTGCTTTTGAATAAAATATCAAGAGCAATATCTCGAGCTTTTATCAGCGTTGCTCTTTCCGCACATGCAATTTGAGCACACGCTCGTAATGGCAAAAGAAATTATTCCCTCGTAATAGCGAGAATTGAGTGTACTATTTCTATGAATGTTTGTCAAGGGACATCTGAACCAATGAGTAAATGTAGCTAAAAATCACATTTTCCATTATTTTTAATACAGTTTTATTTTTTTAAAGGATCGCCCAGGATGTTTACTGTGAAATTTGTAGGCCATATTTATACATACATTACCTACTTTGATGATTTTCTTGGACATAGGATTATGATTCAAAACCTTGAAAAGTGTTATTTCAATGCTTTAAATGACTTCAGCTCAGCAAATGGCTACATTAGCACTTTTAAATTAATTTTTTCTTATAATTTAGAATATTTTGAAGAAAAAAGTTTTTCAGTAATAAATTCCTAAAACGCAACCCAACTGAGTAATTTAAGGAGTCTCCAATGTTATTTTCTAAACTAAATGGATTTTTATGAAACTTTGAAAAAATGTTCATTGACCTTCCATCTTTTCGTTACTTAAAAAAAAGTATAGGGTAAGATATCAAAATATAAAGAAATCAATGTGTCAAATCATTGTTCTTATACACAGACCTTATGTGAAAAACGCACGATGAAACTACAAATGTTATCGTAATTAAATCTCTACGCAAAGATTTTTTATAGAAAACTAGAGGGGTATAGAATTTCTAATAAGGATTACAATGCAATTAAGAAAAAAGAGGGTAAGTTATCAAAATAAAGAGAAATTAAGTGTAAAAGTTGTAAATATTTGACGTAGAATCGAAAGAATCAGCTGGTATATACTGTGCATGTGTGATAATGCTTAGATGCTCAGAGTGTGTGTATACATATTACGAAGTCTACTGTATAGTGCCGTATATAAGTAAATAGTCACAAGAGCTTTTCAAGAAAAAAAAATTTTTTTCTTAGCATATATTTATGCAATGATTTTTTGTTCTTGAAAAAATAATAATTATATTTTAGAAACATAGAGTGTATTCATCTATGAAAATTTTAAATAATACAAATACCACCAAGGAACCCAAAACATGATACGGTTCTAGCTTGATGAGCCTCCTTAAGCTTAAAATTAGTCAAAAATGTCAAAAAATGGTTTTTGCCCAACTTTAAAGCTTTGTAGCTCTAAAAATATGTACCAAAGGAATCTTAAGAAAATTTTGAGTCATTAATAATATAAAAAGGAACCATTTTACCAATTTTTAGCGAAAAATTTTTTGTCCTTCGCTTTGACAGAGGATGGGCGATATATATATATATATATATATATATATATATATGTGTATATATATATATATATGTCAAAACGTCCCCCAAATCTCGTTTCTCCTATTTAACCCAGGAGGGCACTTCTATGGCCGTCTATATTCGTTACAACATAATATTAATAAAGAAATTAAGAAGACTTATATGATTAATTTGCGCATGAAAAATTTTTAATAACTCAATATTTTAACGGATTGAGCGTTTAAGAATTACTTTACAAAAGTAAATATACAACTAAATATATTTTTTGCAAAAATCAAATAGATTGAAAATTAAAATACTGTATGATAAAAAGCAATTCCTGATAACAGATTAGCGCAACAGGTGAAATAACGTTTATTTATTCTTGAAAAAATGTTCACAGTATAAAATTTAAAATGTAGTAGTTTCAAGAATATAAGTCGAGATAAAAAAATGCTTTCACATATTTGATACTTTAAAATTTTAAAAATGTTAATCTGTTTTGTATCACCAAATCGGATCAGTTCAGGTGAGAAGCAGTAAGTGTATTAGTTTATTGAAAATGAAGAATACTGCATTTTCGATGATCTAGATAAGGGTGTCAAAGGTCCACGCCAACAAATATTTCATTAGAGAATTGTTGTATATGCATATAACTACTTTCAAATAAATTTTTGTGAAAATTTAAGTTGGTAGAAAAAAGTTATAGAACCTCGAAAATAGAAAAAATCGCGATTTTCTTAAAATGCATATTTTCTAAATAATTATATCTTGGCTCCCCTTGCGTCGATTTTAATTTAGCAGGCGCCACTTAAAAGGTTTTGTAAATATCTCCAAAATAAGACTCATAAAAAGCGTTTTTGATGATTTGTTCGGTTTTAGCAGCGATTTGAAGATGGTAAAATTTTTTTTAATTCCTCTTGTTGTAAACTTAGTTGCTATAAATGGAGAATAATATTCAAAAATATAAAAAAATTATAAAATATAGTAGACATTATAATAAAAAAAATGAAAATTTTTAAATTAAAATTTTAATTAAAACAGGAAGTTGAAATATAAATTTTCAAACAAAGGGCAAAAATGGACCATTTTATGACATTGAAGGGAATATTAACTCTGGCCCTACACTGAGAAAAAAAACCGTTGTGTTTACTGTACTCAGTTCAGTAACCTCAAAAGGGCGCTTCCTCAGTTACAGCTACTAAAGAATTCAGTTGATTTAACTTAAATAGGTTTTACTAAACTGTCAGTTCAGTTGGAACAACGTAATTACTTCAGTTGTATTTACTGAACTCCTTCTTACTGATGTACTTAGGTTAAATTTACTGAAGTCTTCAGTAAGCGCGACTGTTTTTTTTTCTCCGCGTGAGGCTACTAGAGGGCTGAAATTTCCACTGTGACGTTTTTTCATAAGGCACAACAACATATCACTGGGAAGGAGATCGACTTTAGTCCCATGTAATGTATACTATTTTTCTTTTTGCCCGGCTGAAAATTCGTGACAGTCAAGCGCACGAAGTAGGCGAGAGTAGTTTATAATGCGCGTTATAATATGTACTTATAATAAAGTAGAAGCAAAGAGCTTTTAACATACGCTAACATTCACGATACGAGTAAAACGAGTGTTGTTGGTTGGCAGATGTTAAAAAGTCCGGAGCAAACAAAGCAAAATGAATACAATAAAAATATAACACAACACTACGCATTCACTAACACAACTAAACGCACACACAAAAACAAAATAAGGCACAATATAATATTTGACGAAATGTAACATTTTTTTTAAATTTAATGTCACTGTATTTATGCTATTACGATGCTAATTAACAACGATGCTAAGTCACAGATGTGTTTGTGAACAAAACACATGTGACGTAGAGTGATGCTTTTTCCTAAGGTTGAAATTTCGGTTGCAAGAGTGCATTAAGGAGAATGGGATAACTAGTACACGTCATATATTGCTTGCTCCTGTCTAGCTAGGTGGCATGTCGATGCGGTGGGAACATAGACTTTCGACATACATACATAAAAGGAAGTCGAATTTTTGACCGAGATATGAAAAAAAAACATTTTATGATAATCGATTTGACAGAGAACCACGCATATATACAAATATATACACACACATATATATATATATATATATATATATATATATACCAGACACGGTACCTCCCTGCTTTCTCCGCTTGCAAAACCTCTAAATGTTATTACAACTGAATATTCATTAATTTTGGGTGTTAATCCTATAAATACAATAAATTAGATTAGGAAAAATAAAATTAGAAAAAAAACAAAATAAGAAATGTAAATAGTAATAAAAAATGAAAATTGTTATATAATGATGCAATTATAACACATAAAAATTGCAAACCATGAAAATATTAATTTAACTATACAAAATGATACCAATGAAAAAATTGTTGACTACGAAAATATATTAAAAAGGAAAAATGAAGAAGAATTATTATAAGTAAAAAAGTCAGAGTAACTAAATCAACGGATAATATAAAAAAATAACAAAAAAATCATCTCATATCTGATTTTGGTCAAATGGATTTCAAATATTCCGATTGTTCTGCAGTATTTTAAAAAAAAGAATGAAAATCTACTTGTTGCCACGAAGGAAAAAGTAAATTATCACCACTGAG
Organism: Anastatus disparis; assembly: GCA_017163975.1. Lineage (NCBI taxonomy): Eukaryota > Metazoa > Arthropoda > Insecta > Hymenoptera > Eupelmidae > Anastatus > Anastatus disparis. The sequence continues at coordinate 4,613,749 of JAFFSR010000355.1, forward strand.
TTTATATAATGATAAATTTAAAAAATTAGTCTTAAAAAAAAATGTTTTCAGACATTTAATTAGGTATTACAATAAACTATTTTATTTTGCTACTTTTGGTGCTAATATAATTAATGAAAAACAAAAAGCAATTTATAATTTAAAACTTCTAGGCCAAGTACATCATTTAATCCCTAAAACTTCAATACCAAAAATTAATCAAGAACCTTGTTGTGGCCAATTTTATATTTATGATAATAATATTGCAATTAAAAAAACACTGCCAAGTGCTTTGGCGGAATGCTTTCTCATAGAGCTCTTTGAGTTTCATTAATTTTTTTATATTTATTTATATGTGATTTTAATATTAAAAAATCGTCTAACATTAATATTTACTCGTATTGTACTTTATAAATTTCGAACATATATGCTAGCTGTTTGCTTTTTCAACATTTATAATTTATTTTAAATCATCAAGTAATACAAAAAAATGGGTTCTATTGGAAAAATAATATAATGTAGTAATAAAAAGAATGATGACAACACAATTTCTAATCTTTATAAAATGCAATCATATTTGGGTAATTCTTTCATACTTTTAAAAATCATGTTACTGCGTCATTTCTCCTAAATATGAGATAGCACATCTTGTTAGCAAATGTTCACTGATTTATTGAGTTATTAGAAACTAATTTTGCTATATTTTTAATGATAATTAGACGTGTCATTTTATGGCGGACGGGGAAAAGAGGTTTTTTTTTAATTTAAATGTTACCAGGCCATGTAAAATGATAAGTTATCGCTATAAAAAAAATGACTACTGCTTTTTTGATTTGAAATTCACACCAAAGCTTTATCTATACACATACTTTTGGAAAATCAAGAGCATGGGTGTGTGCCTGTTAACAAAAGTACTTTCTGAAAGGTTATTAAAATGTTACCAAAAATTTATATATTTTACTTTTTTCTGGAAAATACGATGCTGTAAAAAAGACTATTCAGCGGTGACATTTTAAACTACATCAAAAGGTAATATTTAGAATCACAAAGAGAAATTTTTTTATTAGGAACGTGTGCCTAGTGTAGATAAAGTTCTTTGTTCGTTTGAAATTATACTTAAAAAACGTGACTCACTTTTGAAAATAGGTTTTTATCCACTAATATGAAAATCTAAGCTTTGATTCACCTTTTCTCTGTTGTGAACTTTGTAATTTACTATTTTATAATACTCAATGTAATCTTTAAGTTGCTTTTGAAGTATTATTTCGAGTATTCTGGAAATCATTGAATTTTTCCCGGCTATTAAATTTTCCAAATTTACATCGATTACCTAGTTTCTATCAATGTTTTAATTCTAAAGAGTTTAAACTTTAAAAAGCTCAGTTTTAGTATGTATTAATAGCTTACACTTAGAACGTTGAGTTGAATCATCACTGAAATTTCTAGATTTAAAAACCGATTTTCTAATTTCGAGATTTTGTTTATATAACCGTGATTTTTCTATTATTCATAATGCTACGATGCTAAGATTATTTATCAAAAATTTTCGATTTTTATATTTTTTAATGTTTATTAAATAAACTAAAATATTTGGTTAAAAGGAATATAAGTATTTTTATTCGAAAACATAAACTACACAAATCTATGTCAAATTTCATACCCTAAGATTGACAATTTTAGCAAAAATAAATTGATATTCCACTCACTTATGATTTGTAATCAGCAATCCCAAAAGCCATTGGGTAACTAATATCACTCAATTTTAATACCCGAATTAATTAATGAATTTTCCAAAAAAATTGCCATTTCTGGCATATTTTATTTATTACAAAAAATTTTGTAATTATTAATGTAAATTGCGTATTTAAATATTTTCTGTAACATATTAAACATGTAAAAATGAAAAAGCTCAATGGAAAATGATCTATTATAGCCCAAAATACTTAAAAAACTGATCTGAGATAGGTAAAATATTATACCTGGGTGTGATAATAATGAATATATTTAAATGTCTTATATTAAAAAAAGCTATCTTCAAAAGTGAGTAATGCGATTTTTTCTTTTATTATCATTTTAATATATCAATATCTAAAAAAAATAAATTTGATACATGGGTAAATCTTTCATAATGTTAAAATTTCACCTGCAACAAATTAAAAAAAAAAAAATACAGGCACACGTGTAAAACTAATTTTCTCTGAATGTTGACGTATTATAATGAAAGAAAAAAATCGTGTTACTCACTTTTAAGGGTAGTCTTTTTAACAAACATCAAAAGACAGATTTTCGAGTAAATTTTTCATAGTGTTAAAATTTACTTTCAATAAATTAAAAAAAATTGAAGACACATGTATCAAATTTATTTTTTTTAAATGTTGATATATTAAAATGATAATAAAAGAAAAAATCGCATTACTCACTTTTGAAGATAGCTTTTTTTAATATAAGACATTTAAATATATTCATTATTATCACACCCAGGTATAATATTTTACCTATCTCAGATCAGTTTTTAAGTATTTTGGGCTATAATAGATCATTTTCCATTGAGCTTTTTCATTTTTACATGTTTAATATGTTACAGAAAATATTTAAATACGCAATTTACATTAATAATTACAAAATATTTTGTAATAAATAAAATATGCCAGAAATGGCAATTTTTTTTGGAAAATTCATTTTTGGCGATTCGGGTATTAAAATTGAGTGATATTAGTTACCCAATGGCTTTTGGGATTCCTGATTACAAATCATAAGTGAGTGGAATATCAATTTATTTTTGCTAAAATTGTCAATCTTAGGGTATGAAATTTGACATAGATTTGTGTAGTTTATGTTTTCGAATAAAAATACTTATATTCCTTTTAACCAAATATTTTAGTTTATTTAATAAACATTAAATCTTAAAAATTTTAAATTTAAAATCTAGAAATTTCAGTGATGATTCAACTCAACGTTCTAGGTGTAAGCTATTAAATACATACTAAAACTGAGCTTTTTAAAGTTTAAACTCTTTAGAATTAAAACATTGATAGAAACTAGGTAATCGATGTAAATTTGGAAAATTTAATAGCCGGGAAAAATTCAATGATTTCCAGAATACTCGAAATAATACTTCAAAAGCAACTTAAAGATTACATTGAGTATTATAAAATAGTAAATTACAAAGTTCACAACAGAGAAAAGATGAATCAAAGCTTAGGTTTTCATATTAGTGGATAAAAACCTATTTTCAAAAGTGAGTCACGTTTTTTAGGTATAATTTCAAACGAACAAAGAACTTTATCTACACTAGGCACACGTTCCTAATAAAAAAATTTCTCTTTGTGATTCTAAATATTACCTTTTGATGTAGTTTAAAATGTCACCGCTGAATAGTCTTTTTTACAGCATCGTATTTTCCAGAAAAAAGTAAAATATATAAATTTTTGGTAACATTTTAATAACCTTTCAGAAAGTACTTTTGTTAACAGGCACACACCCATGCTCTTGATTTTCCAAAAGTATGTGTATAGATAAAGCTTTGGTGTGAATTTCAAATAAAAAAAGCAGTAGTTATTTTTTTTATAGCGGTAATTTATCATTTTACATGGCCTGGTAACATTTAAATTTCAAAAAAAAAACTCCTTTTCCCCATCCGCCATAAAATGACACGTCTAATTATCATTAAAAATATAACAAAATTAGTTTCTAATAACTCAATAAATCAGTGAACATTTGCTAACAAGATGTGCTATCTCATATTTAGGAGAAATGACGCAGTAACATGATTTTTAAAAGTATGAAAGAATTACCCACATGTGTCTTCAATTTTTTTTAATTTATTGAAAGTAAATTTTAACACTATGAAAAATTTACTCGAAAATCTGTCTTTTGATGTTTGTTAAAAAGACTACCCTTAAAAGTGAGTAACACGATTTTTTTCTTTCGTTATAATACGTCAACATTAAGAGAAAATTAGTTTTATACGTGTGCCTGTATTTTTTTTTTTTTCAATTTGTTGCAGGTGAAATTTTAACATTATGAAAGATTTACCCATTTATATATAAATACAGTTCATGTTTATGGCTCTATAAAAAAAACTACTCTATGAATACCAATTTTCAATAGCTTCTCGTCTACTTATACAAAAACATAGATACTATGCGAAATTTGAAGCAAATCCATCAAATAATTTTCAAGATCTAATTGGCTGAATAAATAACATTTTCTTTTCAAAATTTCTTTTTCAACATTTTAAAAATGCTCTAAAATTAAAACTACCCTATGAAAATCAATTTTTGAAAATTTCCCTTTTTTTGGCAGTTGTAAATGATTTCCCTGCAAATTTTAGAACAAATCTTTCGAGTACTTTACGTAAAATAAAGAAAAATAAAAAATTGAAATTTTTTTTTAAATCTTTCAAATTCTCTAAAATCGAATTCACTCTAAGAAAATTGGTTTTTAAAAGCTTATTTTTTCAAACAATATCAAATTGATTATACAAAAATTTCGGAGAAAATTTATAGTATGGTTTATACAAAATAAAAGATTTTCTTTTTAATTTTCAAAATGCTCTAAAATTAAAACTGCTCTAAAATTAAAACTGCTCTAAAATTAAAACTGCTCTGAGAAAATATGTTTTCCAAAGCTTGTTTTTTTCAGACAGAAGCGAATAACTGGCATTTAAATTTTGGAGCAAATCTATCAAATGGTTTTTGTAAAATAGAAAAAAGTTAAAAATAAAAATTTTTTTAAAAATTTTAAAAATGCTCTAAAATTAGAAGTGCTCTAAGAAAATCAGTTTTCAAAAGTTTTTCTACTTTTGGCAGTCAAAATTAAGTTCCATACAAATTTTCAAACGAATTCTTTGCATAGTTTACGTAAAATAAAAAAAAAATGAAAAATCGAAATTTTTTTAAAATTCTTAAAATGACTAAAAAAAACTACGCTAAGAAAACCAATTCTGAATAGCTTTCGCACCAGTTAATCGAAAAATTAAATTGTACGGAAAATTGGAAGTAAATCCATCGAGTAGTTTTTAAGATTTTATTGGCCTAATAAAAAGAAACATTTTTTCAAAAATTTCAAAATTTTCTAAAATTAAAACTAAGCTGAGAAAATCAGTTTTTTAAAATTTATTTTATTCGGGAAATCACAAATAATTTCCGTGCAAATTTTGAAGCAAATTCATCGAATAGTAAACAATAAAAAAACAAAAAAATGAAAAATCGAATTTTTTTTTTTCCAAAAACAACTTTGAAATGAAAATTTCACTAGAAGAACTAATCATCAATAGCTTCCGAGCAAGTTTGTCAAAAAACTCAATTTCATGCAAAATTAGAAGCAAATCCATCGAGTGATTCTCGAGATACAATTTACTAACTGAAATCATACATCCATACACACACACACACACACACACACACACACACACACACGAACACACACACACACACACACACACCACATAGCACCGAAGCTTCCAGGAAGCTTTCTGGAAGCGCAAAATGTCCCGCACACTTTTCATTCAGAAAGATTCAATGGAAGCTTCCAGGAAGCTTCCGTGGAAGAAATCAATAAGCTTCCATGGTAGCTAGCATAAAGGTCTTTTTGAATCTTACAGGAAGTTTTCAAGGAAGATTGCTGCATGGTTCCAAAAGTACTTCACGGAAGCTTTTACGGAATAATGCAAAAAGCTTACATGCAAACTTCCGTGAAAGCTTTAATTCAAGCTTTCTGGAAGCGTAAAATGTCCCGCGCACTTTTTTTTCAGAAAGATTCAATGGGAGATTCCAGGAAGCTTCCATGGAAGAAATCAGTAAGCTTCCATGGAAGCTAGTATAAAAGCCTTTTAAATCTCACAAGAAGCTTTCAAGAAAGATTGCCGCAAGGTTCCAAAAGTACTTGATGGAAGCTTCTACGGAATAATGCAAAAAGCTTACATGCGAGCTTCCGTGAAAGCTTCAATTAAAGCTTCCTGGAAGCGTAAAATGTTCCGCGCACTTTTCTTTCAGAAAAATTCAATGGAAGATTCCAGGAAGCTTCCATGGGAAAAATCAGTAAGCTTCCATGGTAGCTAGCATAAAGGTCTTTTTGAATCTTACAAGAAGCTTTCAAGGAAGATTGCCGCACGGTTCCAAAAGTACTTCATGGAAGCTTCTACGGAATAATGCAAAAAGCTTACATGCGAGCTTCCGTAAAAGCTTCAATTAGAGCTTCCTGGAAGCGTAAAATGTTCCGCGCACTTTTCTTTCAGAAAGATTCAATGGAAGATTCCAGGAAGCTTCCATGGGAGAAATCAGTAAGCTTCCATGGAAGCTAGTATAAAAACCTTTTGAATTTTACAAAAAGCTTTCAAGGAAGATTGCCGTAAGGTTCTAAAAATACTTCATGGAAGCTTCCATAAAAAATGCTAGAAGCTTCCAGGATGATTCCAGTGTAAGGTTTCCGGAGGCTTTGGGGAAGTCAACAATTCAAATATGATTTGGTTAATTTTATCCTTTTTTACCGTTCGAAAGGTATTGTGTTACCATTCTGTTCAACATTCTATTTTTTATTTTATATATTATAAATATTTGCTGTGCAAAACACATATTTACTTACAACATACTATTTTATATACTATTATATCATATTTATACTTTAATACATATTCACATATATTAGGATTTACGTATAATTATAAAGACGCATTTACATTTTTAGGGCAGACGCTGTGGGTACATACTCAAAACCGCCAACGTTTGACTTATATAGTAAGTGTGGTATCATCTTACCACTCAGGGACAAAATGCCTATTTAACGCGTATCCCCCTGTAGGCAAAACTGCGTATCGAAGGTGACGGACTTGTATGATATCTGTCGGTACTTCAATTCCCGACTAAACATAATTTTTTTTTTTATAAATTATATTGCACATGTATATATTTCACTATTTTGTTTAATTTAGATATTTTTTATGTATACAGATAAATGTATATGTACATGTACCTACGTATTATTCACACACAAACATTTTCATGCTATCTGAAGTCGAGAAAATCATTTTATATAGATTTTAAAATAAATTTTAAAAACTTTAATAAATAATACAATCCTCTTCCTTAAAACTTTATTCAATCAAAGACTTTTCTTTAAAAAAGCAACAAAATGTTATGTGTGCTTATTTACTAACTTAAGAGGCGGTCGGAACCAAATCGGTGACTTGCGGTATATATCAAGTCAGCATTTTTCGCTTTACGATATTATTTTGTATATTTTGATGGCTTAAACTATTTCAAATTATTCTTTATATACATGACTAGAGGAAATGACTATATTTTTACTATATGAATAAGTGAATAAATTATTATAAGCATTTATTACAAATATCAAACTGACTTGACATATACCGCATGCAAAAAACTGTCGTGTCGATTGTTAGGTGACATTTTTCGCTTTATAACAATATTTTGTATATTTTTGTGGCTTTAAATATTTTAAATTATTCTTTATATACATGACTAGAGGAAATGACTATATTTTTACCATATTAATAAATGAATAATTTATTATAAGCATTTATTACAAGCACCGAACTAAGTCACCGATTTGGTTCCGACCGCCTCTATTAATATTAAAAGAAATTTTTAATCCAAAGTTATACAATTATAGAAACTTTTAATCATTTAATTTGTAATCTGTTTTATTCGTATTTATATAATAATCCGATATTAATTTTTAATATTAAAAAGAATATCTTCATATATTAATTTAACAAAAAAGACTATATTTTTAATTTATAAAATTAATGGGGGACTATTATATAAATACGGAAAAAGCAGATTATAAATTGAATGAATTGATTTTTATAATTATGTAACTTTGGGTATAAATTTTTTATTACTATTAATTTTTAGTTAGTAAAAGAACGCAAAATATGCTTTTTGAGGAAAAATCTTTATTTGATAAAAATCATGTATTCAAAACATTGTAAAGATATTTGGACTTTGTAATTAATTTATTTAATTTATAAAATTCTATTAAATTAATGACTTTCTCTTTAAAAAAAACATTTGTTTGTGTTCTTTTTTATCAAATAAAATCAATAATAATAATAATTCTTTATCGAAAGTTCTACACAATTATAAAAAATTTTTAATCATTCAAAATGTAATATGTTTTACTTCATATTTAAATAATCTACCATAAATTTTGTAAATTAAAAAGAATATGAGACATTAATTTAATAGAAAAAAAGACAATATTTTTGATCTATAAAATTAAATTAATGTAAGGCAGACACTACACCTGTACTCATAAATATTGCCTGAATTTTCATTTTATTGTAAAATTTTAGAAAAAAAATGCATTAGCTTATAGTATGTACCATGAAGATTATTCTATGGATTTTTGAAATAAATTCATTCATTAGTTATTTAAAATGTTGAAGTCCAATGATATATATAAAAATTATTCGATTTTGTATCAGGAATACAAAATTCCTATAAACAAAGAAATAGATTTATTTAAGAATTCAACTGAATAATTTTCATGATATTTACTACAAACAAATGTATTTTTTTTTATCTTTGCAATAACTTTCCGTGAACATTAATATATCCTTCCTGTATTATTCTGTGAAAGGCTGCAAAAAGTTTGAATAGAGTTTTCCGCTAAATGTTACTGCAAGCTTCCTGCAAAATGTAAAGTCATCTTCCAAACAACATTCGGATATAACTTTTCGGAAGCTTACTGAAAGCTATCTTGTAATATTTCATTTGGCCCTCATGGAATATTACATGTAAGCTTCCCTGAACCTTCCGTAAGGCTTACATAAAAGATTCCAATGAAATCTTCCTGAAACTTTTATACCGTTGCGAACTTGGCGAAATGAAATAGATTAAAAAAATAAATAAATATCCAAAAAAATTGCGTTTTTTTTGCAGATTTTGCAATTTTTAAAAAGAAAATTGCGTATTTACTTGTTTTTTTGCAAAATTAAAAAATTATTCATTGTAGCGAATTAAGTAATAAATAATTTTTTTTACATGAAATAAACATTTATTGTATAATAAAAAAAGTACTAATCGTTTGCAAATTTATTGCGGATGAGCCCAAGATTTCGCAAATTTGTAAATTTGTATTATTTTATGAATTACTAAATGCAAAACATATTGATCGCAGCGAATTTTGATAAAAAAATCGTTTTGTTCATAAATTATAAAAATAACGTATAAATAAATTATACTAATCATTAGCAATTTTATTGCGGGTTAAGAATTAAATTTGAGACTATTTATTTATTATTTATTTTTTACTATTTATTTTTTTATTTTACTATCGCTTTGTTTTCAATTGCATTGATGAAATGCATTAAATAAAAAAAAAAGAAACTAGAATTATTTGACTTTTTTTTATAGTTTCAGATTATTTGAAGAAAAGATTAAGCAGCCCATGTAAAAAATCCATGTCCGCTAGATCATTAGATGCGATTTTATTAATATTTTTTATACTGGATTAATTTTTTTAGGGTTCTTTTACCGATCATTATAATATATGAAAAGTAAAGATTGTTTCTCAATAATTCATAAAAATTTTTTTATCGTTATAATTTAAAAAAAAAATCATTCGAAATTATTAACATAAAAAAGATTTATCCCGTTTAATTTAGTAATAAATAGACCAAACATTTATATATTATACATTTAAAATACGCGCTTAAATCTAATATTTGCGCATGCGCAAATGCACTGGAGAAATTATCAAAGTCAGTTAATTCATAAAATTATTATTATTTACATTAATCAAACGAATGTTTAAGTTCTCAAATTTAATTCTTCACCCGCGATAAAATTGCAAATGATTAGTATAATTTATTTATACGTTATTTTTATAATTTATGAACAAAACGATTTTTTTATCAAAATTCGCTGCGATTAATATGTTTTGCATTTAGTAATTCATAAAATAATACAAATTTACAAATTTGCGAAATCTTGGGCTCATTCGCAATAAATTTGCAAACGATTAGTACTTTTTTTATTATACAATAAATGTTTATTTCATGTAAAAAAAATTATTTATTACTTAATTCGCAACAATGAATAATTTTTTAATTTTGCAAAAAAACGAGTAAATACGCAATTTTCTTTTTAGAAATTGCTAAATCTGCAAAAAAACGCAATTTTTTTGGATATTTATTTTTTTTTTAATCCAGTTCATTTCGCCAAGTTCGCAACGGTAACTTTTATTCAGCTTCCGAAAAGATTACAGGAAATCTTCCTGATAAGTTACTGGTAACCTTTCGTAAACAATAAAATATTTTTCCTATAACATTCCACGGAAGGCTGCAGGAAGTTTGAATGGAATCTTGCACAAAATATTACCGGAAGCTTCCTGCAAGACATAATGTAATCTTCCGAATAACGTTTCTGTAGTGTTACATGTAATCTTTCTGGAAGCTTACTGGAAGCTATTTTGTAATGTTACATTTAGCCCTCATGGAATATTACATGTTAGCTTTCCTGAACCTTCCATAAAGCTTATATGAAAGATTTCAATGGAAGCTTCCCGAAACTTTTATTTAGCTTTCGGGAAGCTTACAAAGAATCTTCCTGACAAGTTACTTGTAACCTCCCGTGAACATTGAAATATTCTTCCTGTAACATTCCGTTCAAAGCTGCAGGAAGTTTGAATGGAATCTTCCACAAAATATTACTAGAAGCTTCCTGCAAGATATATTGCAATCTTCCAAATAACGTTTCTGTAATATTGCATGTAATCTTTTTGGAAGCTTATTGGAAGCTATTTTGTAATGTTCCATTTAGCCCTCATGGAATATTACATGTAAGCTTCCCTGAACCTTCCTTAAAGCTTACATGAAAGATTCCAATGGAAGCTTCTCGAAACTTTCATTTAGCTTCCGGGAAGCTTGCTAGAAGCTTACATTGGAATCTCCCTCGAATCTTTCGATGAAAGCTTCCCGAATCTTTCGTGCTATGTGGGACACACACATACATACAGACATTTTCTGGAGACCACTTTTTTGCTCAAATATATTCAAATTAATGAAAAAATAGAAAAAAAATTTTTTTATCGATACAATGCTTTCTCTATGAGAAAGCAAAAGTAAGAAAGAAAATAAAAATGCCAATTAATGAGCATATTGGCATGATGCGGTTACACTTTCTGTATCACTAAAATTATAATTCAATAAGGTTAATTTAAATGTTAACCACTACATTTTATCCAATGAAATACTAGTATTGTCATTGATAACATTATATCTTGTACACTGAGAAGTTATTCGCTCAGCAATTTCCCCTCACTCAAGACCAGTAACAAGACTTGTGAAAAGTCGATGCTTTAAGCCGAAAAGTCTGCCCTTCAAGCCAAAAGAGTTCAACCACAGAATATACGCATGAGTCTTCCCTGGTTCGCCCGGTCGTATTTATACTTGCTGATTTGTTGTTCTCCACTTCTCTATTCTTTTGTCATCATTCCTTTCGATCACGAGTTGTTGCTAGCTGGTTTTAGACGTCTATAGCAGATTTCAGACATCTAGTCAGCGCTTTCTTACTGGCTCATTCATTTTGTTTAATATATTTCATACACTTCTACGTTTTATTATTTTTTAGAATATTCCACCCGTAACAAGACTATTAAGTTATGGACATATTTGAATGAGCGTTATTTTCACTTGTTCAACTTCATAGTTATTAATATCTGTAATTTTTTTTTCTTCAGCACTATCACTTTGAATTATTATTTTATCAAGGTAATTCTTCAAACTTACAGTTCATGTTAATAGCAACTTTACAACAAATTGCTTTCAACATTGAAAGAGATTTTTTAACTAAATTTTAAATAGGTAAATGCCAATAAATGAGCATATTGGCATGATGCTGGTACTCTTTCTGTATCACTAAAATTATAATTCAATAAGGTTAATTTGAATGTTAACCACTACATTTTATCCAATGAAATACAAGTATTATCATCAATAACATTATATCCTATAAATGTTACAAAACCTTTTCTGACTTATTAAGATATAATTGAAAAATTTATTTTTTAATAGATAGTTAAGTTTTCACGTTAAGGGGTGTCCTCATACCGGCACAGAGATCTACCTTTTCTACATTTGAATTATGCATTTTAATAAAAATTTAACTATTTTTGACTAACATTCATAGAAGAGGCACATTCTTAATATTCTAAAGAATTTATTGCAACGTCAAAAGATAGAATAGAAGTAAAAATGAAGACAAAAACTGCATAATACGATTATTCATAACTATATGAAAAGTTAATCGTATTAAGCAGTTTTCGCCCTTATTTTTACCTTTATATTGTCTTTTAACTTTGCAATAAATTTTTTGGCATGTTAAGAATGTGCCTCTCCTACGAATTTCAGTCATGAAAAGTTAAATTTTTATTAAAATTCATAATTTAAATGTAGATAAGGTAGAACCCTATGTCGGTATGAAGATTCCCCTTAATGATTTATCATCTTGTGGATATCTTTTTATCACGACTAAGCTTGGTAAATCCAAGTAGTCAATTTTAATGTCGGTAATTAAATTAACAAGATGATAATTAAAATAAACTGATAGATTTATTATTACGTTAATCGCGAGAGAGAGAAATGTATTATAGATATATTTGAGTGAGCGTTTTTTTTACTTGTTCAACTTCGTAATTATTTATATCTGTAATTTTTTCTTCTTCTTCTTCTTCTAATTTTCTTCTTCTTTTTCTTCAAATATTTTTTCCATTTATTAAAAAACAATTTAATTTATAATATTTAATAATGATTACATTTAAATACTTAATTGAATATAATAATACAAGTCAACATCTAAATCAGTAGTACTATTATAAATTTTCAATAGTTACTCAGAAATCAAAAGAAGTGATCAAAAAGCTACGCTAAGAAAATTATTTTTTTTAAACTTGGTTTATAAAGACAGTAGCAAATAACTTGTATACAAATTTTAGAGCAAATCTATCGAGTACTTTACGTAAAATGGAAAAAAACTGAAATATGAAAAATTTTTAAGCAAATTTTTAAAATTTTCTAAAATGAAAACTACGCTAAGAAGATCGGTTCATAATAGTTATCCTTCTTTTGGCAGATGCAAATTATTCCCATAGAAATCTCAAAGCAAATTCATCAAGTAACTTACGAAAAATACAAAAAAAATTAGAAATCGAAAATTTTTTCAAATTCTTGAAATAGCTCTATAAAAAAAAACTACACTTTAAATACCAATTTTCAATAGCTTCCCGTCTAGTTATACAAAAACATAGATGGTATACAAAATTTAAAGCAAATCCATCGAGTAATTTTCGAGATCTAACTGTTAGAATAAATAACATTTTCTTTTCAACATTACTTTTTCAAAATTTCAAAAATGCTCTAAAATTGAAACTACCCTATGAAAATCAATTTTTGAAAATTTCCCTTCTTTTGGCAGTCGCAAATGATTTCCCAGCAATTTTTAGAATAAATCTAACGAGTACTTTACGTAGAATAAAAAAAAACGCTGCCAAGTGCTTTGGCGGAATGCTTTCTCATAGAGCTCTTTGAGTTTCATTAATTTTTTTATATTTATTCAAATGTGATTTTAATATATAACTAGTGGGCATATATTTGCACTTGACTTATGTAATTCTTATATAATTCTGGGATAAAGTGCTGCTGCAAGGTTCTTACGGAAAACTGCTTCAATTCTGCTGCAAGTATGCGTGTTTATTCTCGTCATATAATTGCGCTCAACTTATGTCATACTTATGTGATTCTGGGGTAAAGTGCTGCTGCAACATTCTTACGGAAGACTGCTTCGATTCTGCTGCAAGTTTGCGTGTTTATTCTCGTCATATAATTGCACTTAACTTATGTCTTTCTTATGTAATTCTGTAGTAAATTGCTGCTGTAATATTCTTACGGAAGACTGCTTCGATTTTGCTGCAAATTTGCGCGTTTATTCTTATCTTTGAATCGCACGTTTCGATTGGCAATCTGTTACAAATCTGTCGCACGTTTCAGTCGCAATTAAATTTCAGCAGATATGCATTAAAATGTGAAAACAGACTAAAATTTTCTAAAATGAAAACTACGCTAAAAAGATCGGTTTATGAAAGTTATCCTTCTTTTGGCAGATGCAAATTATTCCCATGGAAATCTCAAAGCAAATTCATCAATTAACTTACGTAAAATACTAAAAAAAAATTAAAAATCGAAAATTTTTTTTAATTCTTAAAATGGCTCTATAAAAAAAAATACACTATGAATACAAATTTTCGATAGCTTTCCGCCTAGTTATACAAAAACATAGATGGTATACAAAATTTGAAGCAAATCCATCGAGTAATTTTCGAGATCTAACTGGTTAAATAAATAACATTTTCTTTTCAAAACTTCTTTTTCAAAATTTTAAAAATGCTCTAAAATTAAAACTATGCTATGAAAATCAATTTTTGAAAATTTCCCTTCGTTTTGCAGTCGCAAATGATTTCCCTGCAATTTTTAGAACAAATCTATCGAGTACTTTACGTAGAACAAAAAAAAATAAGAAAAGAAGAATCGAAATTTTTTTTTAAATCTTTAAAATTCTTTAAAATTGTAACCACTCTAAGAAAATTAGTTTTCAAAAGCTTATTTTTTTCAGACAATAGCGAATAATTTGTATAAAAATTTTGGAGAAAATTTATAGTATAGTTAACGCAAAAAAAAAAATAAATGAAAAATAAAAATTTTTTGGAAAATTTTCAAAGTGCTCTAAAATTAAAACTGCGCTGAGAAAATTAGTTTTCCAAAGCTTGTTTTCTTCAGACAGTAGCGAATTAATTGCATACAAATTTTGGAGCAAATCTATCAAATGGTTTTCGTAAAATAGAAAAAAATTAAAAATAAAAATTTTTAAAAAAATTCTTAAAATGTTCTAAAATTAAAAGTGCGCTAAGAAAATTAGTTTACAAAATTTTTTATACTTTTGACAGTCGAAATTAAGTTCCATACAAATTTTCGAACAAATTCTTCGAGTAGTTTACGTAAAATACAAAAAAAATTAAAAATCGAAATCTTTTTAAAATTCTTAAAATGATTCTAAAAAAAAACTACCCTAAGAAAACCAATTCTCAATAGCTTCCGCACCAGTTCATCAAAAAATTGAATTGTATGGAAAATTTGAAGTAAATCCATCGAGTAGTTTTTTAAATTTTATTGGCTTAATAAATAGAGACATTTTTTTTTTTAATTTCAAAATGCTCTAAAATTAAAACTAAACTAAGAAAATCAGTTTTTAAAAATTTATTTTATCCAGGCAATCACAAATAAATTTCATGCAAATTTTGAAGCAAATTCATCGAGTAGTAAACAAAAAAAAACCAACAAACGAAAAATCGAATTTTTTTTTTTTTTTAAACTTTAAAATGAAAACTACGCTAGAAGAACCAATTATCAATAGCTTCCCAGCAAGTTAGTCACAAAACTAAATTCCATGCAAAATTAGAAGCAAATCCATCGAGTAGTTCTCGAGTTACAGTTTACTAACTGAATTCATACATCCATACACACACACACACACACACACACACACACACACACGCACACGCACACGCACACGCACACGCATACGCACACGCACACGCACACGCACACGCACACGCACACGCACACACACACACACACACACATACACATACATACATACAGACATTTTCTGGAAACCACTTTTTTCGACTCACTGACTAGGAGAGTATCAGACCTCCGGATCACGGATTTTGCTTAAACGTTGGGATAAGTTTTCAGATGTCAAAATATAAAAGGAAACAAAATTTTAGACCCCAACGCTCAATATTTCCCTAGTTACAGGCAATTAAAGAAAATCACTAAAAAAGTTACTAGATTTTCAAACGCATATAGTTCCCTAGCATTGATAGCTAGGAGCTTAAAACTTTTTTTAAATGAAAGCTGAGCTCAAATCCTTTCGAAATAGTAGTTATAGCATGTCAAAATATTATTTTTTCCTAAAGTTATAGCGTAATAAACATTAGACCCAATTTCAGCTTTTGTTATTAATTAATGTTTTAAAAAGAAAAATCAGGTCCAATGTTTATCACGCTATAACTTTGGGAAAAAATAATATTTTGACATGCTATATCTACTATTTCGAAAGGATTTGAGCTCAGCTTTCATTTAAAAAAAGTTTTAAGCTCCTAGCTATCAATGCTAAGGAACTATATGCGTTTGAAAATCTAGTAACTTTTTTAGTGATTTTCTTTAATTGCCTGTAACTAGGGAAATATTGAGCGTTGGGGTCTAAAATTTTGTTTCCTTTCATATTTTGACATCTGAAAACTTATCCCAAAGTTTGAGCAAAATCCGTGATCCGGAGGTCTGATACTCTCCTAGTGAGTTCAAATATGTACAAATTAATGAAAAAATAGAAAAAAAATTTTTTTATCGATACAATGCTTTCTCTATGAGAAAGCAATTATGATGAAGAATCTGTCGAAGTTTCTTATCTACTTGGATACACAAGTAAGGTTTTTCGTTAAAAAACTGTTAAAAAAAAAATTTTATTTTTATATTTCAGCAAAAACATTAATATATTTCTCACTTCGTTTGTTTGTTCAATTCAAAAGAATCTAGTAACGTAATTATATATGAATCTGACGTTTCTATAATGATATACGTTGTATTTGAGTTGCTACTATTTAGATCTTTTTTTTCTATATATTTCTCTTTTCTTTCTCATATTAGCCTCCTAATAGCTTATAATTAATCATTTTAATTGTATGACTAAACAAAATTTTGAATAATTTATCTTACTTTGTTTATTTTCCAAAAGATGGCAACCTTTTTTACTTCTTCTATTAGATTTGCACATTTGAAAGAGCGTTTTTTTCAATTGTTCAACATCGTAGTTATTAATATCTGTAATTTTTTCTTCTTCAGCAATATCACTATAAATTATTATTTTATCAAGGTAATTCTTCAAACTTACAGTTCATGTTTATAGCAACTTTACAACAAATTGCTTTCAACATTGAAAGAGATTTTTTAACTAAATTTTAAATAGGTAAATGCCAATAAATGAGCATATTGGCATGATGCTGGTACTCTTTCTGTATCACTAAAATTATAATTCAATAAGGTTTATTTAAATGTTAACCACTACATTTTATCCAATGAAATACAAGTATTATCATCGATAACATTATATCCTATAAATGTTACAAAACCTTTTCTGACTTATTAAGATATAATTGAAAAATTCATTTTTTAATGGATAGTAAAGTTTTTACGTTAATGATTTATTATCATGTGGATATCTTTTTATCACGACTAAGCTTGGTAAATCCAAATAGTAAATTTTAATGACGGTAATTAAATTAACAAGATGAAAATTAAAATAAACTGATAGATTTACTATTACGTTAATCGCGAGAAAGAGAAATGTATTATAGATATATTTGAGTGAGCGTTTTTTTTAATAGTTCAACTTCGTAATTATTAATATCTGTAATTTTTTCTTCTTCTTCTTCTTCTTCTCTTTTCTTTCTAATATTAACCTCCCAATAGCAAATAATTAATCAATTTAATTTCATGACTAAAAAAAATTATTAATAATTCAACTTAATTCGTTTATTTTCAAAAAGATGGCAACGTTTTTCACTTCTTCTATTAGATTTGCACATTTGAATGAGCGTTATTTTCACTAGTTCAACATCGTAATTATTTATATCTGTAATTTTTTCTTCTTCAGCAATATCACTATAAATTATTATTTTATCAAGGTAATTCTTCAAACTTACAGTTCATGTTTATAGCAACTTTACAACAAATTGCTTTCAACATTGAAAGAGATTTTTTAACTAAATTTTAAATAGGTAAATGCCAATAAATGAGCATATTGGCATGATGCTGTTACTGTTTCTGTATCACTAAGATTATAATTCAATAAGGTTTATTTGAATGTTAACCACTACATTTTATCCAATGAAATACAAGTATTATCATCGATAACATTATATCCTATAAATGTTACAAAACCTTTTCTGACTTATTAAGATATAATTGAAAAATTCATTGTTTAATATATAGTTACGTTTTCACGTTAATGATTTATTATCTTGTGGATATCTTTTTATCACGATTAAGCTTGGTAAATCCAAGTAGTCAATTTTAGTAACGGTAATTAAATTCAGTAGTACTATTATAAATTTTCAAGAGTAACTCAGAAAACAAGAGAAGTGATCAAAAAGCTACGCTAATAAAATTATTTATTTAAAACTTGGTTTATAAAGGTAGTAGCAAATAATTTGTATACAAATTTTAGAGTAATTCTATTAAGTACTTTACGTATTTTTACGTAAAATGGAAAAATACTGAAATAAGAAAATTTTTAAAATTTTCTAAAAAGAAAACTACGGTAAAAAGATCGGTTTATAAAAGTTATCCTTCTTTTGGCAGATGCAAATTATTCCCATGGAAATCTCAAAGAAAACTCATCAATTAATTTACGTAAAATACAAATAAAAAATTAATAATCGAAAATTTTTTCAAATTCTTAAAATGGCTCTATAATAAAAAAAATACACTATGAATACAAATTTTCTATAGCTTCCCGCCTAGTTATACAAAAACATAGATGGTATACAAAATTTGAAGCAAATCCATCGAGTAATTTTCGAGATCTAACTGGTTAAATAAATAACATTTTCTTTTCAAAATTTCTTATTAAAAATTTTAAAAATGCTCTAAAATTAAAACTACGCTATGAAAATCAATTTTTGAAAATTTCCCTTCTTTTGGCAGTCGCAAATAATTTCCCTGTAATTTTTAGACTAAATCTATCGAGTACTTTACGTAGAATAAAAAAAAATAAAAGAAGAATCAAAATTTTTTTTTAAATCTTTAAAATTCTCTAAAATTGTAACCACTCTAAGAAAATTAGTTTCCAAAAGCTAATTTTTTTCAGACAATAGCGAATTAATTGTATGAAAATTTTGGAGAAAATTTATAGTATGGTTAACGCAAAAAAGAAAATAAATGAAAAATGAAAATTTTTTAGAAAATTTTCAAAGTGCTCTAAAATTAAAACTGCGCTGAGAAAATTAGTATTCCAAAGCTTGTTTTCTTCAGATAGTAGCGAATTAATTGCATACAAATTTTGGAGCAAATCAATCGAATGGTTTTCGTAAAATAAAAAGAAATTAAAAATCGAAATCTTTTTAAAATTCTTAAAATGATTCTAAAAAAAAACTACCCTAAGAAAACCAATTCTCAATAGCTTCCGCACCAGTTCATCAAAAAATTGAATTGTATGGAAAATTTGAAGTAAATCCATCGAGTAGTTTTTTAAATTTTATTGGCTTAATAAATAGAGACATTTTTTTTTTTAATTTCAAAATGCTCAAAAATTAAAACTAAACTAAAAAAATCAGTTTTTAAAAATTTATTTTATCCAGGCAATCACAAATAAATTTCATGCAAATTTTGAAGCAAATTCATCGAGTAGTAAACAAAAAAAAACCAACAAACGAAAAATCGAATTTTTTTTTTTTTTTTTAAACTTTAAAATGAAAACTACGCTAGAAGAACCAATTATCAATAGCTTCCCAGCAAGTTAGTCACAAAACTAAATTCCATGCAAAATTAGAAGCAAATCCATCGAGTAGTTCTCGAGTTACAGTTTACTAACTGAATTCATACATCCATACACACACACAAACACACACACACACACACACGCACACGCACACGCACACGCATACGCACACGCACACGCACACATACACGCACACGCACACGCACACACACACACACACACACACACATACATACATACAGACATTTTCTGGAAACCACTTTTTTCGACTCACTGAGTTCAAATATGTACAAATTATTGAAAAAATAGAAAAAAAATTTTTTTATCGATACAATGCTTTCTCTATGAGAAAGCAATTATGATGAAGAATCTGTCGAAGTTTCTTATCTACTTAGATACACAAGTAAGGTTTTTCGTTAAAAAACTGTTAAAAAAAAAATTTTATTTTTATATTTCAGCAAAAAAATTAATATATTTCTCACTTCGTTTGTTTGTTCAATTCAAAAGAATCTAGTAACGTAATTATATATGAATCTGACGTTTCTATAATGATATACGTTGTATTTGAGTTTCTACTATTTAGATCTTTTTTTTCTATATATTTCTCTTTTCTTTCTCATATTAGCCTCCTAATAGCTTATAATTAATCATTTTAATTTTATGACTTAACAAAATTTTGAATAATTTATCTTACTTTGTTTATTTTCCAAAAGATGGCAACCTTTTTCACTTCTTCTATTAGATTTGCACATTTGAAAGAGCGTTTTTTTTAATTGTTCAACATCGTAGTTATTAATATCTGTAATTTTTTCTTCTTCAGCAATATCACTATAAATTATTATTTTATCAAGGTAATTCTTCAAACTTACAGTTCATGTTTGTAGCAACTTTACAACAAATTGCTTTCAACATTGAAAGAGATTTTTTAACTAAATTTTAAATAGGTAAATGCCAATAAATGAGCATATTGGCATGATGCTGGTACTCTTTCTGTATCACTAAAATTATAATTTAATAAGGTTTATTTAAATGTTAACCACTACATTTTATCCAATGAAATACAAGTATTATCATCGATAACATTATATCCTATAAATGTTACAAAACCTTTTCTGACTTATTAAGATATAATTGAAAAATTCATTTTTTAATGGATAGTAAAGTTTTTACGTTAATGATTTATTATCATGTGGATATCTTTTTATCACGTCTAAGCTTGGTAAATCCAAATAGTAAATTTTAATGACGGTAATTATATTAACAAGATGAAAATTAAAATAAACTGATAGATTTACTATTACGTTAATCGCGAGAAAGAGAAATGTATTATAGATATATTTGAGTGAGCGTTTTTTTTAATAGTTCAACTTCGTAATTATTAATATCTGTAATTTTTTCTTCTTCTTCTTCTTCTCTTTTCTTTCTAATATTAACCTCCCAATAGCAAATAATTAATCAATTTAATTTCATGACTAAAAAAAATTATTAATAATTCAACTTAATTCGTTTATTTTCAAAAAGATGGCAACGTTTTTCACTTCTTCTATTAGATTTGCACATTTGAATGAGCGTTATTTTCACTAGTTCAACATCGTAATTATTTATATCTGTAATTTTTTCTTCTTCGGCAATATCACTATAAATTATTATTTTATCAAGGTAATTCTTCAAACTTACAGTTCATGTTTATAGCAACTTTACAACAAATTGCTTTCAACATTGAAAGAGATTTTTTAACTAAATTTTAAATAGGTAAATGCCAATAAATGAGCATATTGGCATGATGCTGTTACTGTTTCTGTATCACTAAAATTATAATTCAAAAAGATTTATTTGAATGTTAACCACTACATTTTATCCAATGAAATACAAGTATTATCATCGATAACATTATATCCTATAAATGTTACAAAACCTTTTCTGACTTATTAAGATATAATTGAAAAATTCATTGTTTAATATATAGTTACGTTTTCACGTTAATGATTTATTATCTTGTGGATATCTTTTTATCACGACTAAGCTTGGTAAATCCAAGTAGTCAATTTTAGTAACGGTAATTAAATTCAGTAGTACTATTATAAATTTTCAAGAGTAACTCAGAAAACAAAAGAAGTGATCAAAAAGCTACGCTAATAAAATTATTTATTTAAAACTTGGTTTATAAAGGTAGTAGCAAATAATTTGTATACAAATTTTAGAGTAATTCTATTAAGTACTTTACGTATTTTTACGTAAAATGGAAAAATACTAAAATAAGAAAATTTTTAAAATTTTCTAAAAAGAAAACTACGGTAAAAAGATCGGTTTATAAAAGTTATCCTTCTTTTGGCAGATGCAAATTATTCCCATGGAAATCTCAAAGCAAACTCATCAATTAATTTACGTAAAATACAAAAAAAAAAATTAATAATCGAAAATTTTTTCAAATTCTTAAAATGGCTCTATAATAAAAAAAATACACTATGAATACAAATTTTCTATAGCTTCCCGCCTAGTTATACAAAAACATAGATGGTATACAAAATTTGAAGCAAATCCATCGAGTAATTTTCGAGATCTAACTGGTTAAATAAATAACATTTTCTTTTCAAAATTTCTTATTAAAAATTTTAAAAATGCTCTAAAATTAAAACTACGCTATGAAAATCAATTTTTGAAAATTTCCCTTCTTTTGGCAGTCGCAAATAATTTCCCTGTAATTTTTAGAATAAATCTATCGAGTACTTTACGTAGAATAAAAAAAAATAAAAGAAGAATCAAAATTTTTTTTTAAATCTTTAAAATTCTCTAAAATTGTAACCACTCTAAGAAAATTAGTTTCCAAAAGCTAATTTTTTCCAGACAATAGCGAATTAATTGTATGAAAATTTTGGAGAAAATTTATAGTATGGTTAACGCAAAAAAGAAAACAAATGAAAAATAAAAATTTTTTAGAAAATTTTCAAAGTGCTCTAAAATTAAAACTGCGCTGAGAAAATTAGTATTCCAAAGCTTGTTTTCTTCAGATAGTAGCGAATTAATTGCATACAAATTTTGGAGCAAATCAATCGAATGGTTTTCGTAAAATAAAAAAAAATTAAAATTAAAAATTTTTTTAAAAATTTTAAAAATGCTCTAAAATTAAAAGTGCGCTAAGGAAATTAGTTTACAAAATTTTTAATAATTTTGGCAGTCGAAATAAAGTTCCATACAAATTTTCGAACAAATTCTTCGAGTAGTTTACGTAAAATACAAAAAAAATGAAAAATCGAAATTTTTTAAAAATTCTTAAAATGATTCTAAAAAAAAACTACCCTAAGAAAACCAATTCTCAATAGCTTCCGCACCAGTTCATTAAAAAATTGAATGGTATGGAAAATTTGAAGTAAATCCATCGAGTAGTTTTTAAGATTTTATTGGCTTAATAAATAGAAACATTTTTTTTCAAAAATTTCAAAATGCTCTAAAATTAAAACTGAGCTAAGAAAATCAGTCTTTAAAAATTTATTTTATCCGGGCAATCAGAAATAAATTCCATGCAAATTTTGAAGCAAATTCATCGAGTAGTGAACAAAAAAAAACCAAAAAACGAAAAATCTAATTTTTTTTTAAAAAAAAAAACTTTAAAATGAAAACTACGCTGGAAGAACCAAATTATCAATAGCTTTCCAGCAAGTTAGTCACAAAACTAAATTCCATGCAAAATTAGAAGCAAATCCATCGAGTAGTTCTCGAGATACAGTTTACTAACTGAATTCATACATCCACACACACACACACACACACACACACACACACACACACACACACACACACACACACACACACACACACACACACACACACACACACACACACACACACACACACACACACACACACATACATACAGACATTTTCTGGAAACCACTTTTTTCGACTCACTGAGTTCAAATATGTACAAATTAATGAAAAAATAGAAAAAAATTTTTTTTACCGATACAATGCTTTCTCTATGAGAAAGCAATAAGAAAAGAAGAAACGAAATTTTTTTTTAAATCATTAAAATTCTCTAAAATTGTAACCACGTTAAGAAAATTAGTTTTCGAAAGCTTATTTTTTTCAGTCAATAGCGAATTAATTGTATAAAAATTTTGGAGGAAATTCATTTTATGAAAATTTTCAAAGTGCTCTAAAATTAAAACTGCGTTGAGAAAATAAGTTTTTCAAAGCTTGTTTTCTTCAGACAGTAGCGAATAAATTGCATACAAATTTTGGAGCAAATCTATTAAATGGTTTTCGTAAAATAGAAAAAAATTAAAAATAAAAATTTTAAAAAAAATTTTTAAAATGCTCTAAAATTAAAAGTGCGCTAAGAAAATTAGTTTACAAAATTTTTTATACTTTTGGCAGTTGAAATTAAGTTCCATACATATTTTCGAACAAATTCTTCGAGTAGTTTACGTAAAATACAAAAAAATGAAAAATCGAAATTTTTTTAAAATTCTTAAAATGATTCTAAAAAAAAAATACGCTAAGAAAACCAATTCTCAATAGGTTCTGCACCAGTTGATCGAAAAATTGAATTGTATGGAAAATTTGAAGTAAATCTATCGAGTAGTTTTTAAGATTTTATAGGCTTAATAAATAGAAACATTTTTTTTAAATTTTAAAATGCTCTAAAATTAAAACTAAGCTAAGAAAATCAGTTTTTAAAAATTTATTTTATCCAGGCAATCACAAATAATTTCCGTGCAAATTTTGAAGCAAATTCATCAAGTAATAAACAAAAAAAAACCAAAAAACGAAAAATCAAAATTTTTTTTTTTTTTAAAAAACTAAAATGAAAACTACGCTAGAAGAACCAATTATCAATAGCTTTCCAGCAAGTTAGTCAAAAAACTAAATTCCATGCAAAATTAGAAGCAAATCCATCGAGTAGTTCTTGAGATACAGTTTACTAACTGAAATCATACATCCACACACACACACACACACACACACACACACACACACACACACACACACACATACAGACATTTTCTGGAAATCACTTTTTTCGACGCACCGAGTTCAAATATGTACAAATTAATGAAAAATAGAAAAAATTTTTTTTTATCGATACAATGCTTTCTCTATGGGAAAGCAAAAAATATAAAACTAATGAAAATTTAATAAAAAATCATGTGGGCATATTAACAAAAGTATTTAATAATAATCCTTATGTAAAATATTATTAACATTCACATTAATTAACAAACGTAGAAAATTTACCGAATTATAAATTATATTTTCTCAAAAAAAAAGATAAACAAAAGCATCGTTACGATAAACCTTTAACATCTGAATATGGGGCTATAATAGTATCACAATCTGCAATATCAGAAGATTATGATTTATGCGTTTATTCTAAAAATACAATAGAAAATGAACTAACACATGTTTATTCAAGTAAATTATCTCAACATGTAGATCCGTTAGTTTTTCCAATTCTTTTCCCATCTAGGTACCAAAGTTGGAGTACTGATCATATTCAAAGTTCCAAATCCTTAGATAATCTAACGATGTTACAACATTATTAATACAGATTGGCTCATAGGCCAGATTCTATTAATTTTAATCCCTTATCATACTGTGGAAGATTAACGCAACAATATTTTCTACATGTGGCGATTCAAATTGAAAATAAAAGAATGAATTTTGTAAGAAACAATCAAAGATAGTTAAGAATTGAATTTTATCAAGGCTTATTAGATCATGTATTAAATAGCGCTTTTAATATATAAAATAATTTTGAGAAAGAAGAGAAAAAATGCTGTCAAATGCTTTAGCGCAGTGCTTTCTCATAGAGCTCATTCAGTTGAACTGATTTAATTTTATTATTTTAAATGTGATTTCAATGAAAAAAACAATCTTTATTCAAGAAAAATTAGTGAGTGTGAAAGAGTGATTAGGAAATAGGAAGAATGAGTCAGGGATGGATAAAAATAGGGTAAAAATGAAGATCAATCCAAGATAAAAAGACAGATAGAAAGTAAGGACGTAAGAAAAGAGTTAGCTAAAGCGTTGAATCAGAAATCGAAAGAAGTGATCAAAGAGTTACGCTGAAAAAATTATTTTTTAAAAGCTTGTTTTATAAAAACAGTAGAAAATAGCTTGTATACAAATTTCAGAGCAAATCTATCGATAAGTTTATATAAAATAAATAAAAATAAAAAATTAAAATGTTTTTAAAAGTTTATAAAAATTTTTTAAAATTAACACTGCTAAGGAAATCGGTTTTTAAAAGTCATGCTTCTTTTGACAGATGCAAATAATTCTCATGCAAATTTCAAAGCAAATTCATCAAATAATTTACGTAAAATAAAAGAAAAAAAAGAAAAAATCAAAATTTTTTTTCAATTTTTCAAATGGTTCTAAAATTAAAACTACACTAAGAAAACCAATTTTCAATAGCTTCCCGCGTACTTAAACAAAAAAAATAGATAGTATGCAAAATTTGAAGCAAATCTATTAAGAAATTTTCAAGATCTTATTTGCTAAAGAAATACAATTTTCTTTTCAAAATTTCTTTTTAAAAATCTTCAAAATGCTTAAAAATTAAAACTACGCAGGAAAATCAGTTTCCAAAAAATTTACCTTCTTATGACAGTCACAAATAATTTCCCTTCAAATTTTAGAACAAACTTATCGAGTACTTTACGTAAAATAAAAAAATAATGATACAAGAATCAAAATTTCAATAAAAAATAGGGACGTTTACTTGTGTTATTATTTAAAATAATTTCCTGTTTGAATTATTCAGATCGGATGAAAACTCGTCGAGAAAATTCATAAACTTGATTTCTCATACACATACATCCATACATACATTTTAAGGAAGCCTCGTAATAGTCTTATTTTGCTATAAAAATAAGTTTTCTATCATAAAATAACATATTTTGAAGGGTTACATTTTTCGCGATGTCGAAAATATAAGGCACTTCCGTATAGTGGTCGTGCCTAAATAGAAAAATGGTATTTACTTAACTAGTGCAGAAAATAGGTCTTTACCGTACGCGCGAAGATTGCCAACGATTGACAACGCGCATGCGGTAAAGACCTATTTAATGCACGTGTTATGTACCTTTTCTTTTATCACAAGGTTCGGAAAATTCGATCATGATTCAGGAATGTAATAATTCTAGAAATAACCGTGCAAAAATTTTCCAATTTAAAACGTATGGTAAAATGTTTATAACAAAAGATAAAAATACACGATATATTACAATAAGAATTTAAAGTTTTGACGCTAGCATTGTAAGATTATTTTCATAAACAAAGAAAAAAGAAATAATAAATTAATATTTTAACCGAGGAAAATATATTCTAAAATATTACTACAGTATAAGTAAATAATAATTCAATAAAGAAATATAAAATAGTAAATTAATATTTTAACAAAGGAATATGATATAACAACAAATGAAATGAATTTGTTTAATGTTTAACATTATAGAAAAGAGAATCTAAAGTTTTCGCGCAATCATTATAAGTAAAAAAATTATTAAAACAAAGTAAAAAAACCCCCGCAAGTGCTTTGGCGGAATGCTTTCTTATTGAGCTCTTTGAGTTTCATTAATTTTTTTATATTTTTTTAAATGTGATTTTAATATTAAAAAATTGTCTAACATTAATATTTACTCATGTTGTACTTTATAAATTTTGAACATATATGCTAGCTGTTTACTTTTTCAACATTTATAATTTATTTTAAATCATCAAGTAATACAAAAAAATTTGATCTATTAAAAAAATGATATAATGTAGTAATAAAAAGAATGATGACAACACAATTTCTAATCTTTATAAAGTGCAATCATATTTATATATAAATACAGTTCATGTTTATGGCTCTATAAAAAAAACTATTCTATGAATACCAATTTACAATAGCTTCCCATCTACTTATACAAAAACATATATAGTATGCGAAATTTGAAGCAAATCCATCAAGTAATTTTCGAGATCTAATTGGCTGAATAAATAACATTTTCTTTTCAAAATTTCTTTTTCAAAATTTTAAAAATGCTCTAAAATTAAAACTACTCTATGAAAATTAATTTTTGAAAATTTCCCTTTTTTCGGCAGTTGTAAATGATTTCCCTGCAAATTTTAGAACAAATTTATCGAGTACTTTACGTAAAATAAAAAAATAAGAAAAAAATACGAAAACTAATACCACAACTCTCTATAACGCTCTCTCCCTCCAACTCTCTCTCTCTCTCTCTCTCTCTCTCTCTCTCTCTCTCTCTCTCTCTCTCTCTCTCTCTCTCTCTCTCTCTCTCTCAAGCTCTATTCACTCACACACACCCGCGAGTACACATACATTTCAAAGACGTGTCGCCCCACATTTTTCACGATTGTGCGCGTGCATTCATTCTTAATATTTTGTCTCGCTTTCATGGGTCCACACGCGCGTTTAGTTTTTCAGCAGCGCTTGAGCTTCTTTGTGGTAGCGCGAAGTTTCCACGAATTCTATGCTCAAGAAAAATTTGAAAAACGGTTCACGCTTTTGTTAGAAAAGATATTAATATTTGATTTTTCTCGTTCTCTTATCACTTGATAAAGAGAACTTTTCATAAATATGATTTCACTCGCGATCCCGTCAATTTACTCATGATAATGAAAAATATTTTTTTTATATTAATCTAATTTGAATTCATACACTTCTTATTCACTATCCCGTCGATTTACTTTTTTGAAAGGCGCTTTATTTTTCCGATCCGATTTATATGTATAAATGTACACTTCTTACCTTTCTTCTCCATCTCCTTATCATTACTACTTTCTCCTTCCTGAGACATTTTTCCTAGTTACACACTTATTAGGCACAATGTATAAATGTTTCCAAATATATAAAATAAGGAGGTTGAGAATATAATTTAATTTAGAAAATCACTCTTATGCGCAACGGAAA
Organism: Anastatus disparis; assembly: GCA_017163975.1. Lineage (NCBI taxonomy): Eukaryota > Metazoa > Arthropoda > Insecta > Hymenoptera > Eupelmidae > Anastatus > Anastatus disparis. The sequence goes on from JAFFSR010000355.1 coordinate 4,642,231, forward strand.
CGTGCTGGGCACATAACCTATTAAATAATTAACAAATTTATTTGGGTGATTTTCTAAATAAAACACAAGTAACAAAGTTCCTTATTAAATAGTTTATTATATGTAAGAATAACCCGTCGATTCACACACAACATAATTCTAATTAACTGATCTAATTTGATAATATGAAAATATAATACACTTTTTACCATATCCAACTCGAAAGTTTCTACTTTCATCCCCACTACTTCCACCGAAAGTCTCACTTTCTTGTCGGGGCAGGAAGCAAAAAGAACGTTCTGCGCAGGCGCTAACGACAGAGTATAGCATACGTTACATCTCTCCGTCTCTTTCTTTTCCCCATATAATGTCTAATATACCTAGCCTTTTTGCTCTTCATCAAAAGTCATAGTAAGAACAAAACAAAGGCAGATATCAAAATCTTTTTCTATTTCTTTTTCAAAATCTCTTAAATTTGAAACAAAAAAAACAAAATGTATACATTATAATGTAAATGTATACTTTGTATTATATTATTATTTAGGTAAAAATGTGTATGATAAAAAATGTGTGCATTGAAACATAGTGTATCAAAGAATAACTCTATCAGATTAAATAAAAAATTTTTTTTTCATTAATGAACTATCATTACGAGTGTTACCGTGTAGTGTATTATCGTGTAGTGTATATAGTAGAACAAAGCATAGAATTTTTAAAAATGTGTGTGATGAAAAATTAGAATAATTCATAACATCTTTTTTTATTAATGAATTATCATTACGAGTGTTACCGTGTAGTGTGATATCGTGTAGTGTATCTAGTAGAACAATATGTTGACAACTTTCGGCTTGGCTATGGTAAAAAATTGTATACGCGCCACGGGAGTGAAGGGGGACATCTTAACCCGTGCGTTTATGGCCCTCGCCTTCGGCTCGGGCGATAACATACGCGCGGGTTAGAATGTCCCCCTTCCCTCCTTTGGTGCGTAATATACTATTCTTTAATAGTTATTATAAAACAAAGAAAAGCTTTTTTTTATTAGAGAAAACGCTCAACAGAACGAATGAAGGTGCGTACTCAGACTGACAAGACGAGACGTGCCGATAGACAGTTGACTGGAACTTACGTTAGAGAAGAGTGGGGATATACAACTTCACGGCTACGTGAAGTTCAACCTATATAATACTGAGCGCCCTGCGCCATATCCAACAATAAAAAATTTTCTTAAATATAATTATTCAAAAAATATATTATATTATTCAATTATTATTATATTATTATATTTATTCATTAAGAGGAGGTCACGTATCTCTGTCCTTTTCTAATCAAAGAAATGATTTTTTTACAACTAATAACTTTAGCAAAAAATAAAGAGAAAGCCGCTTGTATCAGAAAAAGCATTATTTTCTTTGATAAGAAAAAATTAATTTTATTGCTTTGTTTTCAAGAAAACCTTGAAAAACCAAATTGTCCACCCTAACCTCTATGATTTAAGTTTTTCAAGGTTTTCTTGAAAACGAAGCAATAAAATTAATTTTTTCTTATCAAAGAAAATAATGCTTTTTCTGATACAAGAAGCGGCTTTCTCTTCATTTTTTGCTAAAGTTATTAGTTTTTGTAAAAAAATCATTTTTTTTATTAGAAAAGGACAGAGATACGTGATCTCCTCTTAAAATATTTATTCATTATATTTCACAGTTAGCTCACTCAAATATTTATTTTCAAAAGTTAATAGTGTTCACAAATGTATATTATATGAGTTCAACTATTTTATTAAAAGATAGCTATATCTCGTGAAAAGGAACAGTTACGATTTTCTGTTTAGCGGAAAATGATTGAGAAAAATATTACAAAAATTATCGCAGAGGAATTTTTTATCACCAAAAAATTTTGTTGAAAAGTACTTTCTGCCACCCGTGACAAATGGTATATCTTTAACAAAAAAAAGAACGAATTGCTAGACTTGGACGAAAAGTAACGAGATTCGTAGAGCTCCGTCGAAGAAAAGGACGGTTCGCTGAGTTCTGACAAAAAGAAGCTTGACTCACGGAGCATTGACGAAAAGTAGCACGACTTATGGAGATACAACAAAAGAAGTTGGATGACAAGTAGCATGACTTGCAGAGCGCTGACGAATACTAGCGTGATTCTCAATAAATTAATTTTTACTATCGTTAAAAATAAGAAAACAAGATCATAAAAAAAAATATTCCAGAAAAATTTTTTAAATGCTGTCATTTAGAAAATTAGAATAAGTAAAAGAAAAGAAAAAGATATTCTAAGTTCATTTATTTGAAAAAAGTTTTGAATTTAATCTATAACTAGCAAAAAATACCTCACTACTAACGTCGCTTGGTTGAATTTTCATATATTATATTATTATATATAAATTAGCCAATCTTAAAATAAAAAAGAATTGCCACAACTTATAAATTTTGATATTGTAGTTTTGTACTAAATTAAATTTTTATATTTTTATAAAAAAGATTAATTAAAGTTACAATGTGCTTAAAAATTGTTTAAATACAAATTATATCGTGGTAAATTAAGAATTTGTTCTACTAAATTGCAATAGAATCAATGAGAACATATAATAGGAATTCATTCTTTTTAATCACGTGTTTGAATTACAAACCATGGAATAATCGAAAACAGTATTTAAAGTTTACTAGAACTAACAACTGTACGAAGAAAGGAAAGTATTGTTAAAATAGGTTCTAAATCAAGTATATCTAATTTATGTAGTAAGGTACTTAAAAAAAAAGTGGCGATATAATTTTAATTAGTACTATAGCTTGAATTTTAGGGACCAATGTCGGTACAATTATATTATGAAGTGAGAGCATAAATTTGCGATTCTTAGTGTCTTTTTTTAGTACTAAGACTGATATTTCACCTACTCGATTCAAGGGCAATATTTCGCAGAACATATAATTATTAATCTCTTCTCGGGCGGCTTTTCCTGTTACTGAAATTAAAAGTTATTAAATATAGAATTATTTACATAATATATAACACTTTAAAATTACTAATAATCAATATTCTAATTCGTGATATTCAAGGAATAAAACGATACATGTTTATCTTCTACATTCCGTTTTAAAATACTTACTTTAGAGTTTTAAATTAATTATTAGTAATTTGAAATTGATATATATATATATATTATATGATTTACATTATATTTATCAACTGTTAAAAATTGTTACAAAATTTAATGGGTTTCACGTTAATAGGTATTAATTATATTTAAGTTTTTCGCTCCTAACGTCGCTCGGTTAAATTTTCTTTTATTATATTATTATGTACAAATGACTAATTTTAAGTAAATGAGAATTAATTAATTTAAATTAATTTTGAGTACTAAATAAAATTGAAAATAATTTGATGAAACATAATATAAAAATATATGTACACATGTGCTTAAGGTAAAAAAGCGTATAATTTATTCCATCAAGTGACTATTTCTCACTCTACTTCCATAAGAAAAACAAAGATAGTACGATATTTGATATAAATAAACTGAGAAGTGGGAACTGAGTAACAACTATAATTTCCAAACCTTAATATATGACCATGAATTTGAATTATGAAATTAATTATTACGCGAGACATGCTTAAAAAAAATTTTTTGTTTATTTTTAATAAAAATATCTTCACAAAAGTATTATATATATATATGAAATACGAAATTTAAATAAAAAAAACCATAAGATTAAAAAACACATTTTTGGTTAATTTTAAATTTTAATATTTCAGAATAATAAAATAACTATTTGCAATTACTTAACAATCCTTTTTGAATCCAATGAAAAATTTTAATGAGATACAAATATTAGAAAGTGTATGTATCACAAGTAAGGTTTACATATCATAAATATTATAATTTTTAGAAAATTCTTGATATTAATAGATTATTAATTTAAAAAATTAAATATTTTTTTTATTGATGACAAGTAACTTTTCAAATATAGTTAAAATAATACTGTATTTCAACGCTATAATTATTAAAATAAACATTTTTATTCAACTACAATCTATTGTAATAATTATTTTCTTAATATATATATCAAGAAAATAATATTTTTATTTGATGAACAGTTATATAAATATTATATATTTATAATTGAATAACTAACATTATTAAATTAAAATTTTATTAAGTTATCATTAAGAGAATAAAGTATTTAAATTAGTTTTCATGAAAATGTATTATTTAAAAAGTTACTTACTAACAAATTTTTATAAATAACATACATTTAACCGTCATTACATTTTCATTTGTACACGTGTTAGTATTTAAATGAATTGTCATTTATAAAAAAATTGCTAACAATTAAATATATATTAAAATTACATTTTAATATATTAAAATTATATTTACCTTAATTACATTTTCATTTGTACACGTGTTTGTATTTAAATGAATTGTCATTTATATAAAAATTGTTTTATTTTCCACTGGTAAATTCCATTTCTTGGTTTCCATTAATGTAACACATTTTTTTTTTCGTCTTTGTTCAGTGAATTTCTAGCGTATATCAGATAATTCTCTAAAGCTTCTCCTTTTATATCATATGATTCTCTGAAGTTTCGTCTTTCGCTTTTAATATATATGCCTTTGCGTGTCTATAATAATCGTCAATAAGCACGATTGTAAACCTCTTTAGTCCTGGGTAAGATATGGGTTTTATTGGACCCATTATATCTATGTGTATGACCTGTAGTGGTCTCTGTGCTCTATACCTTGTTTCTCTGAAAGGTAATTTATCCATTTTTGACATTATGCAAATTACGCAATAAAGAATGAATTCGTTGAATTTTACCTTTTCTAATCTTTTATTTATTTTTTGTAGTTTCTTGAGATAGTTTAATGAAGCATGGCCAAGTTTGGTATGCCATAGCATTGCCTCATTTGGTTTAGTTGATTTACTCAATATATACTTTAGTAGTCATATTACTGTCGAATCCTCTATACCTATAAATAAATTTAAATTATCAATTTTAATTTTATGATTGTTTACGAAGTTTGTGTTTCTCTATGATTTTTTGTTTCAACAGAATACACTTTTCACTCTTATTCATGAGTATCATTCTCCCTCCCAATCGCATGATTATTAGTATTCAACTCTATAGAAACTTTTTCAAAAAATTTTGATTTTTTATCGACTTTTTGAAATTAATAGCTTTTCATTCACTCCCTCCGAAATTGACAATTCTTTATTTTCTCCCTCCGAATTTAACAATTCTTTGTTTTTATTGCCTTGCGATTGTACAGGAAACTCAGGATGAGAAATGATTCTCGCTCTACAAGTGTAGTTTTTAATAGATATCTTTTTATTATAATAAATATCATATATTCTTTTTACTTTAAAACGTATTACCAAATTGGGTTTATCATATATTCCCTCAAAAATATTTTATTGGAATGTTTCATAAAAACTCTAAATAATTTATCATCTTAATAAATGCTCAATCCTGTGTCTGCTAATTTTTAATAACAATAAATTTTCAGATATCTTTTGTAATTAATAGTTTAATTAATTTAATACTTTTTTTCTCATCAGGTGCTTTAGTTTTGAGAAACTAGTGAATCACCTATACCATTAATCATGATATTGGTTAACTAATTTCATTTGCAGTCTTAATGATTTCATTTTTACTAATTTTAAAGTTAGTCAGGATTAAGGATTTATTTATCACATGATGTGTTGCGCCAGAGTCAGCTATGAAGTCAATATACTCTATTTCATTAATATTACTCTTAACTCTATCTTTCAGTTCTTGTTTTATTTTCTTCTGCTGCTCTTCTGGATTTTATATTTACTTTATTAATTTTCCTCTTAACAACTCTAACATTATTTTCAAAGAGTACCCCCCGTTAAGATAGGTAAAATGCCCTCCCTCATATATTTTAAAACTAATATTTTTTCTTGTTTTTATAGTAATTAAGATTAGGTTTTGTTATATTTATAGTTTCCTAACACATACCCTAACCTCAACATAACCTAAAAATCACTTTTTTTATAAAATTTTTTTTTTATCTAGAAGGATGAATGATATTAATCCCGCGAAAAACATATGACTAGGTCTTAGCACTCTCTTCAACTGTGATTTTTTGCGAGTCCTAGAAAGCAGTTTTTCTAACCTAAAAATAACATTTAAATCATAAAATCTCCGTAACTTTGCTCTGGGAGGGGCTACAAGCAATTTTCTGGGCTGAAAATTTGTATTTTTAAAAAACAAATACAATTTATAATGACCAAAAATTCGATTCTGGCATGGCGCCATGGCGAAAAACTCGAAAAACCATTTTTTCATAGGTTTTCTGTCGGTTATTGGTCTCTAGCAACTCACAAATCATTTTTAGAGAAAAAAACATAGCTTTATTGGATTCTACGTGAAAAAATACATTGAAAATGTGCATCATTACTTTAGGAATACTTGGATGCTGTTACAAAACAATTAAAAAAATAAAATAATTCTGAAATTATTACATAGCTACTTTGCGTCGTTGCTGCATTTTATGTTTTTATGACCTTGGTCATCTCTTTAGAGTCTCAAAGCTACTATTCAATGTATCCATAGGCAAATTATGTCCACTGTACGCGAAAAACAGAGACAAATACTAGACAGATAACTATAACTCCTATATATACATATATATATATATATATATATATATATATATATATATATATATATATGGAATAACTTGCTATCCCTCGTATATACATAAGGAATGGCGAGTTGTTCTTAGGGAACGCAAAATTATTTTTCTTATACATAGATAAAAAACCAATGTTTATCTATTCCTGTAACTATTCTTTTTAGTGTTCTTTTTTAGCTTGTAAGAGACCTAACATGTTTTCTGTCCTCCATAAATCACGAACTCGATAGATTTGAACAATTAAATGATTCCAATTAAGTCCAAATTCAAAAATTAAAAGATCATCATCTCTTTAGAATCATAAAGCTACTATTTGATGTATTTACAGCTAAATTACGCCTATTGCACGCCAAAATAAGATTTTTAAACATAACTGAAGTAACGGTCGTATCATCTGTCTTTTTGTATTACAGTAGACTCTGGATACAAGAGAATCAACGGGCCTTCAGGAGAGGAATTTTCTTGAAAATTCTCTCATACAAAGAGTCCCCAACACGCTCGAGTCAAAAGTGATATCCACACCTACTGTTTTGTTGTGTGAGTTGTATATAGCATGCGTGTATATTCTGTCTCTCTCACTCTCATAGTGGTGGGATAACGCAAATACTTAGGCTCACGCCCATATTTAGGAGAAAGAGCTCTAAATCTCTTATATCGCAATCTCTTGTATCGAGAGATCACTGAATCATTAGAGAGACAAAAGACGGAATAAGGTTTTAGTAACAAAATATATATATATATATATATATATATATATATATATATATATACAAAGAATAGTGAGCTATTGCTAGGAACTCTAGGAGCTATTGCTTCTCATATATATATACAGTGCCGTCCATAAATTCGGGATCACTCAGAGGAAAAAATTGCTGGAGAAAAATCGCAATAACTCGGTAAATATAGGTCGTATAGAAATTCTAAAAAAACGATTTTAAAGTACTCCTCAAGAGCTTTAAAAACGCTGTATTATATTATTTTAAAAGTTTTTTTATGGTATTAAAAAAATTACTTGAAAATAAACATTTTTGCCAATTTTAAATTTTAGATTCGCTCACCGTTTTTCGAGTATAAGATAAAAAAATCTGAAAAAATATAATTTAAAAGTACTCTAAAGAGCTTTAATTTGCATTTTTTAAAATTTTTACAATGATTTTCCGTCAAGATATGAAGTTTTAAAGTTGGGCATTTTTGGTGTTTTTTGCAGAAAAATGGCCAATTTTCTGAAAAAAACATCAAAAATGCCTATCTTTAAAGCTTTATAACTTGACGAAAAATCATTGTAAAAATTTTTAAAAAATGCAAATTAAAGCTCTTTTAGAGTACTTTAAATTATATTTTTTCAGATTTTTTTATCTTATACTCGAAAAACGGTGTGAGCGAATCTAAAATTTAAAAAATTGGCAAAAAATGTTTATTTTTAAGTAATTTTTTAATACCATAAAAAACTTTTAAAATAATATAATACAGCGTTTTTAAAGCTCTTGAGGAGTACTTTAAAATCGTTTTTTTTAGAATTTCTATACGACCTATATTTACCGAGTTATTGCGATTTTTCTCCAGCAATTTTTTCCTCTGAGTGATCCCGAATTTATGGACGGCACTGTATATATATATATATATATATATATATATATATATATATATATATATATATATACAAAGAATAGTGAGCTGTTGCTAGAAACAACGCGCTTGATTCTCATATATGTAGAAGCAATGTATTTCTTATATCGGTTGCTACTCTATTTTTTGCGTATAATGGCCTGAAGACAAATCATAATTGTGGCAGTTCTAACAAAGAATATAAATGCTTACATAGAAGTGTACTTTCAGGCTCGAATTTATAGACCCAACACGATTGTTACTAAAACCTTATTCCGTCTTTGTCTCTCTAATGATTCAGTGATCTCTCGATACAAGAGATTGCGATATAAGAGATTTCGAGCTCTTTCTTCTAAATATGGGCGTGAGCCTAAGTATTTGCGTTATCCCACCACTATGAAAGTGAGAGAGACAGAATATACACGCATGTTGGATGCAACTCACACAACAAAACAGTAGGTGTGGGTATCACTCTTGACTCAAGCGTGTTGGGGACTTTTTGTATGAAAGAATTTTCAAAAAAATTCCTCTCTTGAAGGCCCGTTGATTTTCTTGTATCCAGAGTCTACTGTAATACAGAAAGACAGATGATACGACCGTTACTTCAGTTATGTTTAAAAATCTTATTTTAGCGTGCAATAGGCGTAATTTGGCTGTAAATACATCGAATAGTAGCTTTATGACTCTAAAGAGATGATGATCTTTTAATTTTTGAATTTGGAACCTAATTAGAATCATTTAATTGTTCAAATCTACCGAGTTCGTGATTTATGGAGGACAGAAAACATGTTAGGTCTCATACAAGCTAAAAAAGAACACTAAAAAGAATAGTTACAGGAATAGATAAACATTGGTTTTTTATCTATGTATAAGAAAAATAATTTGCGTTTCCTAAGAACAACTCACTATTCCTTATGTATATACGAGGGATAGCAAGTTATTCCACATATATATATATATGTACATATAGGAGTTAACGTTATCCGTCTAGTATTTGTCTCTGTTTTTCGGGTGTAGTGGACATAATTTGCCTATGGATACATTGAATAGTAGCTTTGAGACTCTAAAGAGATGACCAAGGTCATAAAAACATAAAATGCAGCAACGACGCAAAGTAGCTATGTAATAATTTTAGAATTATTTTATTTTTTTAATTGTTTTGTAACAGCATCCAAGTATTCCTAAAGTTATTATGCATATTTTCAATGTATTTTTTCACGTAGAATCCAATGAAGCTATTTTTTTTCCTTTAAAAATGATTTGTGAGTTGCTAGAGACCAATAACCGACAGAAAACCTATGAAAAAATGGTTTTTCGAGTTTTTCGCCATGGCGCCATGCCAGAATCGAATTTTTGGTCATCATAAACTTTATTTGTTTTTTAAAAATACAAATTTTCAGCCCAGAAAATTGCTTGTAGCCCCTCCCAGAGCAAAGTTACGGAGATTTTATGATTTAAATGTTATTTTTAGGTTAGAAAAACTGCTTTCTAGGACTCGCAAAAAATCACAGTTGAAGAGAGTGCTAAGACCTAGTCATATGTTTTTCGCGGGATTAATATCATTCATCCTTCCAGATAAAAAAAAAATTTTATAAAAAAAGTGATTTTTAGGTTATGTTGAGGTTAGGGTATGTGTTAGGAAACTATAAATATAACAAAACCTAATCTTAATTACTATAAAAACAAGAAAAAATATTAGTTTTAAAATATATGAGGGAGGGCATTTTACCTATCTTAACGGGGGGTACTCTTTACTAAATCTCCTCTGTTCATTCTTATTGAAATTCTTATTTTTATAATTTGCATTTGATATATTTTTATTTCTATTAAGTCTATAATTTTTATTTCAATAACTCTACTTTCATATCTTTTTCCTCTAGATTTTTCTCTTTCTAAAGTGTAATTCTTGCCCTTGTGGCTTCTAATAGCTTGACAATAATAATAAAACCATTTATTTTGCTGCTTTAGATACCATTCATTGGACCAATATCCATTTTTGTTGCATCTGCAAACAATTCTCTAGGTGCTTACTTTGAGAGGTTCATTGGGCCCTCTGAGCTTTAAGTCGCTCTTATTTGTTGGTTTTCTTTTCTGCTTCAGGCTCTAAAATAAATGATTTTATTTCCCCTAAATCCATTTCTTTACATTTAGTGTTTCTTTTAAATAAGTCAGCATTCCGCTGTTCCAGAATTACAGAAGAAACTGCTTGATAGACGCCTGATCTCCTGATCAGTCAAAAGTATAATCTTTTCACAGACTTCTTAATCTCTAATTATTGTATTGAAGCGTTCCCAGAAATCACTAACTTCTTCATTTGTATTTGATACAGTCGTACTTTAATACAAAATGTTTCATAAACTTCACTTTTTCTTAAATTTCTTAATTTATTTAGAATTTCTCTAGGTTCTGATTCATTTAAAATTCTCTAATGATATTATTTTTTCTTTTTATCTAAATGATTAATAATAATGTCTCTAGCAAAACTCTTTCTTTTATTTATTAAAGTTTCAGAAATATTTTCAAGTACTTCTACTCTACAGTTAATAATATCTAAAAAAATCATTACTTGTTAGATTAGATTTTAAATAATCCATCCAAATGTCAAAGTTAGATTTATGTGACAGCTTATAGTCTCTATTAACTTTTATTTTAGTATGCAAAATTTCATTAAATAAATTTTCTTTAATGACTCTAAATCTGTAATATTATTACCAGAATTTAATTTAATTTTTTTACTTAAATTTTCATAATTTCAATTTAATTTTAAAACAGAATGAACAGGGTTAATCTCTAAATCCTTTTTCAATAAATTATTATTTTTATTTATTTATTTGATCTTATTTTATTTTTTTTTTATTTTATTTTATTTTTTTTCCCAACTCTCAAGTTTTTAGACGTGATTTGTCTATCTCTAAATTATCGTGTGAAATTTTAGATAGCGTATCAAGAATTTTAGAAGCTGTCTCTATGATTGCATTGCCTTTATCCAAAGACGTAGTCGATATGGCTACAGTCTTCTTGTCCTCTTCAGCGATCTTTGCATTCTGCTTGAGCAATTCTCTTTTAAGCTAGTATAGCTTTATTGGTTCTACCAGAATGATAGGTAGATCATTATTGATTATGAAGACAGTTACGTCCCTCTTACTGGTAGACTTTCTTGATACCTTTTTCTCTTTTGTTGTTTTAGCTGTGAAAATTCAAAACTCAAATTAGTACCTGGATTTCTCTTAATTTCTCTGAATTAGGCCTTAACAACTCTATCTTATTATTAATTTTTAAAAAACTCTAATAATTAAGAAAGATACTCAAAAAAAATTTGAATTTAATCTTTATATAAGGATTCTCTAAAAACTCAATAAATCTCACAGCACTCTTTTAGCTTGCCATGCAGATATGATTTGCATTAGGAGGAACTATAAAAGAAACTTACTCTCATTTGGCCACGATGACCTTGACTCTGTACTAACTCTCTCTAAATCTTTTATACGTTCTTTTAAGGCTTTCTTCTCTAAGTCATCGCTGGTTTCATCATTATCGCTGTTGTACTGCGATATGTGAAGGATTTTATTTTCCCGTCGGATGATGAAGTTTAATAAGTAAGAGTAAAATTTTACTTCACTTCAAATTATATTTTCTTTTACTTTTTGCTTTTCTTCTGCAACTCAAAAAAATTTCCAATGAACAATCTCAAGAATTCTGGGCAAATTGTAGAAAAAAAATCAAACAATTTTTTCTAAACTTTAAAATACATGTTCTCTAATTTTAAAATAAATAGTCTAAAAAATTTAATTTAATTATCTCTAAATTTTAAGATTACTCTTTCTCTAGTAACCAGGTAAAAAAAATTTGGTTCTTGCTTCTAAGCTATAGTCATCGCACCACGGCTAACTAAAGCTTGAAACGAGAAATCCTGTTTTTTTGCAGTGCCACCACGTGCGTGCACACCATGCTTCACCGGACAGTTTCACGCACCGCAATGAAATGTGACGAAATCGGCTGATCACGCACAAGCACGGGACACTTACAGAGAACAAAAATTTCTTTAGTCAACTGATAAACTACACTGCACCGCAAGTTTCGTTTAGCAGTCGAGCCCGAAATATATTCTCTACGTATTATTAGCATGCATAGAAATAATAACATTTGCGTAGAGAGAAAACTTTTCTTTTTGAATAAAATCACATAGGATTTTTTTTTGATTTAACAATCCATAAAAATCACTTTTGTGTATTTATAATTTTTCTTATAAGAATTTATTTTTAATTCAAACTCGTATTTTTGTACCAAAGAATTACTCTTTATTTCTAATTTTTATTGTACGTACTTTATTGTTATTCTAAATATTTGTATATTTCATATTGTGATTTTATTTTGATAAATATGTTAACTCTTAATTGTTTAATAAATAAACGCTTGTTTTAATTAATTGAACTCTTAAAAATAGATTTTTATTTTATTTTAAGTCGTTGGACTTTTATTCATAATTCTATGGAATTTGTATACTCAAAAAAATTTATCGAGAAAGATTTTGTTGAAAATATACACACTCATACTAGGTGTCGCCACCTATTGAGAATATTTTAGTAGACAGTTGAAGAGAATCAAGTTGCGTCTCGTCGTCGTTCAGTTCAGTTCAAGTCCGTCTGTTAAAGTCAGAGCTTGTATTTCATTATTGTATAGAGAGATCATTTAATTAAGTTACTCTTGTATTGATTAAATAAATACTTTTCTTTTAATATAAATTGTGCTCTGCTTTTATTAATTATTTAACAGGTTATGAGCCCAGAGTGCTTTTAACTGCGCGTTTTATTTAATAAAATTGAGAAAGAGGTTTGTGTGGTTTGGAGCGTGCGTCAGTCTGTTTGGTGAATTGTTTTATTGTTCTTTATCTCCTGGTGGAAGCGTCAGAGATGGCGAGTCAAGGAACAAATGAAAAAAAAGACAGAGCGAAGGACAGCAGAGGGAGAAAAAGGAGTTGACTCCGGGTAAGAATTTTACTTTATTCTCTCTCAATTCTATAAGACAGTAATGGCGTCGCAAGCACGCTTATAGAAAGAAAGAAAAGGACAGAGAATAGATAGCGTCGTGCGCTAGTCTATAGAGAGAGAGAGGAGAGAGAAATAAAATAAGTCGCCATGTTGGGTGAAATGACATAATGTGTATCAGTATGACAGATTTATGCGTGCATAAGAAAATTTTGTATGCTTTGTATGTGTGTATGTATGTATATAGAATGAGAGAAGAGACCATGCACGCACAAAATAAAATTGATAGACTAAATAAACGACAACACGTAGTGAAAAAGTTTTTTTTTTTACGTATGAACGTATTATGTGTGTGTATATATATATGTGTGTATATATATATATGTGTGTGTATATATATATGTATGTATAGTGAATGCACGCCAGGGATCTGAACATATTTATGACGGTATAGACGGAAATAAATGAGAACCGGTTAAAAACTAATATTTGCAAAAAGTGCCGCTTGGATTTGGTTAAATTTCGCTATGATTAAAAATAAATGTAAAAACGGACGCGTTTTTATGTTGAAATACTAAGTATGATTGCTGAAGGAAGAAAGGCATTGGCCTGACTTCTAAAAATTGAAAGATAATAATGCACACAAACATGGCGGCCGTAGGCCCAAGTCGAGTTGATGAAAAGACATCGACGCCGTGTACAATAAAAAGACCGTGAAGACGTGCGCGCGCAATAGAAAAAGACAGAAAGACGGTGACTGCTAAAAGGCGAGAATAAACTCGCAGATATATACGTATACATATGTACGTATAACATGGTTATAGCATAATGAAAAGAGACAGTATATAAGTGTGATCGTATATGTATAGAAGCGTGCGCGTCATTGCAATAAAAATGACAGATTAAGAAAGAGACAGAATTAGTGAAGCGAAACAAACTAAATCAAAGCGGACAAAAATAAAGTTTACGTAAATGTATACAAAAGACCGATTAAAAAAAAAAGAAAAAGGCAGAAAAGAACGACTTTAAGAAAAATATATTTAAGAATATTTAATTAATTGAAATTATCATTATACAGAGGAAAGAAGTTTATTGCAACTTCACAAAACATCCTCATGAGAATATGTATATGACAGTTGTTAAAGGCAGCATTGTATTGAAAATTATGACAAATTGAATACAAATTAGATAATGAATAATGATTATTTCAAATTAAAATTTTATTTTATTAAGCTTGAACGTACGTATATAAAAATATTTTTTAATAAATATATCCATGGTTTTAAAAATAATATTGATCGATCATAGTTGCTGCTTTCACATACATAATAATACTTGTGTTCAGTATATTGTGTATGGGAATAATAGCACATATGTATAATTATAAATATAAAAATATACATAAATAACTGGCAAATTTGATTGATTTAACATTGCTTGTGTTCGGCATGTTAGATTGATTCTCTTAAATTGTCATAAATATGAATGACCTAATATTGCTTGTGTTCGGCATACTAGGTTGATTCACTTTATTTTTATAGATATATTGAGCTTGAAGGGCTTGTGTTCGGTCTATTATGCTCATAAATATATATATATATATATATATATATATATATATATATATAATTAACTCTAACGTAAATTTTCTAGTTTTGCTTGTGTTCGGCAAAAATTATATGAATTTTATTTATATTGGTTTACTATTCCTTTATAGTTGACAAGTACGTTATGAGTAAAGAATTTGACCTGGTGATAAGGACAGTCACAGAGATGAAGACAGAGTGAAGACAGATTATATATGCCCTATTGTACGACAGGTGGCCACACTATGACTGATAAGAAAGAGAGAAAAGACAGAATTAACGACAGCAATGAGACTGAGAAGACGGAGGGGCTATATAACGAGACAGAACAGAAAGTAGAATAAAGTGACGGTTTTGAAGACGGCTCTGTGAAAACTGTAGTGAAAGTAACTGCAGGAGGTCAAATAGCGACAGATAAGGAAAGACAAAAACAAATCAAAGGTTTGACAGCAAAATTGAATGATGTATTGGAAAAATAAGTATACGACGGAAAATACAGATGAAAATAAGAACGAAGACGGAGCTAAAGACAGAGAAGAGCGTATGGGATTACAATACGATTGAAACGACAGAAATAAAGATAGAGACAGAAAACAGAATGAATGAAATGACTGAATCAAAATTGTCAGGTAAAGTCAAATAAAAAGTTTAAAAAAAAAAAATTTTTAAATAAATATTTCGTTGTTTTGTCAATAAAATAGAAAAATTATGACAGAAAATTTGACGATAAGAGTAAGATTTTTAAGCATGATTATTATAATGAAAATTTTGATTTAGACCTATCTGACAAATTGGACAAGGTAATGGATAAGCTTAATTCAGTTAAGACAGAAATGGCAAAGAACAAGAGAGACGAAGAAAAGAGAAGAATAGAGCAAAAAAAAAAAAAAAAAAAAAAAAAAAAAAAAACGCTTTGATGACTTTGATGATAAAGGAGGGAAGCGCCACGTGGGTCTTTGGCGGCCAGGCTCTGGATGCGATGAGGGAGGAATTTGAACAGGGGAAGGAGGATGACTACAGGTAATGAGGCAGAAAGGACAGATAAATCCAAAGACAGCAAAACGACATATAAGGTAAACAATGATTTTGAAAATTATACACTTAATGCAGAAGGTTTCGGGAACTCGACAGTCTTGGACGAACACTTAGGACCGTTAAATAAATTGGAAATATCGCGTTTAATACAAATAAAGGTTGATAAAAGATTTATTAAAAAAAACGACAATATTTTAGACATTTTTTAAACAGTTGACAGAAATTATCAAAACCGGAC
This sequence comes from Anastatus disparis, assembly GCA_017163975.1. Taxonomy (NCBI): domain Eukaryota; kingdom Metazoa; phylum Arthropoda; class Insecta; order Hymenoptera; family Eupelmidae; genus Anastatus; species Anastatus disparis. The sequence goes on from JAFFSR010000355.1 coordinate 4,658,329, forward strand.
TGACTGGAAAAGACGGACCAGTAAAACGCTATTATAAATTAACGGCTCAAATCATATTTGAAAACTTTGGATTATTTTATGTCTGAATTAAGTTCGCTGGACTTATTGTATGTTGTAGATAGTACTATTGTAGCAAATGAAAGTTCGTGATATTTTAATAAATAGAATAGATAAAGACTATCATGCTAGAGTTATGAAAATTAAAGATTTAGTTGAATTGTTGAACAGAATTAAAGAAATTAAAGCGAAATAATTAAATTGAAGCGAGGTAAATGTAACTTTATCTAGTATTAAAAAAAAATACAACATACAGTATAATCCAGCGAAAGAAAAAGGCAGTTAATTTTATAGACAGATTTGAAGAAATAGTAAGAAGTTATAATAACATGCCAAAAGTTAAATCGTTGCCTGAAGAAGACGAAAGAGATTTCTTTTATAATACTATCATAAGCAAAGTACATCAAGTAGAAGGAATAAGTTTTATGACAGAAAGTGTTATAGTGAAAGGGTTATCTTATGATAAACTAAAATTACTTATTATACAGGTTGAAAGCCATCAAACGACAGCTATGACGGTCAAATCAAGGGCGATACAGAAAGTGCGACAGTTATGGGTACTGTGCCAGCGACTGCCCACGACAGGGAAATAGCATAAAGAAGTGTTACTTTTGTCAGATATTTACCCGTGATCATGTGATCTCAACATGTCCAAAGCGTCAGGGACACTCGAGACAGAAAAACAGAAAAAGGTATGAATCAAAATATTATAATAATAAAAGTAAAGAAAGTACAGGTCGGACATCATTCACAAGTAAGATAGCTAATCTAATTAACAATGTTAATTAAATACGAGCAAAATCTGTCAATAAAAGGAGACAAGAAAATTATGTAAAATATAACAGAAGAAAATATAAAAAAATGCGGCAGTTTTAACCAATTAGAATCTAGAAATAAGAAGACTAATGAACCGAGTGCTGACAGTGATGCGACAGAACGTTTGACAAATTCAAAGTTGATTTTCAGGACATTTATTGAACAACTAGACGGAATCCAATGCGCAAATAAAGACTGCAGCGTAAATCTTAAATCTAAGGAAGAAGGAAGCGTGCAAACAAATACGACTGATGGAAAATTTATTATTTTAGACAGAGCAATCTGCATGGAAAACTTAAATGAAAATTTTTCATCCTTACCAATATATAATCAGCCATATTGATTGACTGATTTTGAATCAGAAGCGACAGAAAATAATTAAAAACAAAGACAGGTTCTAGTATATGTAACGACAAGTAGAATGAATGAAGAACAGAATATTGAAGAAAATAATCAATTTAATGAAAAGCAAGAAAATCAGACAGTCAAAGAAGAAAAATATTTAGATTGCAGACAGAAATATTTATAAATCGCATGATTTTAAAGTCAGTGAAGAATCTTAATGTGAGATTGAAAATACAAAATTAATACAAACAACTACGCTATGTTGTGGCATTTTCGAATGGGCCATTCATCAGTTGATTATTTAAGAAAATTACAATTAAAATTTCCTAATATCAAAACTTTCAAACAAGCTGTATTTGATGATACGTTGAAAGACTGTGAAGTGTGTATGATTGCAAAGTTTAACAAATTGCCATTTAAGACAGTCAAGCATTGAACAATTGAACCTTTGCAAATAATGAATTTAGACACAATGGGTTTTATGTAAACTATAAGAAAGCAGAGATGTACGATTCAACGAAAAATTAGTCTACAAGGACAGATATGCAACAACTGATATACAAGACCGGAAACAAATTGATGAAAAGATAAAGATACATTGTTTGTGAATTTTGTATTCGAAGACAGAGAAAATGAAACACGAATACAAAAACCTGAGGGAGAGAAATTCAAAAGATCAGTTAGACGACCAAGAAACGAAAATAATAAGACTGATAAAAAGTAACAAGGATTGGTGGGAGAGAAAATAAAAAAAAAAAAAAAAAATTAGTAGGAAGACCGACAAAAGTTAAGAAAAATACTGAATATAGAGTGCAAGAATCGGAGGGAGAGAAAACAAAACGACAGATTCAATTACCAATGGAAACACAAACAAGTACAGAAAATAAGATAAATGAAGAAACTTATGTTTTATTAGCAGAAATAAATAATGACCTGAGTACAAACTTGGAAGCCATGAAGTCAAAAGATAAACAAAAAACAAAAAAAAAAAAATGGACCAAAACTATTATTGAAGAATTAGAATGTATGTATAAGAATAATGTATGAAAATTAGAGTTGACAGTTCAATAGTAATGAATGACAGAAAAAGATCAAACATTATACATTCAAGATGGGTATCTAAAAGAAAGAAGACAGTAAAATAAGATATAAAGCAAGACTAGTAATTCGTAGTTTTAAAGACAGAAATGAGTATGACATGCAAGAAACATATGCACCGGATTCACGATTACATTTAATCAGATCTATACTGGCAATGGCAAACAAATTGGATTTAAAAATATGTCAGATGGACGTGAAGACAGCTTTTGTAAATGGATATTGAAGCAATGAGATATATATGGAAATACCTGAAGGGATGACTGCTTATGAAAGGATCAAACAAAACAAGATGTGTGTATTGGAAAATGCTTTATACGATCTGAAAGTCAGTTTAAAATGTTGGAATGAAAGACTTAAAAAGACAGTAAAGAAATGTGGACTTAGATCATTCAACAATGAGTCTTGTCTATTTACTCAGCAAGAAAAAGACGGATTTCTTATCTTGATTTAGTATGCAGATGACATTCTGCTAGTTTGTAACAAATGTAAAAAAAAAAAAAAAAATTTTAATTGACAGAAACTGGTAAGACTAAAAGTTCTTTAGGCTCAGAAATAAAATAAGACAGAAAAAAAAGGATACTGAGCATTAAGCAAGAACAATAAATAAACAAAATGCTAAAGAAGTTTAGTTTGGATCAATCACTCGCCCAACGAACACCTATGGTAATCAATCAGGTAGCCAATAAGAAGAAAAGACAGCGTGAAAAAAAAAAAGGAGAAATCAATGCAAGCAGGCCAGAAATTGCATATGAGGTAAATACTCTATGCAGACACCAAATCAACTTTACTGAAAAATGACTGGTAGAAGATTGAAAGAGTATTTGAATAATTAAGAAGAACAAAAGACTTTGAACTTAGATATAAAGGACAGAACGACTGTTTACAAGGATTTTCAGATGCAAGTTTTGACGACTGCAAAAAATTCTCTTACGACCAGTAGCTTTGTGATCAAGTTTTTCGAAGACACAACATCCTGAAGAACTCACAGACAGAAATATGTTTCTATAAACGAATGCGCTCAAGAATTGATATCCTTATATCAAATTTTAAAAAAAAAGATTGTTAAAACAAGAATTAGCTCCAATTCTATTATGGTGTGATAACAAGGCAGCAGAAGCAAGCGTTAAGACTGGAGGTGAAAACAAATTAAGACATATGACCGAAATAAAAGAACATTATGTAAAGGAATGTGTAACTAGAGGTTTAATTAATGTCAGTTGAATTTCCTCTAAAAGTCAGATAACTGATGTATTCACAAAACCTTTGTCATTTGAATTACATGAACGACTGACCAAACAAATATTTAACGACTGATAACATTGACTGATTATATTTCTGATATGTATTTTAGTTAAGTTATTAACAAACTTTTTCTCTATATTACAGGAACTAAATGAACGATCAGAACAGAAACAATAAGAACGAGAGAGATGTTACAACTCTTTTAATTAAAATATGTATGAGTGTGGGAGGGAGTGTTGAAAATATACACACTCATACTAGGTGTCGCCACCTATTGAGAATATTTTAGTAGACAGTTGAAGAGAATCAAGTTGCGTCTCGTCGTCGTTCAGTTCAGTTCAAGTCCGTCTGTTAAAGTCAGAGCTTGTATTTCATTATTGTATAGAGAGATCATTTAATTAAGTTACTCTTGTATTGATTAAATAAATACTTTTCTTTTAATATAAATTGTGCTCTGCTTTTATTAATTATTTAACAGATTTTCTGTTCGTGAAAAAAAACTAAAACTCTAGTTCGAACAAGTTTCTCGGAAATCGAGCAATCGTCAAAAAGAAGGGGTGATATATGTATATACCTTATAGTACGCGCTGCCATGGGCGCGTGTTTGAACTTGTATGTTCTTCGTTGCAACGCCGATTTTTGTTTTTCACGATGCATGTTTATTTTTTCGAGAATATTCTTTCTTTTACTTGCTCTAAACTATAAACTCTTTATTTTAATATTTATATATATGTTTATATAACTCTTAACAATCTAGTTAATATTCTGTATACACATAGATATATATTTTAATTTTAAAATTATGCAGTACTTTTTATAGTTTGATCAACTCTTAAATTTTAATTTTGCAATCACTAATAAATTAATAAACTCTTTATTTTAATACTGTTTATAACTTTACTAACTAAATTGATTCACTCTTAATTTGAATGTACTCTATGAACTCTTTATTTCATTATCTATGAATATATAAGTATATGTGTGTATATATTTTCATTTTAAAATTACTCGTCGTTTCAATAATTCAATTAACTCTAAATTATTTAGTTTAATCTAAATGTACATATAAGTATCTATTTTACTTTTAAAATAAGTCACACTCTTTTATAAATTATTCAATTCTTTGTTCTAACAAACCTTAGGTTTAAGAACTTTCAATTTTTATTTTTTTCACATTTTAATAGTCGAATTTTAATATTCTCTTTTTTGTTTCATATATTAAATACTCAATTTTATTAAACGTTCAACTCTAAGGTATTTGCACAATTTTTATTTTTACTCTTCATTTTCTATATGCCGGCAATATAAATAAAGTTTTATACCTTACCGTCTAATGTAGATTCTCTTCTTTGTTCTCTAGACAAATTCGCTGCATTTCAGTTCTCTAATTTTTTTACTCACTTTTTATTGTTTCAACAATTTTACTCACGCAGGGAAGCGTGCCCTGGGCCCATAATCTGTTGGAATATATATTATGGTGAGGATAAATAAATAGACACGAAATACTTTTATAACACCAACTCTATATTTATTCTAAAATCTCTCTACGTAGATCGACTGGTCCGGTTGACGCGCTAACTCGGAATGACAGATCGATACAGCGGTCGATAACCATAGCTACCAAAAGGTGGCAGCACTTAAGGGCGTAAAAGCCTTTTTCATTACAGTGATATCACTCTAAAATTTGTATTAAATATGATCATTGAAAGTACGATTATTTCATTATGTTGAATTTGTTGTCAAAATTTTATTAGATTTCACTATAAGAAGATATAAAAATTAACTGTGTGATATTTAACTGTTTTTCCATTCTATTGCTGAATTTCCATAGAAGGAATGTATCAACTTGTAGTATTACCATGATGATTATTTATTTAAGCTTTCAAATTATTCTAATCATTGGTTTTCAAGATATTTAGATTTCTGATTCCAAATAGAAAAATATTAGTAAATAATAATCCAAACTCTTTAATAAATAATGAATGGATTTATTTAAAAATTTAACTGAATAATCTTCGTGATACATATTATATGTTAAGGCGACTTCGGATTTTAGGTTAGGTTTTATTTTTGAGTTTACAAATTACTCTTTCAATATGTAAAATTTTTCAGATTTTTTAATTTTCCACCATTCTACGGATTATAATACATGGTAGAAAATTAAAAAATTCAAAAAAATTTAGAAACTGAAAGAGTAATTTGTAAACTACAAAATGAAATCGAACCGAACTTCCGTAGTCGCCTTAATGCATCTCTTTATTCAAAATTTTGAAATACAATGGAAATATAGTCAATATTTATCGGCGCAAGTATACTGTTCATTTTACATCTCCTTAAATAATATATACTTATGAAATTTACATTTATAATCATATCTTGTAACGTTCCCTTCATTTTACCCTATTACTTTACCAATCTTTTTTATAATATTCTTTTATTCCAACGCGTTAAAGGATCATTAAATAGCTAGCGCGCCATGCCTAGCTATTTCGGACCCTGTGTTTCTTTTTATTGTTGTTAAAGTCGTTTATAGCTAGGACGCCTCGCCTAGCTATAGCTTACTTTTGAAATATATTTATTAATAATGTTGGGTTTATTATGTGTAAAGCCCGTTATTATTAAGGACCAAACGCCTTAATATTCGGGGCTTTACACCGGGTTAATTGGATGAGGGTTTATCTTGGAGGAGCTCTTTATTGATAACTTAAATTAAATCAATTTACAACGTGAAAACTAAGAAAAATCTAGCGCTTAATAAAGAAATACTTGCTTGTAGCACGCGTTAGGCCATTCGCCACTTGTGCTACAAGCAAGCGTGTCTTTACATCAAGAGAGCTGATCCAAGAGTGTCTCGAGTCTCCAGCTCTTTGCATTGCTTGCATCAACTCTCTCTCGTTTTTCTCCCACTCTTCTCACTTACTAGGAGAGTATCACAACTCCGGATCACGGATTTTGCTCAAACTTTGGGATACGTTTCTAAATGTCAAAATATAAAAGAAAACAGAATTTTAGACACCAACGCTCGATATTTCCCTAGTTATAGACAATTAAAGCTAAGATCAAATTCTTTTGAATTAGTAGTTATAACATGTCAAAATATTATTTTTTCCCAAAGTTATAGCGTGATAAACATTGGACCTGATTTTTCTTTTTAAAACATTAATTAATAACAAAAGCTGAAATTGGGTCTAATGTTTATTACGTTATAAGTTTAGGAAAAAATAATATTTTGACATGCTATAACTACTAATTCGAAAGGATTTGAGCTCAGCTTTCATTTAAAAAAAGTTTCAAGCTTCTAGCTATTAATGCTTAAGAACTATATGCGTTTAAAAATCTAGTAACCTTTTTAGTGATTTTCTTTAATTGTCTATAACTAGGGAAATTTAAGCGGTGTCTCAAATTCTATTTCCTTTAATATTTTGACATTTCGAAACTTATTCCAAAGTTTGAGCGAAATCCGTGATCCGGAGTTGTGATAATCTCCTAGTTAGTAGAAGAAAGGGAGAGCCACCGTGTACTCTCAGCGGTACTTACACATGCGAGCGCGTATACATACATAGACACGCTGGCATGTTCAACAACTTCGGTCTTTTTGGACGTTTACGCGCGCAGTCTTAAGTATTGTACGGTTTCAGGGCCGTACATACTCGGCCAATACAATCTTTAATATTATTTTAAACTATGAATTAATAGTTAAAAAAATTATTATTAAGTGATAACTTATAAATAGTTGTATTATTTTATTAAATACATTTCCAACTTGAATAATTATCTTCATGTTAAAACTAAATTTCATTAGCATTCAATCCCACAAGTTATTTAAAAAATTTACCATCCCGCTACTTCAGAAATTTCTTTTCGCAGGCTTATTTTTTTCTATTTTACATGAACTTTAAAATGAATTTTTGATCATGTAAGTAAGAGTCATCAATAACGAGTTATGACAGTTTGAAATATATTTTTTCATGTATGATTTATTTTTCATATTGAATATAAAAGTATATTTTCATGTATGATTAATTTCTATATTGAAAATAAATTATACATGAAAATATATATTTCAAACTGTCATAACTCCTTATTGATGGCTTTGTCTCAAATGATCAAAAATTCATTTTAAAGTTCATGTAAAATAGAAAAAATAAGCCTGCAAAAATAAAATTTCTAAAGTAGCAAAAAATGAGTAATTTCAATTACCATGTGATACATGTAAGAACCAATATAAAACTTTAAAATTTAGGTCAGTAAAAAATCATGCTTACTCTCCTCTTCATTTACAAGAAGTATTCTTATAAATTTCTCTTTAAAACATCAGTAATTTCAGAAAAAAAATCATAAAGTTGGTACTTTTCCAAAAATTTTGAAAAATTTCCAAATTTTCTTCCAATCTAAATCCTTGAAGATTTTATTACACATTTTGGGTAACAAACAGAATATATTTTCAGAGTTTCAGCAATTTTTTTTTTTTTTGGCTTTCCCAGTTAGTGTGAAATGTCCTATATATATAAATGTATGATTGCCGAAAATAACCATTTTTTATCGTTATATTATTTTTTAAAATTTTATTATTTATTTATTTATCATATAACAATTGATTCATAGCATTTTTCATAATTTCTTTTATTTTTCAGCTTTTAAAGTAAAAAGGCAGTAAATTAACTTAGTTAATATAAAAGCAATTTTTTTGTGAATATCTTTGAAAAAAGTTCATTAAAAATGAATTAAAATTGTGAAAAGAATTTTAATTTTCAATAATGGTTTTGACTGAGAAAGATATATTGATTGTTAAAGAGTGTCCTCATACCGGCAAAGAGATCTACCTTATCTACATTTAAATTATGCATTTTAATAAAAATTTAACTATTTTTGATTAAAATTCAAAGAAGAGGCACATTCTTAACATTCTAAAGAATTTATTGCAACGTTAAAAGACAGAATAAAAGTGAAAATGAAGACAAGAACTACATAATACGATTATTCATAACTACATTAAAAAGTTAATCGTATTAAGCAGTTTTCGCCTTTATTTTTACCTTTATATTGTCTTTTAACGTTGCAATAAATTCTTTGGCATGTTAAGAATGTGCCTCTCCCACGAATTTTAGTCATAAATAGTTAAATTTTTATTAAAACTCATAATTTAAATGTAGATAAGGTAGAACTCTATGTCGGTATGAATCTTCCCCTTCAAGAACAGGGATTGTATAGTGGAATTGCTTTCATGTTAACTGATATTCATATATTAGAATTTAATAATATTTCAAACCGGTACACCTCATTCAACATGCAATTAACTTCACTTATTCGAAGACCACAATATATTCAATCAGTACCGATTGGTGGAGAATTTATACAGTTATTACTTTCCGGAAATTTAGAAAAGGGTCACCGGATTTGTGTGTATTATAATAATAAGGTAATTCATATATATGACAGTTTAAATTTCGAATATCTGCAAGATGAGCATAAGATATATGTAAACAGATTATTTCCAAACAAATCAGAATTGAGCATAGTAGTCGAGACGGTATAATTAAAAACAGATACTACGATTGTGGCGTTTTTGCAATTGTTTTTGCTATTGGAATACTTAAAAATTTAGGTCCATGTTATTTAAAATATGATGTTTCTCAAATGTGATTACGTTTATCAAGAATTTTTAAAACGCAACAAATAAAAATGTTTTCAGTTTTACAAAATTATAATAATGCAAATATTAATTACGATAATCCTCCGGACATGATGAGGAGGAGTTTTTTCATGATTAACGTCTAAATCAAATACCATTAAATATAGATTTCGCCGAGCTTGAACTATTAGAAAAAAACTCACAAATGCATTTATTGGCAGAACAAAAAAAGATCGTGGAAATGTATCATGAACAAAAGAATTTGAATCATGAAACAATTTTGATGAAAATTGACAATAACATTTCAGATACAAATTTTCAAAAACCAGATAATGATATAATGGGAATTGATGATATCCACTTAAATTATAACGATAGTAAAATTAGCACAGTTGAGATTAAATTAATTGAAGAAAAAAAAGAATCAAAAGAAATAGATAAAAAAGGAGCTTTATTTGTAACAGGATTTAAGAGCATGACGAAGCTGCCCGCCTTCTAATAATATTTCCAATGCTAACTTATGAATAAGCGATGCGTTTAATCGAGTTTTTTGCTACAAAGTAAGAATTTGTAAGATTAAACTCTAGTGCAGACAACTCAAGAAATCCACCAAAATATTATACATATAAAGTTACAATAAAAACTTTCAATGTGTCGTATTCTAAGGTTAGGTTTATCGAGTTTGATATCTAATTTTTAATCTAAGCTCATAGAAAAATAACAAGCCCAAATGATTTTTTATTGAAACAAAAATGATTATATTAATATAGCTTTAGTGCGGACAAGTCATTATATTTGTTTAATTCATGAATTTAAAAAGATATTGATATAATAAAAAAAGCAAAACTTAATTGCTGCAGCTCCGACATTCCGTTAATAGGAAAATGGTAACAAGAAACAATCACATAAATATAAAAAAATTTCAGAAAAAGACATTATTATGAAAAAGCAAGAAAAAAAAAGTAATGCTAAATTAGAACTAAGACGTGTTTAAGGAACCTTACGTACGAAAAAAGCTTATATGAAAATGAAAAAAGGACAATCAAATAAATATAAACAGAAATTAGAAAATACTAAGATAACAAAATGGCAATTCAAGGAAACAATGGGTACTGATAAATTAGAACAAATCCGTGCGAAAGAGGCTTCACGTAAGAAAGAAGCTTTTCTGAAAATTGAAGAAAAACAACCAGAAAAATATAAAGAAAAATTAGAAAATACTAAGATAACAACATTAAAATTCAAGGAAAAATGAGTATTGATAAATTGGAACAAAAAAGTGCAAATGAAGCCACGGTGGGCTTGAACTAACTTTTACCCGAAAATGCTTGCCCATGGTGGATCTCTTCAGATCTTGCTTCTGTATTAAATTTGTAATGTTTTGAGCTATTTATCAAAATAATCGGTAGAGGGATACTCAAATAAACTCAACGTTTGTTTTTTTACTTTATTGATAAATAATTTAATATTGTAATTTATGCATATTAATATATATATATATATATATATATATATATATATATATATATATATATTTATATATATATTAATATTATATATATACATATATATATTTATTTATTTATCCATTTATTTATTTTCATATACATTTATAAATACAAAAACACTCTCTTCAGAAGGAATGCAGACTGTTGTATTCAGATACAGCACGAGTCAATTTAGCTGAATAATTTGGATGGTCGCTCGAAACGGTATATTTTACCTACGTGTTCTTAAAATCTGAATGAACTGACTCCATGGCCTGTTCACTAAAGAATCCAAGTCCTTTTTTCACTTTCTGACAAAAATCGGGTACGTGGAAAAATATTGCGTGTATTTTTGTTATTACAGAAATGCCCAAGCTTAGGTAGCTGTTCTTGAAATTGCTAATTGCACTTTTGTATGAAGGCTCTAAATCAAAACTGAAACATGTTTGTACACTTATCTTGAATTTTTAAATGTGTCTACATAATCAAGTGTGCCTAGCTAAGAAGACCGTGATCGAAGTATATCTATTTTTTCCAACAACGTTTTACATCCATTTCCATCAAAACTGGAAATACCATAACGCACGTCTCGAGTAACAGAGCATGCTTGAGCCCACATTAGTGCATCTTTTTTATATGTTTTAAAAAGATTATTGTATAATATATTAACTGCACCTAACATGAGATGCAATTCTGAAGGAGTAATGATTTTTAAAAATGTTTGATTATTATCTTCAGCTGTAATTATAGGAGCATGGATACAATTTTAAAATTTTTTTGCATCTACTTTAACAGCTCCAGCACTACACCATTTACGATAATTATCTTGAACATTTTTGATGGTTCGATACTCTCCGCAGACATGCATCTCGTTTTTTGCAGCAAAACACCAAGTGCATGGATAATAACTACTATGAGACATTATTCCTACTAATATGTTCGCTAACTTCAAGTCTGAAGCTATAGTCCCTTTAAATTGATTAATATTTAATGTAGACCATAATTGCTGTACGTTATCGTAATCTTCTTACGAATAATGAGCTAGAGCCAATATCAATAATTTATTTACGCCACTATCTTTAAATTTCTTAGCGTTTATACCATTTTCATATTTTTGGCGAATCTTATCTTCATTTATTTTATTTAAATTCAATTGAATAGATAAACAAATTTTTACGAAACCACCTCCACCATCAATACCGAATTTCATAGAAAAGTCAGATATATTGCGCTTCTCGATTACGTGTTCAATAAAAGCTTTGGTATCGACACAATAAACAAGTTTCGATGATTTCATCATTTTTATTGGCTTTAACGGAAGTAAAATTAAACTTTTTGGCAGCAAAAAACTCGTCCACACAATGACTTCTTTCTAACAATTTTTGCTTTAAATTTTGATCATTTATTTTTTTATTATTCATAGTAGTCCATACAGCTTTAGCAAGTTCAAGTGTTTCATTCTGTGACAGATGTATACTTGTTTGAATCTTTGTCCTATCATCTGCTGATAATACCTGCTGCTTTGACAATTTTTTAGTGTATTTAGTACCAATTGTTAATTTTAGACACTTACCACCTTGAGGCTGAATCAAAGACATGAACGATGAATTTTCTTCGTTTTCAAGTTTTCGTTTTTTTAATAAAGTTGAAACCACTTGATCTGCTAATTTTTGTCCCGACTCACTGATTTTTGTTGTTAAATTATTTAAACATGTACTTGAATTACATATATGTGAAATTCCTTTACCTATTATTGAGAAACACTGACTGCATCGGCTTTCGATGGTAGGTTTGTTTTTTTTCTGAAATGAATTACGATCATTTAATACAAAAATCTTAATCTTAGTTTAAAAAAAAATGTTATTTAATAGTTAATGTACCAGAAAGTTCGACATCAATAACATCATGATTAAGAATACCATTCCTTGGTGGTGAAGTATTCCCTTTAGCAAAATTTGCAAATTTTGCTGCTGGTTTTCGAGCCAAGTCGCATATACTGCAATCACAAATATCACTTGCACTTAGTCTCGTCGTCCTTTTTAGTGATTTTAGTTGTTTAAAATCAGGCAGAATAACCTTTTTCGTATTATTATTTTTAGCACGATAAAGATCACGTTTACAAGAAGAACACAGTACAAGCGGTAATCATTCGTCGTTTTCGTCATAATCGTAATAATTTTTTACTAATTCTCTTATTGCTCCCTTGATGTGAATCATTGCTGTCGTTTTACCAAAGTAAAATAAGCAAATGCAGGAGCGATTTTCCGAATGGATTCTTGCTTTCGACACTGTTGCGAGACAAATGATGAGTGTTTGTTTACATACTAAAATATATTAATTCACTGTTCTGTGATGTAAACTAAATTTCAACCTTGATTCGGAGGCAAATAAAAGTAAATAAAAATTTTCCTCACAATACCAAACTACGATTATAGGTTTATTTCATAAACTAACACTAAAGTTAAGTATCCTCTTTATTAATATAAGTTTCAATAAACGTAAATATTTTGCATTTTTTTAAAATATTTTTTTGTCCTAAGGCCGAAAAATAAATTTCTGTGTCCTCCATATGGAGCACAAAATAGTGTATTCTTGTCCTTGGCCGCATATTTATTGTATTATTTTAATAAAAGTGTGCAGAAAAACGTTCTAGACGTCGCTGATTCTTGGAATTGAACTTAATGAACTGCTCGCTTTCCTTAATATCGCTATCCTTTTTTTACATATACTATACTGGATATGCGTTAACCAATAACGTGGACTCAATATATGTATATTATGAAAGAAAAGGAGAGAGCGAGAGAAAGACATAATTACAAGATTCGCATGATAAAACTTTTTTTTTCGTTTTTAGATAGTATTTTTCAATTAAAATTTTTATAGTTTATCTTCGTTTTATATTTTGTTGTATTTTTGTTTAATTTTTATATTATATTTTAACAATTATTAGTTGTTTTTATAATCGAATTTTTTTTATTCTATTTTTTTAAAACTTTTTTTTTCTTTTTTTAAATAATATTTTTCAGTTATAATTTTCATAGTTTAGCTTTGTTTTATATTTTATTATATTTTTGTTTAATTTTGATGTTATATTTTAACAGTTATTAGTGGTTTTTATAATCGAATTTTTTTCAATTGTATCTTTTTATTGTATTTTAAGAATTATTAGTTATTTATTGTTTATAATTGAATTTTCTTAATAAATTTTTTTATATTTTAAGAATTATCAATTATTTTTTTATATGTAGGGGGCTCCGCCCTAGCTTCTGCCCTAGCTTCCGCTTAACGGCCTTCGGGCAAAAAATTGTAAATGCAGTCACGGCAACAAACGTATCATTCTTGCTCGTGCAGCTGGAGCGGCCTCGCTACGCTCGGCCCCTCAGCATGCACTCGCCAAGAATGATACGTTTTACGGCATTGACGCATAATATACTATTAATTATATAGCTATACCTTTTCAAGTACTTGTTTTGACAATACTTTAACATTTTAACTTTTTTTAACAGCTGTAACGGGCGCGTTTTGCTGGATGCACGGTCGCCAGGTAATTTTAATAATAAATTACCAAAATATAGATTAAAGTTACATTTATAAGTTCTTGACATGCATTAGTCACATAATCCATACAGCAGACAGAATTAAAACACCAGCATCGACGATCTCTTCTAGATGCTTTACTATTAGAGATGCGATAACTGATATTTTAATTATCATGTAAGGCTATATAATCGACGACTACCATTAGATGCTTTACTATTGGAAGTGCGATATTATATCCTTATTTTAGATGCAATTTATGTTGGTACAACAATCGACGACATTCACTGGATGCTTTACCATTGAATGTGCGATAATATGTACTTTCACGATAAGATGTTTTTTGATTGTTATTATCTGAAAATAAGTTTAAATTAATAAATTTAAAATCATTTTATATCTTTTAATTTTTTAACTTTATTTAATAAAATATATCTTTTTATAAAAATTACAAATGAAATGAGAACGTTAAATTAGTCTAATTTCTACATGCTCTCGTGCCGAGAGTCAGATCAAGAATCCGATAAAATACATCTTAGATGTTACATGATCGAACATCTAAGAGAGAATGAGTGAGCTTGGATGAATTCACGCTCTTTTATATTATTTCATAAACATTCTATGAAGTTCTATTTCTCACTAAAGAATTATACATTAGGAAATAGAATGTTCGATAAAATTCATTTTATATATTTGCCAAAGAAACCTTTAATTATGATAAATATATTTGCAAAAGAAACATTCTATTTCCTTTACATTTCAAAAAACTATTTTTAATAATCTATTTTATTATTTATCATCTAGAAAAACTAATTTTTTATATTTTAATTCCTATCTTCAAATTTTAACTTATTCATATTATAGAAATTGGATGTTCTATGTATAAACAATTATTTTAAAAAATTACATCTAATATATTTTATTATTAATAATCAAATATTGATAATACTTTTTCATTAACAGAAATAGAACATTCCATTTCTATATTCATTTTACTATCTCTGTATATATACATTTTGACTTATCTTCGTTATCGGCCTCAGTCGGTAACTATGAAGTCCTACTTATACCTTTAACGTAATTTAGACTTATTATTACAAGAAATCATTCTATGTCTTAAATAATGTTCATTTATTTATAAAACATTCATATTCAATTTAATAATTCTAAATAGAATTGATATGAGCCGTTTCACAGCATACTATTTAAATTTTTCTAACTTTTTCAAGCTTTTGGGAGAGTTATCCTTATAACTTTAATTTATATAGAAAGATAATATGAAAAATATTTACTATTAAATGGAAATAATATATTAATTCTATCACTAATAAAAAATTTACAAATTTTGAGTTTAATTGAGTATCCCTCTACCGATTATTTTCATTAATAGCTCAAAACATTACAAATTTAATACAGAAGCAAGATCTGAAGAGATCCACGATGAGCAAGCATTTTTGGGTTCAAGTTAGTTCAAGCCCACCGTGAAGCTTTACGTAAGAAAGAAGCTTATATAATAATCAAAGAAAAAATTTTAAATAAATATGAAGAGAAATTAGAATATACTAAGATAACAAAATTAAAATTCAAGGAAAAAATGAGTACTGATAAATTAGAACAAATACGCACGAATGAGGCTTTACGTAAGAAAGAAGCTTATACAAAAATTTAAAAAAAAACCAAAATAATATGAAGAAAAATTAGAAAATACTAAGATAACAAAATTGAAATTTAAGGAAAAAATGAATATTGATTAATTGTTACAAATACGTGCGAATGAAGCTTTACGTAAAAAAGAAGATTATATAAAAATTAAAGAAATACAACTCAATAAATATAAAGAAAAATTGAAAAATACTAAAATAACAAAGAGATACTAATAAATTGAAAACATTGCATGAAAAAGAAAAATTACGCAAAAAAGAGACTTATAGAAAAGTCATTAGTGAACAATATAATGAATATGAGAGAATGGTACAAATTAAAAATAAAAAATTGGAAAATGCTGATATCATTAAGAAAACACAAGTAAAAAATAATTGTTATTAATTAAAAGAATCACGCACAAGGTGTAGACAAATAGAAATTGATGAAAATAAACATGTTAATAATGATACTACAATAAATAAACCAATAGATGAAAAAAAACGAAAACGTAAATATGATTATTATTAATTAAAGATATTATTTATTAAGTGTAAACGATTAAAAATTAAAGACAATAATTATGATGAAAATTACAATAGTAATAATTATAAAAACAATCATAATATTGTATTGAACAAAGTTATTGATAAAACAATTTAGGGCAAAGTAGAAAAAAAATTAAAGAATTTAAATGAAAAAATATTATCCCAAAAAATTAATTCGAAACTCATTGGTTGTATAGCAATTATATATTTCGATGAAAATCTCATATCTGAAAATAACATTGATTCCATGACAAATACATGTGTTTATTGTGATGCGAAAAATTTTGCTTTTGAATGTACTAAAAGTAACAATTTCTCCAATTGTTGTCATAAAGGTAAAGTAGAATTGTTAGAAAATTCTTCTTACCCAGAACAATCAAAGTTTTTAGCAACTGAATTAACGGAAAAAATTATTAATTTTCGACGAAATGGCATATCAATTTGGCTAATTTTGATGGCCAATTTTAAAACATTACTGGGTATAGGATGTGATGTATAAAATACATCATAAGGAGTAAAATTTAAATAGATTAGTTATTAAGTATAAAAAGCGAAATTATAACAAGCGAGCGCACTTATTTTTTAAATTCATAAATCTTATGTTTTATTTTTGTAACGTTTTTTTTTAAATGATTTTTCTCAAGCGTAAGAAATTGACAGATATAAAGGAGAGTCGAGAAAACTGCAGGGGAAAACCAGAAATAAAAATAAAGTAATTAACAGTTATTCAAATAGAAAAAAAATATTCATCGTAAACTAAGAGTAAGAGCAGACGCAAAGACAGAAGCACATCAAGAAGGATCAGCTGTAATGATGCACATAAGTGAGAAAGAGAAAGAAGATTATGATCATGCATGCGGCAAATGAAAAAGGCTTCAGGAACACAACGCGTATATATACACACGCTAAATGCACCAGAAACTTAGGATTAACGTCCACGAGGAACATTTCATAAACGAATCACGAGGAGTTACAACAAAGCGGCAACACGAAATTGGAAGCTACGCGACGTAGCAGAAACTGTCATAGCGACAGCATAAGAGCGAGAAGGATAGATAGCACAAACGCATTCAGACTCAACACACAAGAGGAACAGTCTGTACAGTAGATACTTAGATATTTCAACGCCGCGCCACGTAGCTGTACATACACATGCAGAATCGATCAATGAGGTACAGCTATGAGTAGAAATCTTCGATAATCGATGTTTCTACTGCGTGAAGCAACATATCAACTTCGAATACAGTATAAAAATTTACTAGAGTGAAAGAGATAGAAGATCCGCGATCAAGAGTCGATTAAGCTGTCGATAGCGACTCATAACTGAAGAGATCAAAGTAGAAACTAAGACGCGGCGAGAAATAAGGATAGAAAATGAAGAGTAGCTAAGTGCGACAGAGATGGACAACAGGGCGAAGGAGAACATAATTTCCTTCTTCTTGAAAGAGATCATTCTGGGATCAGCAGTCGTTGAGTACACTCGAGTAAAGTCAAAACTCATCTTCTTTGTTGAATATCATTGGTGAAGCTAAGGAGTAAAAAGAGAAACGAGAGCAGAGAAGTCGTGGGCTAGATAAAAGAAAAAGGAGAAGTGAAGGAAAAGAAAAAAGGCTGTGGTGAGACATCTCCAGAGATGACGACTCGGCGACCGGCTGCGACTATCTCTTGGAACCAACATCGTTTCCGTTCTTTCGACCACGCCATTGTCTTCTTTGTCGACCAGCGTCACGTTCTTTTTTCGTTTTCGACTACTGAGAGGGAATCTGCAGCAAAGCAACTGTAAATGGAATTCTACCAGCGGGTTAGTAAGTAAGAAATATTATTTTCTAATTCTGTTGGTTTTCCTCGACACCTTTTTCGGTTCTCCTTAAGAGATATATTTTTGTGTTATTACCTTAATATGATAGAGTTTTTCTGGATTTCGATCGCGAGTAGATTAAAAGTAGAATCAATGTGGTTTGGTGAAAATACGAATAAAGACATTAAAAATAAGAATAAGTGTAAATTAAAAGAGAAGAGAGAAAACCACGTGCCAAGGCGTTCATGCTTGGCGACGCGACGCCATTTTGCTTTATAAGTTAAACACGAAATTCGTAATTATTAAATTCAATTGAATCTGCTTTTATTATATTCTGATTGCTAACATTTATATTACCAAAAATTAGTTGAAGTGAAATAAATAGACGACGCGGTGGCCATCGTGAAATTGTGCGAGCGAAATAGCTTTACGTAGTTATTAATTAAAATCTAAAGTTCTTATTTATTTTATATATAGTAGTGCGAGCGATATCGATATTAATTCTTTAAAAAGTTATTGAAGTGCGAAGTGTAAGTGTTGGATTGTGCGACTGTGCGGTAAGGAAATCGAGCGACGCGTAATTTAAGTTACAACTAATTATTCTTCGTACGGTGTTAACCTAAAAGGTGATTAAATCGATTGCACATGTAATTATAGATTCTTGGTCTTCCGCACACGCGCACAGCCTAAGTGTAGTGAAGTAATTAGAGCAACGTTTCCTTTCTTGTTTTTTTTTTCTGTGATGTATAACGAAGTTTCTTTCAGATTGATATTATAAGAAGTTTAAAATTAAAGTTAAGTAGAGAACCAACTGCTTATTTTTCCTCTTCCTCTTTTCAGGACAAGAATTATAAGATAAAGAAAATTAATTATATCATTCATTTTTCTTGAATAATTAGAGTCATTCAATATCAATAGTATTTTTTTTATATAAAGTTAAGATTTAATTGCTTTTATATATTAAACATTGCTCTTTTTAACTTTTTATTTTTTTATATATCATAAATTACATTGAAATTTTCTGGACTACTCTGATCGTTATAGAACCAGCCTACAACCCGAGGTAGGCCAGTAAGTATTGACCCCCTCTGCAGTTGCTCTACCCAGCTAGCCGAACAGGTTTCACTGGCGCTCAGTTGAAATTAACTATAAATTTGTGAACCCAGGTAAGTTCGTGGCTTCGGGGATTCACTCGGAGGTCCGGGGAATTTGCCACGTAACAAGGACCACAAGTTATTAGAATATGTGGATAAATTAACCATAATTTATATGCGTTACATCCTAATAAAGATGAAGCACGTAAATATGGACAATTATATATTTTAGATAATGAAATGGCAACGATTGAACGGAATTAGTTTAATATAAATTTAACATTATTAAAACGGTTAATGTCTCTTATCTTGATAAGAGACATTAACCCTCATGCTAAAGCCTATAAAATGATGCATAAAGTAGAAGAAGAAGAACTGCAACGATATGCAAAAATCTATGGTCCAAGAACTGTTACTATGTCTATTTCCGCAATAATAATTTAGATTAAGAGCAGGCCGGATTCGCTGTCCTTGTCTAATTGGCATTTTTGTTATTTACTCAAGTATTAATCGGTGTATCTGCAAATTGAAGGTTAAGCGCAATAGATATTATTATTACAAATATTTATGCACAAGAAAAAAAAAATCTATTGCTTTGTTTTTGAGAAAAGTAAGGAATACGAAAATATTATAAACATAATCTTTTACTTCGGCGTTCCTTACTTTTCTCAAAAACAAATCGGTAGATTTTTTTTTTCTTGTGCATAGATATTCATAATAATAATATCTATTGCGATCAACCTTTATTTTGAAGATACACCGATTAATACTTGAGTAAATAACAAACAACTCAATTGTTACTCGGTCGGTATCAGGTTCTACTCCGGCCTGCCGTTAAAATAGATATAATCTACCTACCTTGCAATAGTATATGTTGGAGAAAACGATCTTCCTGGAAAATCGTCTTCTCGTTATCTTATTAAACGTGATCCCATTGTTCATCGTCTTCAGGTCATCCTATTGATCGTGATATTGTCATTTACTCTAAGTATGATAAACCAATTAGTATACCGACAATCAGCAAACATACAGATCCTATTACATATCCGCTTATTCATCCTAATGGTGGTTTTGAATATATGCCAAATATGAAAAGTAAATTTGGAAAATCTAATATTTAAAATTTTAAATTTTATAATTATAGATTTAGTGTAAGAAATAAATTTAATCCATTCCTTAATTTGGGAAAATTATCTCAACAGTTCATTGTTGATACGTTTAAAAATTTGAAACCTCCAGATTATATTTCATACGAAAAAACCAAAACGAAGTAAGAAGTGATTGTCACAAAGGTGTTATGGACTATTTACATAACAAAAAAAAAATTAGATTCTTCAAAAATTGCAAAAATGGTAATATAACCGTCAAACTTTACAGGAAGTCCACGATTTTTAAAACGAAATTACATTGACTCAATGACACTTGTGAATTATCGTGGTAAACCTAACCTTTTTGTAACTATGACCTGTAACCCACATTGAGAAGAAATAAATGAAAACTTGGAAATTTATAAAAATGCAATAGATAGATCAGATATTATAACAAAAGTATTATTTCAAAAAGTAGAAGGATTTAAAAATTTAGTAATAAAAAAGGGAATATTAGGAAAATGTATTGCATATAGTTGTGTAATTGAATTTCAAAAACGAGGCTTACCGCATATGCATATGTTAATAACAACTTACTCTTGGATAAAAATGATAAATTTGATATTCCCGGAAAAGTTGATAAACTAATTAGTGCAGAAATCCCAAATAGAGATATTTATCCAAAATTATATAGTATTGTTAAACAATTTATGATACGCGGTCCCTGTGGTATGCAAAATATAAATTGTTCGTGTATGGATAAAAATACGAAACAATGTACTGGAAATTTTTCAAGAAAAGTTAACCTTTTGAGGACGGGACTGGTCGATATTTCGACCACTCAAGTATCATAACATTTTTGAGTGTTTTAACATAATATTATCTTCAAAATCACTCAAAAATATTATGATACTTGAGTGGTCGAAATATCGACCAGTCATGTCCTTAAGAGCATGACGAAGCTGCGCGCCTCCTGATAATATTTCCAATCCTAACTTATGAATAAACGATGCGCTTAATTGAGTTTTTTTACTACAAAGATAAAATTTGTATGATTAAACTCTAGTGCGGACAACTCAAGAGATCCACCAAAATACTATACATAAAAAGTTATACTACAAACTTTCAATGTATCGTATTTTAAGGTTAGGTTTGTTGAGTTTGATATCTTATTTCCAATCCAAGCTCATTAAAAAATAACAAGTCCGAATTATTTTTTATTTTAACAAAAATTATTGTATTAATATAGCTGAAGTGCGGACAAGTCATTATATATGTTTAATTTATAAATTGGAAAAGATATTAATAAAATGAGAAAAGCCAAACTCGATTGTTGCAGCTCCGACATCCCGTTAAAAGGTTAATGGTACAACAACATTTAAATCTAATGGATATCCACTATACAAACGTAAATATGATGGCGTCAAAATAATTCTCAAAAATCAATTTATAGAAAGAATTGGAGATAATGGATTTGTTGTTCCTTATAATCCTTACTTATTATTGAAATTTAATGCACACATAAACGTAGAAGTTTGTTCCACTGTACAATGCATTAAATATTTATTCAATTACTGTTATAAAGGTCATGATTGTGCATACATTAAAATACATCAAGTAAGTGTGGATTTTCAATCAGAAAATAAAGACACTTTTCAAAATGACAATCGTGAAAATGTTGTATATGAATATGACGAAACCCAACAATACCTTGATACACGATATTTATGTCCACCTCAAGCAATGCACAGATTATGAGAATATTCTTTACATGTTATTTCACATACTATAAAACGTCTAATCGTTCATGAAGAAAATCAACAAAACGTATTTTTTAAAGAAGGAAAAGAAGAAATAGTCCGCAGTACAGAACCCTTTTCCAAAAATGATTACCACATACTTGGAACTTTGTAAGCGGCTTCATTTTGTCAAGTCTACCAAACTTTTCATCTACGAAAACTCTCGAAACCGCTGCGTTTTTAAATAATTAATTATGAAACATGTCGATTTGACGATGTATTGTTATGCAATGACCACATACTTTTTTTTACATTTTTTGAACTACGTTTTTCTTTATATGACACATACATAGGTGACGGGTTAATTATAAATCTTTTTTGTCAGTCTGACGTAAAAATACAATATTTGTGTTGATCATTGTCCTTTTTATACATAAAATAATATTATGTAACACGTCATGCCCTTGGCCGACATATGGTAATCACAGAACCATACCTCGTAACAATGACATGTTCCGATTGTCGGACTGAAAAAAATCTGCAGATAATTTGTCGGACATTATGATCTTATGGTTTCATAATTAATTAGGAAGCAATCCCATAAAAATTGGCTATGTGGTCATCGCATAACATAACCCCGTTCTATCGACATAATTTAAATGGTAGACTCATCTAACGCGGAATTATTTTTGTCGGCCATACATTATTTGATTTTTGTTATAAAAATATCTTTTAGTATCATGTAAAAAGAAGAATGTGGTCATTGCATAACAATACATCGTCAGATCGACATGTTTAATAATTAATTACTAAAAAACGCAGCGGTTTCGAGAGTTTTCGTAGATGAAAAGTTTGGTAGACTCGACAAATGAAGCCGCTTACAAAGTTCTAAGTATGTGATAATCATTTTTGAAAAAGGGTTCTGTACTGCGGACTAAAATGATCATGCAAAAAAATGTGGGAACAACATTAACAGCATATTTTTAATTAAATAAAGAAGATTTTGAAGCACGAAATTACTTGTATTCAGAAACACCAAGTTTTTATACATTTAAAGAAAAACTGAAAAAGTGGAATAAAAGAAAAAAAAACCAATACTTACTAGGAGAGTGTCACACCTCTGGATTACGGATTTTGTTCAAACTTCGGGATAAGTTTTCAGATGATAAAATATGGAAAAAGCTAAAGTTATTATCACAAACACTCAATATTTCCCTAGTTACAGGGAATTAAAGAAAAACACTGTAAAAGTTACTAGATTTCTAAACGCATATAGTTCTTAAGAAGGGGCCGAACTATTTGTCTCTGTCTAATAGCGTTTTTCATTATTTATATAAACACTATCCTTTATAACAAGAAAAAAATAGCAGCCCCCGCTAGATATTAGTATAATTAGTAAATTTTGTAATAATAATCAAATTTTTTACCGCATAGTTTTTGACTAATTAGAGACCTACTAGCAATCTAGAATATAACCTATCTTTTTTTGGTAGGTCTCTAATTATTCAAAAACTACGCCGTAAAAAAATTTGTTTGTTATTACAAAATTTACTTATTATACTAATATCTAGCGGAGGCTGCTATTTTTTTCTTGTCATACCAAATAGTGTTTACATAAATGATGAAAAACGCTATTAGACAAAGACGGATAGTTTGGCCCCTTCTTAAGCATTAATAGCTAGAAGCTTGAAACTTTTTTTAAATGGAAGCTGAGCTCAAATCCTTTCAAAACAGTAGTTACAGCATATCAAAGTATTATTTTTTCCCAATGTTAAATCGTAATAAGGATTGAACTTAATTTCAGCTTTTATTATTAATTAATGTTTTGGAAAGAAAATTCAGGTTCAATCCTTATTACGCTCCAACTTTGGAAAAAAATAATATTTTGATAAGCTGTAACAACTGTTTCAATAGGATTTGAGCTCAGCTTTAATCTAAAAAAAGTTTCAAGCTTCTAGCTATCAATGCTTAAAAACTATATGCGTTTAGAAATTTAGTAACTATTTCAGTGTTTTTCTTTAATTCCCTGTAACTAGGGAAATATTGAGTGTTTGTGACTATAACTTTAGCTTTTTTCATATTTTATCATCTGAAAACTTATCCCGAAGTTTGAACAAAATCCGTGATCCAGAGGTGTGACACTCTGCTAGCTAGTAGAATGTACTTAGTCAGTCCGAAAGATAAAGAACGTTATTTCATTAGGTTATTACTATCACATGTTAAAGGAGCCACATCTTTTGAAGCTTTGCGTACTGTTGATGATGTGATGTACAATTCGTTTTATGAGGCAGCTAAGGCAAAACAATTAATTGATGAAAATGAAGAATGGGATAGATGTTTGGAAGAAGCATCTTCAACAGAATTCCTTTATATTCTTTATGAACTATTTGCTTTTTTTCATTTGCGTTTTTATAATCCTGTAAATGCACGAGATTTATATAAAAATATAAAAATAAACCATACCATTCTAAATACGAAAAATTAGAGGTAAAACTCTTGCATTGAATGTTATTAAAAATAATTTACAAGTCAATAAATTTTCTTCAAACGATTTTAATTTATCTAACATGAGCACATTTGTAACATGGCAGATTGGCCATATTGCTTTTATGTATATTTGTGGCGTATATAGCCGACAGAAGGGAGCATCTAACTACGGGCCAGACGGAAAGCAGACCATGCGAGTCAAATAGTTAAAACTATAACCCAAAATCGTTGGCACACACGTGCGAATTTATAAAGCACGTATAATGTGCACTGATATAGCTAGCGAGCAGCTTGACTCGAGTAGCTGAGCTTGGGTCCATTAAGGATCGTTTGTCTCTCTCTTGCGGCGCGCGCAGCATACAGCAAGAGAAACTAAGCCGAGCAGAGGCAAGAAGGAATACCATTATTATTCCTTCTGTCGCCGGCGTCTGATAAAGAGCGTTTCGACTTGCGATATTGCGTAATACTTTTCTGGTTGTGTGTTACAATTATCGTAGTTAGTGTGAGCGAGAATAGATAAATTCAATATTCTCTAAGTTATTTTATTGTGCTTAAAATTGTTGCGAGTGCACGATTGCTAATTAAAATGATATAATTTCTTTCTGTCTATTACGACGTGTGTGCCGGGCGATCTCGTGCGCGTTTTATTGCATATATTCCCTTCGTGCTTTTCTAATTCTTTATTTTTTGTGTGTTTATTGCTCGTCCCCTTTTAGCTTACGTTTTTGTAATATTTGCTTTTCGTCGTGCCAATAGTTATTTAATTAGAGTAAGTGGCGTCGCGTACGCTATACGCAGCTGGCGTCCATTTTGAGCGAGCGTACTATTACTGTACAAAATTCTTAAATAAATTTCCTCTTTTTTTTGTTACTTAATTAATTATAGCTTATATATTTTTATAAATTTAGTGCAACCTCCTGATCCCCAGAGTAGTTACAACTGGCGCCCAACGTGGGGCCAACAAAAATTTCGGAGAAATTTTTGTTTAAAATCACGGGATTAAAAATAATAGAAAAATCTTTTGTGCTTAAAAATAATAGAAAAAAAAACTGTGCGAAAAACTGTGATAAAACTTAAAACCAGAAAAATTTGTGCTTTGAAATAATAGAAAAATCTGTGCTTAGAAATTAAAAAAAAAAGAAAAAAAAACTGCGTAAAACAGGACAAAAACTGTGTTTAAAATAAAAGAAAAAGAAACTGTGCTGTGAAAAAAAAAGAAAAAAAACTGTGCTTTAAGTGAAAGACAATTGGCTATGCCAGTGAAAAGAACATTTTTCTACTTATGCGTTTCTGCTTCGCCACGTGGTCGCCATTACGAACGACGCACACACGACGAGGCTGAAAGGAGGCGCTCTGGCGGCCATTTTTGTTCTTGGCATCGCTTGGTATGAGGTTACCGCGACATTTTATTTTGCAGCAACATTTTTTTTTATAAGAGCGTGCAGTAAGCAAAGAAATATGATATTTTGTTTTTCATTCTTTTTTTTTGTTTTGTGCTAAACTTTAGCTTGAAAATTTTTTTCGTATATACATAGAGCATTATCTTTAATTTGAGCGCGAACCTTAAGCTAAATAATTTATTTGATAATAGCACTGCATTTAAATACACATCCACATAAGTATAATTCGATACACATACATATATATCATTGCATTGTTGCTGGTATTTGTCTTTACTTGTGTTCCCCTAAAGCTCATTTCCCTCTAGCTTCATCACCTTCTAGCACTACGCGTCTTGCAATTTCATATTAAGCAAAGCTGTGTTTTTCTTGTATATATAATATAATTGAATATCTCAAGTGTACTAAGCAATTTATATTCCTATTTGTGCTTGCGCGGAATATATCACTATAGTGGCTACCTTAGTGCGTGTCAGTACACAATAGCTTACGCCTAATTTTTTTTTGCTTTAGCGTGCATCTGGCTTTATAAAAATTTTAATTTCTAGCTTACGAGCGTGCTATATTAAATTAATTGATTATTAGACAATTCTATTTTTTGTTGTATCTCTAATATAACTTAGCTTTGTTTTCGTTTAGTTTTTTTTAATTATAAAGCATTTAACAATTTGCTTTTCTTTTGTTGTAGCCAGAGCTATTCTTATTCGAACCTCCTGAGATAGGAGTTCATCATAGCATTAATTACTAGTAATAATTTTTTTTTCGTACGTACCCTTGTGTAGTGTAACTGTTATTGTAAATATGATAAGCCAACAGTTAAATGTAGAGCCCCTATGGGTTTCTGAGCATATATGTAGGAATGATGTTTTTAGAGCAGCGGATGAAATAGTCCAAATAGTAAACCGAGTATCTGCGAAGCAGCTCATTAGATACGGCGAGCGAGGAGTGAGCATGGCCTTAAGTTTTCAAATGTTTACAGAGCAAGTTGTACGATATGAGCTCAGAAGACATCTTGGCGAAAGAGCCGCCGCTTGTAAAATAATAGTAGATGAGAAGACGTTAGTCGCGCACATCGAACTTAGCATCCCCCCAATAGAGCAAAGCGAGTGCAACCCATTCGTTAATCTCTCGAATAGCTTAGAAAATCCTATTCCTCCTCGCAATAACAACGCAACTATCCATCCATCGACGACGTGTACCACTACTACATGTCCTTCTTTTAGTACAGCGAGCATATCTCATCCTGTGAGAGCAACTAATACTCTTTTCACTAATACTATAACGACGTACCATGGAGGATATAATGGCGCACCTACTCCTTATTTTTATCCATACTCGTATCTCCCTTGTTATCCTAATCCATGGAGTCATGTCCCGTATATTGAAGCACCTTCTGAATATCTGCCCGTCTCACAACCTTTAATACAGCCGCCCCTTTTTTCAACTATTTCAGCAAATCCTAAAAATCAACTCCCTGCACTAGAGCATACAAGTTATGCTGATAGCTTCAGAGAACAGCAATGGTTGAACCAGCAAAAAGAGACTTGCAGAGCCCAGAACAACGCATGCCGACCTCCTCCAGCTCCGGATGAATCCTTATTTCCCACTACAGCTTGCACTGGTATAAAGTCGTCTAACGGGAATGGGACAGATTTTATTTTTCCCCTTAAATTTGAAGATGCTCCAATGCATCAACACCCAATGCCAGTGTTAGCATCCATTACTAGCAATCACCCTGTAACCCCTTTAGCTAAGATTTTAAATAAGAGCGAGCGCGTACAGAAAGAAAATCGTCGCCCCAAACCAAGAGAAAAAAGGTAAAACTCGAAGAGCGAGCCGAGTAAATAAAAAAGCACCGAAGACGAACCTAACGCCAATTAGGAAAAACTTTTGGCGAAAGCAGGTAGAGCCGTGCTTCAGATGTGGTAGTTTAGGACACTGGCTGCGAGAATGTTCTCAGCCTATGAAATGCTATGGCGGTGGACTAATTAACGTCCGCATCAAGGACTGCACCCAGTGTCAACAGAGCGAGCGAGCAGAGCAGAGCAAGGGCGAACGAGCAGAGCAGAGCCACAGCATGCAAGCAGAGCAGAGCAAACGAGCAGAGCTAATCCAGAGCAAGCGAGCGGAGCAGAAAAAGAGCGCACGAGCAGAGCAAAATAAAAGCATGCGAGCAGAGCAAAATAAGAGCAAGAGCGAGCAGAGCAGAGCAAGAGCGAGCGAGCAGAGCCATTACAGAGCGAGCGAGCAGAGCTAAATCAGAGCATGCGAGCAGAGCGATGCAAGAGCGAGCAAGCAGAGCACAACTACGATCTCCTAAATTTTAACTATGCGGAGTACATCTCTGCTACAGAGCGCAAAAAAGCAACCCATCGACCCGAGCCCTTAATTCAGCAAAACCCTTTTATACCATCATTAATATGCCTATATTAAACCCTCAAGCATTATATTTAGTTATTTAAAATCCTTATCAACCAAATTCACGACCCATCCAGCTAATCCAATATTTGTGCCATTTTGTGTGTTTATTAAATTACCCCTTTTTTTGGTATTGAAGTATTCCTTATATACATTGTACTGACATTCCTAACTATTTATACTGACACATGAGCAAGTGCTACATTTTATTTTTTTTATGCATTACTATTACGTAATTAAGAGCAAATCTATAAATGGAATATTTCTTTTGTGCATTTAGAAAATTGTTGCTAAATATTAATTATAAAATAATTAATCTTATAAAATCATAGTATGCATCGATACATACCATCAGAGCGTCACCTTTCAGTGAGTAAAAACACTTAAATTCTCATTTTTATTTTTAATTTCAAATTTTGTTATACAAAATGTAATTTTAATATTTTTTTTGGTATGTGTATGAATGAAATACATGTAAGAATGGACTATGAGTATTATTCTCTTTAGCTTTAAGATAACTAGTTTTAAGATTTGTAATTTTTGTATATAATATATGGATAAGCCAGTCGCGTCGTTTTAAATAAAACACAATCATATACAGCGCGAAACACCTACATTTTGCAATTATTTAATTAGGCTAAAAGTCAGCAGATACAGCAGAAGAAGTTTATAGATACACTTCACACCGCTGCAAATGACACCGGTTATCTTAGTTTAAGCTTTAATACTTTTTTTTATATGTACATTTTCTTTTTTGTTTTAGTTTAGCTTATGCTTTTTTTGCGTTTGACGAAAGTATCCGGTTCCACCGTATACTTCCGTGTGGTGGGGACGGATTGTAACATGGCAGATTGACCATATTACTTTTATGTATATTTGTGGCGTATATAGCCGACAGAAGGGAGCATCTAACTACGGGCAAGACGGAAAGCAGACCACGCGAGTCAAATAGTTAAAACTATAACCCAAAATCGTTGGCACACACGTGCGAATTTATAAAGCACGTATAATGTGCACTGATATAGCTAGCGAGCAGCTTGACTCGAGTAGCTAAGCTTGGGTCCGTTAAGGATCGTTTGTCTCTCTCTTGCGGCACGCGCAGCGTACAGCAAGAGAAACGAAGCCGAGCAGAAGCAAGAAGGAATATCATTATTATTCCTTCTGTCGCCGGCGTCCGATAAAGAGCGCTTCGACTTGCGATATTGCGTAATACTTTTCTGGTTGTGTGTTACGATTATCGTAGTTAGTGTGAGCGAGAATAGATAAATTCAATATTCTCTAAGTTATTTTATTGTGCTTAAAATTGTTGCGAGTGCACGATTGCTAATTAAAATGATATAATTTCTTTCTGTCTATTACGACGTGTGTGCCGGGTGATCTCGTGCGCGTTTTATTGCATATATCCCCTTCGTGCTTTTCTAATTCTTTATCTTTTGTGTGTTTATTGCTCGTCCTCTTTTAGCTTACGTTTTTGTAATATTTGCTTTTCGTCGTGCCAATAGTTATTTAATTAGAGTAAGCGGCGTCGCGTACGCTGGCGTCCATTTTGAGCGAGCGTACTATTACTGTACAAAATTCTTAAATAAAGTTTCTCTTTTTTTTGTTACTTAATTAATTATAGCTTATATAATTTTATAAATTTAGTGCAACCTCCTGATCCCCAGGGTTGTCACACATTTATAGAAGAACATAATAATTAAAAAATTTTAAATCATCATAATAATATTCTTAATCAATTAGAAATGAAAATAAATTTTTTAAATCATAAACAAGGGCAAATATTTGACTCTACTATAAAAAGTTCAAACAACCAAAGTAAAGAAAAATATATTTTTATAGAGAGACCGGATGGAAGTAAAAAAAGTTATTCACTTAACGTTTTAATAGTTTATTTTAAATATCATACTATACATTATTTATGTGTAGCTTGGACAGGTATAGCAGCGACCTCATTAGTCGTTGGAAAAACCGTGCATACAATATTTAAACTACCGTTAAAAGGACGCTGGATCTCTCTATCCTTTTCTCATTGAAAAATGTAGGTTTTTGGAAAAGCTAATGATTATTGATAAAGATTAAATGTTATCCGCAACTTGTACAGTAAAAAGCAATATTTTTTCTGATAAAGACAAATTAATTTTGATGCTTTGTTTTCAAAAAAAGTTTGACATACTTACAAAATCATAAGTTAGGCTAGAGAATTAATTTTTTCTCATTAGAAAACATATTGTTTTTTACTGTACAAGTTGCGTACAACTATTAATTTCTAGTAATAACTACTAGTTTTTCCAAAAACCTACATTTTTTTATAAGAAAAGGATAGAGAGATATAACGTTCTCCTAAATATAACAGATTATACAACTTGTAATGTTAAGCCTCATTCTGCAGAAAGCAAACAAAGTGAACACAAATAATTATTTGGGATGAAATGTCTATGACTTCAAAATTTGCTTTTGAAGTAGTTAATCATCTTATCCAAGATTTATACGATGGGAACCAACCCTTCAGTGGTAAAACTGTAATTGTATTAGATTTCAGGTAAACATGACCAATGATACGATATGGAAGCTATATGAACATTATTAAAAATTCAGTTAAATTTAGTTTATTATGGCAGAATTTTAAGCCCAAAATATAGTCAAAGTAAATATGAGAATCAAAAAAATATTGGGCTTTACAAAATATAGAGACCAAGAAAATATAATGATAAAACAAATATTAGGCCTAAAAAATATGTTTTAAAAAAATATTGGGCTCAAAAAAATATAGAGCCAAAAATACATAAGAATCAAATAAATATAAGGTTTAAAGAAATTTTGGGCCCAAAAAAATATTGAGCTCAAGAAAATATAAAAATCAAAAAAATATAGAGCTCAAGTAAAATAAATATGAAAAAAAATATTGGGATGACAAAAATAAAAGAATTAAACAAATATTGGGCCCAAAAAATATAGAGAGCAAGAAAATATAATATTAGAAAAAATATTGCGCCCAAAAAAATATAAGATTCATAAAAATATTTAGCCCAGAAAAATATAGAGCCCAAGTAAATATAAGAATAAAAAAAATATAGAGCCTAAGTAAATATAAGGATCAAAAAAAATAAGGCTCAAGAAAATATAGAGACCAATAAAATATAATAATAAAAAAAATATTGCGCCCGAAAAAATAAAAGATTGAAAAAAATATAAACCCTAAAAAAAAGTTAAGAATAAAGAAGGCCCAGAAAAATAAATAGCCCAAAAAAATTAGGGGCCCAAAAAAATGAGGCCCAAAGACGATAAGACTCAAAAAAATGTAGAGCTCAAAAAGTATTAGGCTCAGAAAAATATAGAGCTAAATAAAATATAGGACCTTAAAAAATCATAGAACCCAAGAAAATATAAATTAAAAAAAAATATTAGGACCAAAAATATAGAGCACAGGAATATATGAGAATTGAATAAATATTGGGCCGAAAAAAATATAGAGACCAAGAAAATATGATAAAAAAATATTAGACCCAAAAAAATGTTTTAAAAAAATATTGGTTCCAAAAACATAAAAAAATCAAGAAAATATAAGAATAAAAAAAATATAAAACTTAAGTAAAATCAGAATTAAAAAAATATTGGGTTCAAAAGAATAAGAGAATCAGACAAATATTGGGCTCAAAAAATATAGAGTCCAAGAAAATATAATATTAAAAAAAATAAGGCACCAAAAAAATATGAGATTTATAAAAATATTTAGCCCAAAAAAATATAGAGCCCAAGAAAATATAAGAATAAAGGAAATATAGAGCCTGAGTAATAAAAAGAATCAAAAAAAATAAAGAACCCAAAAATTAAAAGAATCAGACAAATATTGAGCCCAAATAAATATAAAGACCAAAAAAATATAATAATAAAAAAAATATTGCACCCAAAAAAATTAAAGACTAAATAAAATATAAAACCAAAGAAAAAGTTAAGAAAAAATAAGGCCCAAAAAAGTAAAAAGCCCAAAAAATATGGCCCAAAAAGATGATTATGACTAATGAGGACTAATTATATAGGGCCCAATAAAAAATTGCTACTCTTATCACCAAAAGATTATACACATTTAACAAATGCGGAAAACCGGAGAAACGGAAAAAAAGTGGTTTCACTATAATATAATATAGGATTTATATCATTAATTAAAAAACTAGCAAAAAATACCTCGCTCCTAACGTCGCTCGGTTGAATTTTCATATATTATATTATTATGTATAAATTAGCCAATTTTAAAATAAAAAAGAATCGACGCAACTTATGAATTGTGATATTGTAGTTTTGTACTAAATTAAATTTTTCTATTTTTATAAAAAAGATTAATTAAAGTTACAATGTGCATAAAAATTATTTAAATACAAATTATATCATGATGAATTAAGAATTTGTTCTACTAAATTGCATTTGAATCAATAAAAAAATATAATAGGAATTTTTTCTTTTTAATCACGTGTTTCAATCACGAACCATGAAATAATCGAAAACAGTATTTGACGTTTACTAGAACTAACAACTGCACGAAGAAAAAAAAGTATTGTTAAAAAAGGTTCTAAATCAAGTATATCTAATTTATGTATTAAGGTACTTAAAAAAAAGTGACGATATAATTTCAATTAGTACTATAGCTTGAATTTTAGGGACCAATGTTGGTACTATTATATTATGAAGTAAGAGCATAAATTTGCGATGCTTACTGCCTTTTTTTGGTATTAAGACTGATCTTTCACCTACTCGATTCAAGGGCAATATT
This sequence comes from Anastatus disparis, assembly GCA_017163975.1. Taxonomy (NCBI): domain Eukaryota; kingdom Metazoa; phylum Arthropoda; class Insecta; order Hymenoptera; family Eupelmidae; genus Anastatus; species Anastatus disparis. The sequence continues at coordinate 4,691,524 of JAFFSR010000355.1, forward strand.
TCGCAAAAAAAGCAATTTTTAACCTCTTTTTGTGCGGCTTTTCCTGTTACTAAAATTGAAAATGATTAAATATAGAATTATTCATATAATATATAAAACTTTTTAGAATTACCAATGATTAATATTTAAATTCGTAATATCCAAGGATTAAAACGATACATTTTTATCTTCCACATTCCGTTTTAAAATAGTTACTTTTGAGTTTTGAATTAATGATTAGAAATTTAAAATTGATATATATATATATATATATATTATATGATTTACATTATATTTATCAACTGTTGAAAATCGTTACACAATTTATTGGGTTTTATGTTAACAGGTATTAATTATATTAAAGTTTTTCGCTCCTAACGTCGCTTAGTTGGATTTTCTTTTATTATATTATTATGTATAAATGACTAATTTTAAGTAAATAAGAATTAATTAATTTAATTTTGAGTACTGAATAAAATTGAAAATAATTTGATGAAACATAATATAAAAATATATGTACACATGTGCTTAAAGTACAAAAGCGTATACTTTATTTCAAGTGACTATTTCTCACTCTACTTCCATTAGAAAAACAAAGATAGTACGATATTTGATGTAAATAAACTGAGAACTGGGTACTGAGTTACAACTATAATTTCCAGACCTCAATATATGACCATGAATTTGAATCATGAAATTAATTTATAAGTGAAACATGCTTAAAAGAAATTCGTTTTGATTTCTAATAAAAATATCTTCACAAATGTATTTTATATGTATGTAATACGAAATTTAAATAGAAAAAATCATAAGATTAAAATACAACATTTTAGTTAATTTTAAATTCGAATATTTCGGAATAAAAAAATAAATATTTGCAATTACTTAACAATCCTTTTTGCATCTAATATAAAAATTTAATGAGATACAAATATTACAAAGTGTATGTATCACAAGTAAGGTTTGCATATCATAAATATTATAATTTTTAGAAAATTCTTGATATTAATAGATTATTAATTTGGAAAATTAAATATTTTTTTATTGATGACAAGTAACTTTTCAAAAATAGTTAAAATAATACTTTAAATGTCAATCAAATAACATTTTCATCAAAATAAATTTCAACGCTATAATTATTAAAATAAACATTTTTATTTAACTACAATCTATTGTAATAATTATTTTTTTAATATATATGTATTAAAAAAACAATAATTTTATTTGATGAACAGTTATATAAATATTATATATTTATAATTGTATAACTAAATTTATTAAATTAAAATTGTATTCAGTTAGCATTCAGAGAATGAGGTATTTAAATTAGTTTTCATGAAAATATATTATTTAAAAAGTTACTTGTTAACAATTTTTTATAAATAACATACATTTAACCTTAAGAGGAGGTCGAGTATATCTGTCCTTTTCTAATCAAAGAATTGATTTTTTCACAAAAATTAATAATTGTAGCAAAAAATAAGAAGAAAGCCCCATCTCGTATAATAAAAAGGAAGATTTTCTTTGATGAGGAAAAATTATTTTTATCGCTTCGTTTTTAAGAAAACCTTGAAAAACTGAATCGTCCATCCTAACCTTTATTTTTTAAGTTTTTCAAGGTTTTTTTCAAAACGAATCGATAAAAATAATTTTTTCTCATCAAAGAAAATCTTCCTTTTTATTATACGAGATGGGGCTATCTCCTTATTTTTTGCTACAATTATTAGTTTTTGCAAAAAAATAAATTCTTTGATTAGAAAAGGATAGAGATATACGACCTGCTCTTAATTACGTTTTTATTTGTACACGTGTTTATATTTAAATGAATTGTGATTTATATAAAAATTGTTAGCAATTCATTTCATTGAAGCAATAATATTTTTAATAATAGAAACATTAATTTTTAAAAAATATCAAATTACCTTATTTGAAAAATTATAATTACATGATATAAAAATATTTTTTTAAATATCGTTTGAACATAAATTTTATGAAATACAATTTAAAAAAAATATTTATTAGATATTAAATTATTTTAATAGTCAATTATAAACATAGGACAATATATAAAATATGAATAAATGTTTCTGATTATGTCTATAATTATGCATTTATATGTATAAACTGTCTAGATAGAAGTAGAATTTCCCCTAAAAAAGTAAACATTTCAAAAGAAAATTTACTTATTATTTGCGAAACATTTATTATGAATGCGGAAAAAAATAATATTCTGTAATATCACTCTATAAGTTGTGTTAAATATGATACAAATCATTAAAAGTACTTAAAATTATTCCATTATGTTAAATTTGTTGTCAAAGTTTGATTATATTTTACTATAAGAAGATAAAAAAATTAACTGTCTTTCCATTCTATTGCTGAATTTCCATGAAAGGAATGTATTAACTTGTAGTATGTCTCGTGATGATTATTTATTTGAATTTTTAAATTATTCCAATCATTAGTTTTCAAGATATTTAAATTTCTGATTCCAAATGGAAAAATTTTAGTAAATAATATTGGAACCCAAACTTCTCAATAACTAATGAATAGATTTATGTAAAAATTTAACTGAATAATCTTCGTGATACATACTGTATGTTAATGCATCTGTTTATTCAAAATTTTAAAATACAATGGAAATATAATCAATATTTATGGGTGCAAGTGTGCTGTCCATTTTACATCCCCTTAAATAATTTATATTTATAAAATTCACATAATATCATATAAAAACTATTAAAATGAGAATCATATATTCAATATAATTGTCAACTATGAATTAAAAGTTTAAAAAATTAAGTGATAACTTACAAATAGTTATATTATTTTACTGAATACATTTCCAACCTAAATAATTAACTTCATGTTGAAACTAAATTTAATTAGCATTCAATACCACAAGTCATTTAAAAAATTTACCATTATTCAAAATTATTAAAAAGTTATTCATAAAAAGTATTCCCATATCAAAATTTCAAAATTATACCAATTTAATTTTTTATTCTTTACATTAGAAAATTAGTTTTGATGTTGAATTTTTTTTGTGAAATGAAATATATATATATATATATATATATATATATATATATATATATATATATATATATATATATATATATATATATATATATATATATTGTAACATGGCAGATTGGCCATATTACTTTTATGTATATTTGTGGCGCATATAGCCGACAGAAGGGAGCATCTAGCTACGGGCAAGACGGAAAGCAGACCACGCGAGTCAAATATTTAAGAGCATAACCCAAAATCGTTGGCACACACGTGCGAATTTATAAAGCACGTATAATGTGCACTGAGATAGCTAGCGAGCAGCTTGACTCGAGTAGCTGAGCTTGGGTCCGTTTAGGATCGTTTGTCTCTCTCTTGCGGCGCGCGCAGCGTACAGCAAGAGAGATGAAGCTGAGCATAGACGAGAAGGAATACCATTATTATTCCTTCTGTCGCCGGCGTCCGATAAAGAGCGTTTCGGCTTGCGATATCAAGTAGTATTAATTTTGTGCGTGCGAATATCGTAAGCTTGAGTGAGCGAGAATAGATAAATTAACTATTCTCAAAGTTATTTTATTGTGCTCAAAATTGTTGCGAGTGCACGATTGCTAATTAAACTTATATAATTTATTTTTGTCTTTTACGACGTGTGTGCCGGGCGATCGCGTGCGCGTTTTATTGCATATATTCCCTTCGTGCTTTTCTAATTCGTTATTTTCTTGTGTGTTTATTGCTCGTGTCCCTTTTAGCTTACGTTTTTGTAATATTTGCTTTTTGTCAAGCCAATAGTTATTTAATTAGAGCAAGCGGCGTCGCGTACGCTATACGCGGCTGGCGTCCATTTTGAGCGAGCGTACGATTACTGTACATATTTCTTAAATAAAGTTTCTCTTATTATTTGTTACTTAATTAATTATAGCTTATATATTTTTATAAATTTAGTGCAACCTCCTGATCCCCAGGGTTGTCACAACTGACGCAACCAACGTGGGGCCGACAAAAATTTCGGTGAAAATTTTTGTTTAAAATCACGGGATCGAAAATTAAAAAGAAAAAAAATTTTGTGCTTGAAATTAAATAGAAAAAACGGTGCTTAAAAAATTAAAAAGAAAAAAAACTGTGCGTAAAATAGGACAAAAACTGTGTTTAAAATAAAAGAAAAAGAAACTGTGCTGTGAAAAAAAAAAAGAAAAAAAAACTGTGCTTTAAGTGAAAGACAATTGGCTATGCCAGTGAAAAGAACAATTTTCTACTCATGCGTTTCCGCTTCGCCACGTGGTCGCCATTACGAACGACGCACACACGACGAGGCTGAAAGGAGGCGCTCTGGCGGCCATTTTTGTTCTTGGCGTCGCTTGGTCTGAGGTAACCGCGACAATTTATTTGGCAGCAAAATTTTTTTATAAGAGCGTGCAGTAAGCAAAAAAATAAGATATTTTGTTTTTCATTCTTTTTTGTTTTGTGCTAAACTTTAGCTTGCAAATTTTTTTATATATACATAGAGCATTATTTTTTTATTTGAGCGTGAGCCTTAAGCTAAATTTATTTGATAATAGCACTGCATTTAAATACACATACATATACATATATTTCGATACACATACATATATGTCATTGCATTGTTACTTGTATTTGTCTTTACTTGTGTTCCCCTAAAGCTCATTTCCTTATAGCTTCATTACCTTTAACCCTACGTGTCTTAAAACTCCATATTAAGCAAAGCTGTTTTTTTTCTTGCATATATAATATAATTGAATATCGTAAGTGTGCTGAGCATTATATACTCCTATTTGTGCTTACGCGGAATATATTACTATAGTGGCTACCTTAGTGCGTGTCGGTACACAATAGCTTACGTATAATTTTCTTTTGCTTTAGCGTGCATCTGGCGTTACAAAAATTTTAAAATTTTAGCTCTTGAGTGTTACCAGCATGCTATATAAAATTAATTGATTATTAGACAATTCTATTTATTACAAATAAATCTTTTTTGTTGAAGCGCTAATCCCACTTAGCTTTGTTTTCTTTTGTTTTTAATTATAAAGCATTTAACAATTTTCTTTTCTTTTGCTGTAAGCCAGAGCTATTTTTATTCAAACCTCCTGAGATAGGAGCTCATCATAGCATTAATTACTAGTAATAAATTTTTTTTTCGTGCGTACCCTTGTGTAGTGTACTTTTATTGTAAATATGATAAGCCAACAGTTAAATGTAGAGCCCCTATGGATTTCTGAGCATATATGTAGGAATGAGATTTTTGAAGCAGCAAACGAAATTGTGCAAATAGCAGACCGACTATCTGCGGAGCAGCTCTTTAGATACAGAGAGCGAGGAGTGAGCATGGCCGGAAGTATTTCGATGTTCAAAGAACGAGTTTTACGATATGAGCTTAGACGACATCTCGGCGAAAGAGCCGCTTGTAAAATAATAATAGATGAGGTGACATATGATTCGCGGCTAGAATTTATTAACCTCCCAACAGAGCAAAGTGCGTGCAATCAATTCGTTAATCCCTTGAATAGCTTAGAAAATCCTATTCCTCCTAGCAATAGCAACGCAACTATTTACCCATCGACCACGTGTACCACGACTACATGTCCTTCTTTTAGTACAGCGAGCATATCTCATCCTGTGAGAGCAACTAATACCCTTTCCACTAATACTACAACGACGTACCATGGAGGATATGATGGCGCACCAACTCCTTATTTTTATCCATACTCGTATCTCCCTTCTTATCCGAATCCATGGAGTCATGTGCCGTATATTGCAGCATCTACTGGATATCTGCCAGTATCACAACCTTTAATACAGCCGCCCCTCTGTTCAACCATTTTAGCAAATCCCATAAATCAACCCCCTGCACAAGAGCATACAAGTTATGCTTCTAACTTCAGAGAACTGCAATGGTTGAACCAGCAAGAAGAGACTCGCAGAACCCAGAAAAACGTATGCCGACCCCCTCCAGCTCCGGATGAATCCTTATTTCCCACTACAGCTTGCACTGGTATAAAGTCGTCTAACGGGAATGAGACAGATTTTATTTCACCTCTTAAACTTGAAGATGCTCCGATGCATTCATGCCCACTACCAGTGTTAGCATCAATTACTAGCAATCACCCTTTAACCCCTTTAGCTAAGACGTCAAATAAGAGCGAGCGCGTACAGAAGGAAAATCGTCGCCCCAAACGAAGAGCAAAGAGTAAAACTCGAATAACGAGCCGAGCAAATAAAGAAGATCCAAAGACGAGCCCAACGCCAATTAGGAAAAACTTTTGGCGAAAGCACATAGAGCCGTGCTTCAGATGTGGTAGCTTAGGACACTGGCTGCGAGAATGTTCTCAGCCTATGAAATGCTATGGCTGTGGACAACTTAACGTCCGCATCAGAGACTGCACCCAGTGTCAACAGAGCGAGCGAGCAGAGCAGAGCACGGGCGAACGAGCAGAGCAGAGCCACAGCATACGAGCAGGGCAGTGCCACAGCATGCGAGCAGAGCAGAGCAAACGAGCAGAGCTAATCCAGAGCAAGCGAGCAGAGCAAAACAATAGCAAGCGAGCAGAGCCAAACCAGAGCGAGCGAGCAGAGCAGGGCAAGAGCGTGCGAGCAGAGCAAAATAAAAGCATGCGAGCAGAGCAAAATAAGAACAAGGGCGAGCGAGCAGAGACGAGCAAGAGCAAGCGAGCAGAGCCAAACCAGAGCATGCGAGCAGAGCAGGACAAGAGCGAGCAAGCAGAGCATCGACAGAGCGATCAAACAGAGCACAACTACTATCTCCCAAATTTTAGCTATGCAGAGTATATCTCTGCTACATTGCGCGAAAAAGCAACCCATTGACCTGAGCCCTCAATTCAGCAAACCCCTTTTATACCACCATTAATATGCCTATATTAACCCTTCAGCATTATATTTAGTTATTTAAAATCCTTATCAACCAAATTCGCGACCCATCCAGCTAATCCAATATTTGTGCCATTTTGCTATTTAATTTTTCCTTACACACATTGTACAAACATTGTTAGCTATTCACACTATTCACACTGACACATGAGCAAGTGCTAAATTTTTATGCATTACTATTACGTATTTAAAAGCAAAATTTATAAATAGGATATTTTTTTTGTGTAATTGGAAAATTGCTGCAAAATATTAATTATAAAATAGTTAATCTAATAAAATCATAGTATGCTTCGACACATACCATCAGAGCGTCACCTTTCAGTGAGTAAAAACACTAAAATTTTCATTTTTTATTTTTAATTTCTAATTTTGTTATACGAAATGTAATTTTAATATTTTTTTGGTATGTGTATGAATGAAATACATGTAAGAATGGGCTATGAGTGTTATTTTCTTTAACTTTAAGATAACTAGTTTTAAGATTTGTAATTTTTGTATATAATATATGGATAAGCCAGTCGCGTCGTTTTAAATTAAGCAAACTCATACAGCGTGTAACACTTACACCTAATTTAGCTAAAAGTCAGCAGATACAGCAGAAGAAGAAGTTTATAGATACACTTCACACCGCTGCAGATAACACCGGTTATCTTAATTTAAGCCTTAATACTTTTCTTTTCTCTATATAAATTTTCTTTTTTTTTGTTTTAGTTTAGCTTATGCCTTTTTTTTCTCGTTTGACGAAAGTATCCGGTTCCACCGTATACTTCCGTGTGGTGGGGGGGGATTGTAACATGGTGGATTTTCCATCTTACTTTTATGTATATTTGTGGCGCATATAGCCGACAGAAGGGAGCATCTAGCTACGGGCAAGACGGAAAGCAGACCACGCGAGTCAAATATTTAAGAGCATAACCCAAAATCGTTGGCACACACGTGCGAATTTATAAAGCACGTATAATGTGCACTGAGATAGCTAGCGAGCAGCTTGACTCGAGTAGCTGAGCTTGGGTCCGTTTAGGATCGTTTGTCTCTCTCTTGCGGCGCGCGCAGCGTACAGCAAGAGAGATGAAGCTGAGCATAGACGAGAAGGAATACCATTATTATTCCTTCTGTCGCCGGCGTCCGATAAAGAGCGTTTCGGCTTGCGATATCGAGTAGTATTAATTTTGTGCGTGCGAATATCGTAAGCTTGAGTGAGCGAGAATAGATAAATTCACTATTCTCAAAGTTATTTTATTGTGCTCAAAATTGTTGCGAGTGCACGATTGCTAATTAAACTTATATAATTTATTTTTGTCTTTTACGACGTGTGTGCCGGGCGATCGCGTGCGCGTTTTATTGCATATATTCCCTTCGTGCTTTTCTAATTCGTTATTTTCTTGTGTGTTTATTGCTCGTGTCCCTTTTAGCTTACGTTTTTGTAATATTTGCTTTTCGTCGAGCCAATAGTTATTTAATTAGAGCAAGCGGCGTCGCGTACGCTATACGCGGCTGGCGTCCATTTTGAGCGAGCGTACGATTACTGTACATATTTCTTAAATAAAGTTTCTCTTATTATTTGTTACTTAATTAATTATAGCTTATATATTTTTATAAATTTAGTGCAACCTCCTGATCCCCAGGGTTGTCACAACCGCCACGGTTTCGTGTGGTGGGGGGGATTGTAACATGGTGGATTTTCCATCTACATGTTATATTTGTACATAGATACCTACTATACCGGCGAAGAGCCTTATAAGTAGGATTTTAACTTGTATATAGCAGTGCGGCATTGGCTCGGTGAATAGAGCTCGTGCCTGGAGATCTCGAGGAACGGGGTTCGCGCCCGGTGTCCGCTTATTTTTAATTCAAAAAGTCTCATGTTTCAATTTTTCAATCAGCCAGTTGTGACAACCTTGGGGATTAGGAGGTTGCACTAAATATATGTATTTTAAGTAATTATGCATAAAGTTATATATAGAATAATGATACAGACAATGTACTTTATTAATTAATTACAGAGTTAAAACACGCACGTTCAAGATGAAGCCCCACGTTGGGCGCCATTGAAACATGAGACTTTTTGAATTAAAAAATAAGCGGACACCGGGCGCGAACCTCGCTCCTCGAGATCTCCAGGCACGAGCTCTATTCACCGAGCCAATGCCGCACTGCTATCTACAAGTTAAAATCCTACTTATAAGGCTCTTCGCCGGTATAGTAGGTATCTATGTACAAATATAACATGTGGATGGAAAATCCACCATGTTACAATATATATATATATATATATATATATATTATCTTATAGTAAAATATTTTATCACCTTGTATGAAAATTATTTTGTAAAAGTAGAATAATACTGCGAATAAACAAATGATTATAAGAAAATATTGAAAACTGTAAATAACAATAAAAAAGCGTTAGGCTAGAAATAAATAATGGTTCTCACATCGCATGGAAGATTTTACTGAAATATTTCGAATTATTCCACTGGAATATTTCAATGGAACCTTTCATGCCGATTATTGAAAGTCTTCACGGAATATTTCAGAATATTCCACTGGAATCTTCCATTGAAAGTCTTCACGGAATATTTCAGAATATTCCACTGGAATCTTCCATTGAAAGTCTTCACGGAATATTTCAGAATATTCCACTGGAATCTTCCATTGAAAGCTTCCAGGAATATTTCAGGAATATTTCAAAGGAATGTTCGAAAACTTTTTCGAAATATTTTATGTAATATTCACGAAAAATTTCTGAAATATTTCATAAAATATTCCATGTAATGTTTATGAATATTCCAGTAAAATATTTCATGGAAGATTCCAGAAAGATTCCATAAAAATTTCGCTGGAAGATTCCGATAAACTTTAAAATCGTACAGCGGATAATTACATAAATCTTCCAGAACTAGTCAACTAAATATTCCACAGAAAGATTTAAGTAATCTTCCAGTAAAATATTTCATGAAAGATTTCAGAAAGGTTCCATAAACATTTCACTGGAAGATTTCAAAAAACTTTAAAATCGTACAGCGAAATATTAGATAAATCTTCTATAAATATTCCACGAAACATTTCACAGGAAGATGCAAGTAATCTTCCGAAGAAATATTTCATGAAAGATTTCAGGAAGATTCCGATAAACATTAAAATAAAAAAACCAGATAATGATATAATGGGAATCGATGACATCCATTTGAATTATAACGATAATAAAATTGGGACAGTTGAGATTAAATTAAATGAAGAAAAAAAAGAATCAAAAGAAATAGATGAAAAAGAAACTTTATTTGTACCAGAACTTAAGAGCTTGACGAAGCTGCCCGCCTTCTAATAATATTTCCAATCCTAACTTATGAATAAACGATGCGTTTAATCAAGTTTTTTTGCTACAAAGTAAGAATTTGTAAGATTATACTGCAGTGCGGACAACTCAAGAAATACACCAAAATATTAGACATATAAAGTTATAATAAAAACTTTCAATGTATCGTATTTTAAAGTTAGGTCTATCAAGTTTGATGTCTAATTTCAAATCTAAGCTCATAAAAAAATTAAAAGTCCAGATGATTTTTTATTTTGACAAAAATTATTGTATTAATATAGCTTTAGTACGGGCAAGTCATTATATTTGTTTAATTTATTAATTTAAAAAGATACTGATATAATAAAAAAAGCAAAACTCAAGTGATGCAGCGCTGACATCCCGTTAATAGGAAAATGGTAACAGAAGAATCACATAAATATAAAAAAATTTCAGAAAAAGACATTATTATGGAAATGCGAGAAACAAAAAAGTAATGATAAATTAGAACTAAGACGTGTTCAAGAAACTTCACGTAAGAAAAAAGCTTATATGAAAATGAAAAAAAGGACAACCAAATAAATATAAACAGAAATTAGAAATTACTAAGATAACAAAATGGCAATTCAAGGAAACACTGAGTACTGATAAATTGGAACGAAGACATGCAAATGAGGCTTTACGTAAGAAAGAAGCTTATATAAAAATTAAAGGAAAACAACCAAAACAATATGAAAAAAATTAGAAAATATTAAGTGTGAACGATTAAAAATTGAAGATAATAATTATAATGAAAATTAGAATAATAATAATCATAATAACAACCATAATATTGTATTAAACGAAGTTATTGATAAAACAATAAAAGGCAAAGTAGAAAAAAAAATTAAAGAAATTAAATGAAAAAATATCAACTGAAAAAATTAATTTGAAACTGATTGGTTGTATGGCAAATATATATTTCGATTAAAATCTCATATCTGAAAATTACATTGGTTCCATGACGAATACATGTGTTCATTGTGATGCGCAACATTTTACTTTTTAATATACTAAAAGTAATGATTTTTCCAATTGTTGTCATAAAGGTAAAGTAGAATTGTTAGAAAATCCACCTTACCCAGAACGATTAATGTTTTGAGCAACTAAATTTAGCAACAAAAGCATTGATTTTCAACGAAATGTTAGATTGTACAATAATGCTTTCGCATTCGCAAGTTTTGATGCCAATTTTGATACATTGCCGGGTAAAGGACCACAAGTTATGAGAATATGTGGACAAATTTACCATAATGTAAATGCGTTACATCCTAATAAAGATGAAGCACGTAAATATGGACAATTATATATTTTAGATAATGAAATGGCAACGATTGAACGACATAAGTTTAATACAAACTTAACATTATTAAAACATTTAGATAACTTAATAAGAAATATTAACCCTTGTGCTAAAGCCAATAAAATGATGCATGAAGCAGGAGAAGAAGAACTACAACGATGTGCAAAAATCAATTGTCTTCTGAAAACTGTTACTATGCCTATTGTCCGCAATAATAATTTCGATAAAAATAGATATAATCTACCTACCTGTAATGAAGTGGCAATAGTATACGTTGGAGAAGACGATATGCCTCCTATTGAACGTGAAATTGTCATGTACCCTAAGTCTGATAAACCAATTAGTATACTAACAATTAGCAAACACACAGATCCTATGACATATTCGCTTATCCATCCTAATGGTGGTTTCAAATGGATGTCAAATATGAAAAATAAATTTGGAAAATCTAATATTAAAAATTTGCAATTTTATAACTATAGATTTAGTGTTAGAAATGAATTTAATCCATTTCTTAATTTAGGAAAATTATCTTAACAGTTCGTTGTTGATGCGTTTGTAAAAGTTGAAACCTCCAGATTATATTTTATACGAAAAAACCAAAACGTATTAAGAGGCGGTCGGAACCAAATCGGTGACTTGCGGTATATATCAAGTCAGCATTTTTCGCTTTACGATAATATTTTGTATATTTTTATGGCTTAAACTATTTCAAATCATTCTTCATATACATGACTAGAGGAAATGACTATATTTTTACCATATGAATAAGTAAATAAATTATTATAAGCATTTATTACAAATATTAAACAGACTTGACATATACCGCATGCAAAAAACTGTCGTGTCGATTGTTAGGTGGCATTTTTCGCTTTATAACAATATTTTGTATATTTTTGTGGCTCTAACTATTTAAAATTATTCTTTATATACATGACTAGAGGAAATGACTATATTTTTACCATATTAATAAATGAATAAATTATTATAAGCATTTATTACAAGCACCGAACTAAGTCACCGATTTGGTTCTAACCGCCTCTTAAGAAGTGATTGTTACAAAGGTGTTATGGACTATTTACATAACAAAAAAGAATTAGATTATTCAAAAATTGGATGAAGGGTAATATTACCATCAAACTTTACAGGAAGTCCACGATTTTTAAAACGAGATTACATTGATTCAATAACACTTGTAAAATATCATGGTAAACTCAACCTTTTTGTAACTATGACCTGTAACCAACATTAGAAAGAAATAACTGAAAACTTGGAAATTTATGAATAGTCCAGTCATTCGAGGCAAAAATAGGGTATAACCTGGAAATTCTTTCGGTTCGCACCGATTTTCATAAAACTTTAGGATTAAGCTTATATTACCCTACAGATCAAAAGTTATATATCGGCGAGGTGCGCTTTTTGCTTTAAAGGGGTAAAAACTACCCTTAAAGTTGAAAAATAGTAAAAATGCCGATTTACGCTTATAAATAATTCAAATAATCTTGGAATGTCTAAAATAAGTATTGTTTAATATTGTGGAACATAATTAATGATATTAAGCATTTTTACAACCCTTAAAAACCACCCCTTTGACTTAATAAAAAGAGCATATATAGTTTTTAATATTAAAAAATATTTTTATGATACAATTATGGAAAAATATTAACGTTTTAAGTTTATGATATAATTTTTAATTTATTACATTATTTCAACCCTTAAAAACTACCCCTTACGATGAAAAATAGAAAAAAATAATTTTGAACATGTAAATTATATTGTAATGACATATTTATATTAAATTAGACATTTTTTTATAGTTTATAATGATTTTTATTTTATTGTAACATTTCAACCCTTAAAAACAACCCTTGATGATAAAATGCCAAAAAAACGAGTCTTTAGTACTTTTAATAATTTAATAACTTTTATTCTATTAATAATATATTTTTTATGTCTTATTATAGAATTTAGAATATATTTAAGTATTTTACATTTAAAAATGACTATTTATGGTTAAAATTATAAGACTATCATAACTTAAAAATTATTATTATTATTATTATTATTATAAGAACAAAATAAAAAAATACAAATATTTCACCTAAATTTTAAACAAATTTTTTTTAATTCTATTCATTATGAATTTCGACTTCTTCTTCTTCTCCTGGATCTGTAATCGGAGGGCAGTTTAAACAATTGTCACCGGAGCATGTTCCACATGTGAAGTTACAAAATAATCCTAATTTTCTGCAAGTGCAATTAGCACCGCAAGTAGTCTTACAGTTGCAAAAAATCATTATTAGAAGCTGTTCTGGTGCAGGATGGTTTAGCATTCTTGTAGGCTGTGAAAAACCATCTTTATGGATCCATCCCCAATTTGTCGGAAGAATATTTTTATTTCCTAACCATATTTGCGTTTGCAAATATACTCTTTTAAAATGTTCGCATAAAGCATCAACTGTTGGAACTAATGATGACAATTTTACAGCGCTACTTTTAGTTGTAGCCTTAATAAAGGTCTCGTAAAGCATATTTTCTAAATACGAAGATAAATTAACTTTCTCTAATTTATTAATTTGTATATCTTTCGCAGTCCCATATCAAATCGGCAAGCTACATAGACTCATTTCTTTTCTTCTACCTGAGTTTATACTTATATGATATATATATATATATATGTGTCCACTGACAAAATATACATATGGCTGATTCCATTTCAAATCGAACAGTCAGTATACACTCAAGTCATCAATTACTGCGCTAATGGAGTATGTTATTCTACCCTAAAAATAAGGGTATACGTATTTTTTCATTTTGCTGAAATATCAAAATTGCATCAGATATGCACTTTTGAAAATTGCATACAAAAACTAAATGTTAAAACTGAAAATGTTGAGAATAACTTTAGAGAGCTATCGTTTTACCAATTTCCAATGAATTTTGATAAACCTTTTTTTATTTTATTTCGTTTTGAGCCCTCTTCAACTCCGTGCAAGAAATTTAAAAAAAAACTAAAAATGACTGAGATATATGCATTTTACCAAAAAATGCACTTTTTATGCACATGCATTTTTCTCGAAAAGGCCATTTTTTTTTTGCTGAAATTTTTTTTGCTGATAGAGGACCAAAATACCTATCTAATAGTACTTGTTTGATCCCGGGTTTTTTGGTTTGGAGCGAGAAAAAAATTCACAAATTTCGTTGGTGAAAAATGCTTGTATATACGTTCGGAAGTCTTAAGCAGTCGACATTTAAATATTATCCTTCGTTTAGCATTATCCAGGAACAACGACGTGGACGTAGAAGGATTCTGTTCCCTTCGGGGTGCTTTTTTAGAGTGAGTTCCCCATGCCTCTCACTGTTGGGATGCGTCAAAAAAATAATTATAGATAATTATTTTTTTTTATTTTTGCGCTTATTATTTTTAGTTTTAAATGTAGTCTCACGACGCTTGGCTTTTTTTTTTCTTGTTTTTCACTTCATTTAGTGCATGTATAGCTGTCCTGCCAATAAATATATGTGATTTTAATTCCCCAAGTTTTTTTAACCACATATGACTTTTTTGAATCCCATTATATTTAGAAACCCCACTCCATTCAATATTTTTCTTTTTTCTAAATCTTTCAATCTCATTTATTGGTAGTAAAATGATTTTTATTGCATTGGTGTAACTTTGAACCCAATTTATAAAATCGTCAGCATTTTGTATCGATTCTTCATGAACTCTTTTCAAGTTATGTGAAGTAGCATAATGCTTTAGAAGCCCACCTATTCCATCAACGGCTCCTTTCCCATGACCAGTCGCAGAAAATAACCATTTCATTTCATAAAACCAATGTTTGAATTCATGTAGTTGAAAACGATTTTTAAATTGGCTTGGAGCTCCATCTGATATGATAGTGACTTTAGTAACTAAATAATTCTTTTTCATAAGATCGATAATTTTATTTATTGCTAGCAGTGCATATGCAGTATTATGCTTTTTGTCGTCACTAACTATCGCAAAACTTTGTGTTATCTCTCCTTGGTAACAGACTGGAGTAAAAATAGAAATTTGGTTATTTACCCAATGATTTCCTTGAACCGCTTTATTATTTATTACAGACCAATTTTCTGCAAAGTCAACGTGGATGATTAACTTAGTAGGATCAGCTTTACCTTCTTCTTTTTCTTTTTTTATAGCTTCACGTTGAATATTTGTTATGTATATATGAGTACTTGCTTTCAATGCGCAGATTGAAAGTTTTTCTTTAAAAACTGTTAAGCTTATTGTTTGTTTAATAAGATTACCATTATCCCACAAAGCAAACGTAATTTCATCTTCACAATTTTGTTTCAGTTTTAACAATTCTAATGTGATACCCGCACCACCGGGACAATCTTTGCATTCTTGCAAGAAACATGAATCAGATGGTTCAGAACACAACATTGTGTTAGTTATTTCTGAACGAATTGAATCTAATTCGGAATTCTCATCGTCTCTAAAACGAATCAAACTTGTAAGAAACAGTTCAAAATTTTCGCAATGTACACAAAGACAAGCTTCCTTCACAGGGCTAGTTAAGACGAAACTTGGTCTTAGACTATAGAATTTCGATTTTCCTATTTGTAAGTTTGGATTTTTTTTTCTTAATTGACTATATGTTTCTTTTAAGCTTCGAGTAAGAAATCGTTTGACTTTTTTAGTTTTTGTGTTATTAATTTTAACAGTTACGACATCAGATTTATTTGGACTTTGTCTACTACAATTAAAATCATCATTTAAAAAATATTCCATAACGATATTTTTTGTGCTTTCATCAATAGGATGACCAGTATATAAATCTGGCTCCGAATAAACTCCTTTATTTTTCACGAGATTTCTTGATTTATTTATCATATACTCGCTTATATTCGGGAATAGTGAGCAAACTTTTATTTTGCTTAATTTTGAAGGTAGTAGAGTTAGAAGTTTTATTTTCTCCGAAATAGAAGAGCATTTTTCTAAAGCCAATTCAAAATTTTCTAAAAATTCATTCCAATAGTTTTCAGTGGAATTTTCGTCCGATTCTATTGATTCAACTGAAATGCCATACGCATCTTCTAATTTACTTCCAACAGTAGCAGAAAAAGCTGAAATTAAGGATTTTTTCTTTTTAGATACGTAATTTTCTCTAAAATTTTCAGGTATTGCAGTTTTTCTTTTTAGGGGTGAGATGCATTCAAGTAAAACTGAATTAATACTCTCGTTTAATTCCTTTATTCGTTCGGGTGTCTTCGGAATAAAATCATCATCTCTTCCGCTAAAAAGTTCAGTGATTTCATTTTCAGATATAGACTCAAGATCACTTAAAATCATTTTTGATATGCGTTTATGGCAATTTTTACATACATTAGTAGATGGCAATATATTTAAATCTGGATGAAGCTGTGCCAAATTAATGGCTAAATCTTCCAACGGTCTAAAACGTGAATTACTGCTCATATAAACTACCTTTTTATGCATTTGAAAAAAATCGGGACATGAAATTCTTTTAGAAGAGTAAATTTCGGACATTGTTATTTCACAATTTTGTTGAATTTTTCACAAGCCCGAGAAGCACCTTTCAAAGCAGCCGTAAAAATAACTAGCTTCTATATAACAGTTCTAATATGCTGTTTTGGTTAAGCGATATATTTGTCCGCGAGTTAGCCTCCTATTGTTTGTACATCGAAACATACATAATATAGATATACACGAATAGAATTCTTTTTTTTCATGTTTAAATATTTATTTTTATATTACGAATTTACACATATATATATATATATATATCACTATTTATGCTATATACATGCATACAAATGTAAACAAATGATGAGCCAAGCATACGACAGTGTTTGAATGCAGACTGCTTAAGACTTTCGAACGTATATACAAGCATTTTTCACCAACAAAATTTGTGAATTTTTTCTCGCTCCAAACCAAAAAACCCGGGATCAAACAAGTACTATTAGATAGGTATTTTGGTCCTCTATCAGCAAAAAAAATTTCAGCAAAAAAAAAAATGGCCTTTTCGAGAAAAATGCATGTGCATAAAAAGTGCATTTTTTGGTAAAATGCATATATCTCAGTCATTTTTTAGTTTTTTTTTTAAATTTCTTGCACGGAGTTGAAGAGGGCTCAAAACGAAATAAAATAAAAAAAGGTTTATCAAAATTCATTGGAAATTGGTAAAACGATAGCTCTCTAAAGTTATTCTCAACATTTTCAGTTTTAACATTTAGTTTTTGTATGCGATTTTCAAAAGTGCATATCTGATGCAATTTTAATATTTCAGCAAAATAAAAAAATACGTATACCCTTATTTTTAGGGTAGAATAACATACTCCATTAGCGCAGTAATTGGTGACTTGAGTGTATACTGACTGTTCGATTTGAAATGGAATCAGCCATATAGGAACTGAAAAGAATAGAAGCTATATACCGAACAGACTCAAAGAAACTGTTAAATATTTATATGTACGTATCTAAAATACTCGAAAATAAACGAATTTATGCGCTCCGAAAATTTTACTGAAAAAGTACAATTGGTTTTTTTATGAAAACTCCGCTAATTTTTTAAGCTATTTAATTGTTCCAAAATGGATTTTGTAGGTAATTGTATTATCTTTAAGTCATGTAAATATCAATTTTTAAAAAGTTTTATTTTTTGAGATTTTTTAGTTTGAAGGGCTAAAAATAGGTGGTACTTGGCTCTGATTACAGCATTCTAACACTGATATCTCAGTTGATTTTTATCGGACAAAAATAAAAAAAAAGCAGAATATTCATAAAAAAGCTACATTTTTTAACTTCAGTACTTTTTACGTAAATCTGTTAATCATTGAGATATTTTAAAAAAAGGATGAATTTTTGAAAAATAAAAAAAAATTTTTTTTTTATATAAACTTGATTTTTTTAAAAAATAAGCATCCTAAATTGCTGAAACTTCTAGAACACATAGTTGGTACCTAAATAAGATAAACCCTAAAAGGATTTCTTTATATTTCAAAACCTGTCTTAATGACAGTGATTTTAATATTGAAATTTTATTGTCAAACTATATAAAATAATTTTATTTTCCTTGTAACTCCTTTAATTTTCATACTATTGACTTGAAACAAAATTGATTCAAAAGATAATCTTAATACCTTCAAAAAATATTATATACATTTTTCTCAAAAAGTATGCCATTTTTCTGTTATTTAACGTTGAATATTGCTCTTAAAGTTTCAAGCGTAACAGTATTAATATTCAATAATTTATAATTCCTCATGTATTGTATATAAAATAATGATTAAGAATGAAATCGTTTTGTTTTTTCACAAGCTTTATTTTTGTTCCCCATAAGTTTTTTGATAAAATTAAAACTTTTCAAGTTATTTCATGAAAAACCGTCAGAAAACATGCTTTTTTACACTAAAAATCTATGTTTTCAATCACCTATAGCTCGAAAAGTATTCATTTAACAAAAAAACTCATTGAGAACTTTTTGCTTTAAATTGGTTTTTACATCGAATTATATGATTTTTTTTTCTCTCACCGCCCCCGAGAAAGGGCGGCTCCCGCCCCCTGGGCAAAAGCGCACATCGGCATTATATAACTTTTGTTTTTTGGACTATTCTTTACCTACTGACAAATTTTCATGTTAATCCATCCTAACCGACAAAATTTCCAGCTGAAATGCTTCAATGACTGGACTAGAAAATGCAATAGATAGTCCAGATATTATAACAAAAGTATCTTATCAAAAAGTAGAAGAATTCAAAAATTTAGTAATAAAAAAGGGAATATTAGGAAAATGTATTGCATATAGTTATGTAATTGAATTTCAAAAACGAGGATTACCACATATGCATATGTTGTTGTTCTTAGATAAAAGTGATAAATTTGACATTCCCGAAAAAGGTGATAAAATAATAAGTGCAGAAATCCCAAATAGAGATATTTATCCAAAATTATATAGTATTGTTGAACAATTTATGATACACGGTCCCTGTGGTATGCAAAATATAAATTGTCCGTGTATGGATAAAAATACGAAACAATGTACGAAAAATTTTCCAAAAAAATTTAATAATACAACAACATTTAAATCAAATGGGTACCCACTATATAAACGCAAAAATGATGGCGTCAAAAGTATTTTCAAAAATAAATTTACAGAAAGAATTGCAGATAATGGATTCGTTGTTCCTTATAATCCTTACTTATTATTGAAATTTAATGCACACATAAACGTAGAAGTTTGTTCCACTTGACAATGCATTAAATATTTATTCAAATACTGTTATGAAGGTCATGATTGTGCATACATTAAAATACATCAAGTAAATGTTGATTTTAGATCATAAATAAAGACACTTTTGAAAATGACAATAGTGAAAATGTTGAATATGAATATGACGAAATCAAAAAATACATTAATACACGATATTTATGTCCACCTGAAGCAATGCACAGATTATTAAAATATCCTTTACATGTTATTTCACATACTATAAAACGTCTAAGCGTTCATGAAGAGAATCAACAAAACGTATTTTTTAAAGAAGGAAAAGAAGAAATGATCATGCAAAAAAATATTGGAACAACATTCACAGCATATTTTGAATTGAATAGAGAAGATTTCGAAGCACGAAATTACTTATATTCAGAAATATCAAATTTTTATACATTTGATGAAAAACTGAAAAAGTGGAATAAAAGAAAAAAAAAAGAAAACCAATACTCAATAGAATGGACTTAGTAAGTCCGAAAGATAGAGGACGTTATTTTATTAGGTTATCACTATTACATGTTAAAGGAGCCACGTCTTTTGAAACTTTGCGTACTGTTGATGATGTGATGTACAATTCGTTTTATGAGGCAACTAACGCAAAACAATTAATTAATGAAGATAAAGAATCGGATAGATGCTTGGAAGAAGCATCTTCAACAGACTTCCCTTATGCTCTTTGTGAATTATTTGCTTCCATTTGCGTTTTTCATAATCCTATGAGTGCACGAAATTTATATGAAAAATATAAAGATAAATTTTACCGCCCTAAATACGAAAAAAATGTAGGTGGAAATCTTGCATTGAATGTTATTAAAAATAATTTACAAGTCAATGGATTTTCATTAAACGATTTTAATTTACCTAACATAAGCACATTTATAGAAGAAAATAATAATGAAACAATTTTAAATCATACTAATTATATTCTTAATGAATTAGAAATGAAAATAAATTCTTCAAATGATAAACAAAGGCAAATATTCGACTCTACACTAAAAAGTTTAAACAACCAAAGTAAAGAAAAATATATGTTTATAGATGGACCGGGTGGAAGTAGAAAAAGTTATTTACAAAACGTTTTAATAGCTTATTTTAAATATCATACCATACATTATTTATGTGTAGCTTTGACAGGTATAGCAGCGAATTCATTAGTCAATGGAAAAACCGTGCATACAACATTTAAACTACCGTTAAATATAACAGATTGTACAACTTGTAATGTTAAGCCTAATTCTACAGAAGGCAAACAATTAAAGGAAACTCAAATAATTATTTGGGATGAAATATCCATGACTTCAAAATTTGCTTTTGAAGCGGTTGATCGTCTTCTTCAAGATTTATGCAATGTAAACCAACCCTTCGGTGGTAAAACTGTTATTATATCAGGAGATTCCAGGCAAACATTACCAATTGTACGACATGGTAGCCGTATGAACATTATTGAAAATTCAGTTAAATTTAGTTTATTATGGCAAAATTTTAAGCAAATGAAGTTAAATGAAAATCTGCGAGTTTCGGATAATGATAATAATATTAAACAATGGTTATTAGACATCGGAGAAGGAAAACGCTGCGATGTTTTTGAAGATGATAATGAAGTAAGTGCTATACCAGATAATTTTATCATTAAAGAAAATCTTGACGAAGAAATATTCGGAAAAACAATAAAAATAGACAATACAAATATAACGGAAAAAGTTATTTTGGCTCCTAAAAATAATGATGTTACTGAAATCAATAATAATGTTTTGAATTTAATGAAAGGAAACCGAGTTGAATATTTGAGTATTGATACTGCTGAAGATGATAACAAAGAAAATTTAGATATTATGTTACCTACAGGATTTTTAAATAAGTTAACTCCTAATGGACTTCTACCACATAAATTACATTTAAAAGTAGGGGCTATCATTATACTTTTAAGAAATTTAAATGTCAATAAGGGACTTTGTAATGGAACAAGGTTGATAGTAAAAAAAGGCTTAAATATTCCATTCAAGCGGAATTAGCAACTGGTCAAAACAAAGGTAAATTAGTTTTCATCCCAAGAATAAATTTATCTCCATCTACGGAAGAAATTCCATTCAATATGCAACGAAAACAGTTGCCTATTAGATTAGGATTTGCAATGACTATTAATAAATCACAAGGACAATCTTATGAAAAAGTTGGTGTTTATTTGCCGTCACCAGTTTTAGTCATGGGCAATTATATGTTGCTCTTTCAAGGGCAAAATTTAAAAACAATTTAATATTATTTTTAGGTGACTACGCTATTGTCGACGGAGAAAATAAAAATGATCAGAACGCAATATATACAAAAAACATTGTTTATAAAGAGATATTATAAAGAATATGTCAATATGTATTTTATATTTATATTTTAGATTGTGTTAATAGTTGAACTCGAAAATAATAAAATATATGATATTTAAAAAAAATAAATATCAACTGACGCTTTCAAAATAGTTTAATATGATGTTGAATCAGCTGTATAAAGGACGCGCTGTTAAATCGGCTGCATAAGGAAACGTGCTGTTGAATTGGCTGCATACGAGGATACGCTATTAAATCGACTATATTAAGGAATGCGCTGTGGAATCGGCTGCAAATAGGGATGCGCTGTAGAATCGGCTGCATATGGGGATGTGCTGTTGAATCGGTTGCATATTGGGATGCGCTGTTGAATCGGCTGCGTATTGGGATGCGCTGTTGAATCGGCTGCATATTGAGATGCGCTGTTGAATCGGCTGCATATTGGGATGCGCTGTTAAATCGGCTGCAAATGGGGATGCGCTGTTTAAACGGCTGCATATTGGGATGCGCTGTTTAATCGGCTGCATATGAGGATATGCTGTTAAGTCAGCTGCATATGGAAATGCGCTATTAGATTTGCAATGTCTAGTGTAAGAATGAGACGTTAAGACATTGCATTTGAAATAGAAAAAAAATATTATAGCGTCTGGAGCGGAGCCTGTATAAAACATTATAAAAATACGCTCTACTTAAGAATCCAATGTAAAAGTATACAGGCTTGGATAAAACGCTACGTTAGAAAACATATTGACCAAAAAAATGTAGGAATCAAAAAAATATAAAACCCAAGAAAATATAAGGTCCAAGAAAATATAAGCCCAAAAAATATAGAGACCGAAAAAATATTGGGCCCAAAAAAATATTAAGTCTAAAAAATAATAAAGCCCAAAAATATATAAGGCCCAAGAAAATATTAGGCTTAATAAAATATGAGGCCCAAAAAAAATTAAGGCCCAAGAAAATATAAGGCCCAAAAAATATAGAAACCCAAAAAATATGGAGACCGAAAAAATATTGGGCCTAAAAAATATTGAGTCCAAAAAATTATAAGGCCCAAAAAAATATAGGGCCCAAAAAAGTATAAGGCTCAATAAAATATAAGGCCCAAAAAATATAGAGACCGAAAAAATACTGGGCTCAAAAAATATTAAGTCCAAGAAATTATAAGGCCCAAGAAAATATAAGGCTCAATAAAATATAAGGCCCAAAAAATATGGAGACCAAAAAAATATTGGGCCTAAAAAAATATTGAGTCCAAAAAATTATAAGGACCAAAAAAATATAAGGCCCAAGAAAGTATAAGGCTCAATAAATATAAGGCCCAAAAAATATAGAGACCGAAAAAATACTGGGCCCAAAAAAATATTGAGTCCAAAAAATTATAAGGCCTAAGAAAGTATTGGGCACAATAAAATATAAGGCCCAAAAAATATTGAGTCCAAAAAATTATAAGGCCCAAAAAAATATAGGGCCCAAAAAAGTATAAGGCTCAATAAAATATAAGGCCCAAAAAATATAGAGACCGAAAAAATACTGGGCTCAAAAAATATTAAGTCCAAGAAATTATAAGGCCCAAGAAAATATAAGGCTCAATAAAATATAAGGCCCAAAAAATATGGAGACCAAAAAAATATTGGGCCTAAAAAATATTGAGTCCAAAAATTATAAGGACCAAAAAAATATAAGGCCCAAGAAAGTATAAGGCTCAATAAATATAAGGCCCAAAAAATATAGAGACCGAAAAAATACTGGGCCCAAAAAAATATTGAGTCCAAAAAATTATAAGGCCCAAGAAAGTATTGGGCACAATAAAATATAAGGCCCAAAAAATATTGAGTCCAAAAAATTATAAGGCCCAAAAAAATATAGGGCCCAAAAAAGTATAAGGCTCAATAAAATACAAGGCCCAAAAAATATAGAGACCGAAAAAATACTGGGCTCAAAAAATATTAAGTCCAAAAAATTATAAGGCCCAAGAAAATATAAGGCTCAATAAAATATAAGGCCCAAAAAATATGGAGACCGAAAAAATATTGGGCCTAAAAAAATATTGAGTCCAAAAAATTATAAGGCCCAAGAAAGTATTAGGCACAATAAAATATAAGGCCCAAAAAATATAGAGACCGAAAAAATATTGGGCCCAAAAAAATATTAAGTCCAAAAAATTATATGGCCTAAAAAAATATAAAGCCCAAGAAAGTATTAGGCACAATAAA
Organism: Anastatus disparis; assembly: GCA_017163975.1. Classification (NCBI taxonomy): domain Eukaryota; kingdom Metazoa; phylum Arthropoda; class Insecta; order Hymenoptera; family Eupelmidae; genus Anastatus; species Anastatus disparis. Next base: position 4,715,871 of record JAFFSR010000355.1, read on the forward strand.
ATATAAGGCCCAAAAAATATAAAGACCGAAAAAATATTGGGCCCAAAAAATTATTGAGTCAAAAAAATTATAAGGCCCAAAAAATATAAGGCCCAAGAAAGTATAAGGCTCAATAAAATATAAGGCCCAAAAAATCATAAGGCCCAAAAAATCATAAGGCCCAAGAAAATATAAGGCTCAATAAAATATAAGGCCAAAAAAATATAAGGCCCAAAATAATATAGAGACCGAAAAAATATTGGGCCCAATAAAATATTGAGTCCAAAAAATTACAAGGCCTAAGAAAATTATAATGCCCAAGAAAATATAAGGTCCAAGAAAATATAAGGCCCAAGAAAATATAAGGCCCAAGAAAATAAAAGGCCCAAGAAAATAAAAAGCCCAAGAAAATATAAGGCCCAAGAAAGACACATTTAAAAAATGCGGAGAACCGGAGAAACGGAGAAAAAAGTGGTTTCACTTTAATATAATATAAGATGTTTTAATATTATTTTATAGTTGACCCAAAAAGAATTTTTCAAGGCTCAATGGTTAGTGCCGCAGACTTTGCTCTCTTGTATCGAAATTCTAATACATTTTTAAATAACAATTTTCACTAATTTTTTTTTGCTTTCTCATAAAAAAGCATAGTAATGATAAAAAGTTTTTTATTACTTCATTGACTAATTTGTATATATTTAAATTTAGAAAGCTGAAAAAAAAGTTTACAAAAAATGTAAAAATTTTCGTTTAGCTTACTTTGCGTAGCTCTGATTTTAGATTTATTTTATTAATTTTGAAAAAACGTAATTATTAGTTTTGAAAAAATGTGATGATTAATTTTTCTTCTATTGTACGTCAAAGACGCTATAGGTTTACTCCAAGTTCAACACACAAGTTATTTTCGATTGACAAAAGAAGAAACTTATTGAAGATTAAGGCGAACTCGGAGTTTAGGTTAGGTTTCATTTTTTAATTTTCAAACTGCGCCTTTAATACAATAGATTTTTCGGAACTTTTAATTTTCCACTATTTTTTTTAACCCGCAAAATGCCAAAGCCGGACATTCACTCAGCAGGTAGAATAATGTTTCTCCAGTGTCCTCATCACAACGAGCACAGTAGGGAGATTCCTCCTTTTCCAATTTGTGTTGAAAGCTATTCAATTTGCAATGCCCAGTAACTGCCTCAGCAATAGTTCTGAGCTGCCATCTCCCAAGAGCGAGTAGTTCATTGCTCCACTCGCCCCCTATATACCCCCACAAGACTTTGGCTTTGCTACAGCCGTCAGCAATATGTCATTTTTCTTTTCGAAGGTTCTTGACATATTCTGCTATCCTGTTTCTTCCCTCTTCATAGGGCATACCCACTGTCCGTCCAATAGGACCCTGAATACTGCCCTCTTGTCTAGCCAAAGCGTCCGCTTTCTCATTTCCCTTCCATCCAGAGTGTCCTGGAATCCGGGTTAAGTTGAGAAGGTTTTTTTCTCCTATTCTCATTAGTAATGACTTTGTTTCCATCACCAGCTTTGAGCTAGTACTTACCTTTCTAATGGCTTTTAATGCTGCTTGGCTATCCGAGCAGAGCTATATGGTTCTACCTTTTGCACCTCTTTCATTAAGTGTTTCTGCACACATTTTAATGACATACATCTCTGCCTGAAAAATTGTGTTGTAGTTTTTAAGGCGTAGGCAAAAACTGTTTTGGTACTTAGGTCCACAGAAACCAGCTTCCACCCCTTGCTTTGTCTTGGACTCAGCTGTGAACCAAATTTCACCATGCCTAGGTCTGTGTTCCTCCTACGATTTCCTTTCCGGAACGTTGATCCTATATCTACCGTCTCTAATTGCGACGGGTCGAACTGTATCCTGGGGTTTATTCCAGAGCTCCTTTAATGATCCTCTGAATAGCCTTTTGTACCTGTTGCTGTCTGAGTCTCATTCTCCAATACAGCTTAGCCAGTAGGCCATTCTCATAGCCTCTGATCTGATATGCAGCGCCAGGGTAGGCAGACCCAGCATGGTCCTAAGGGCAGCACATGGCGTACTCCTCCTCGTGGCGGTAATGTTTCTAAGAAACAGCGCCTTGACCCGATACAGCTGTTTACAGTCAACCTTCCTTAGCTTCCTGCTCCACCAGACAGTCGCTGCATAAGATAGCCTTGGTGCAATGATCGACGAGTAGATCTAGAGCATTTGCTTCGGACCCGACCCTCATTTAGCATTAAAAGCTCTTCTGTATTGCCAAAAATTGACAATCGCTTTTTTGTATTTTTCCTCAAGATGCTTCTTCAATAACACTTTTTTGTCTAAAGTGACACCAAGATACTTAGTATATTCCACATAAGGTATCCTAGTGTTACACAGTTCCAGCTCACGCAGTGGCTTCACCTTATATTTTTTGGTAAAGATCATTGCAGCCGTTTTGTTCCCCTAAATGGATAGTCATTTATCTCTACATCATTCCACTGCCTTCTTGAGGGCCGTCTGTACTAACTCTCTAAGTACTTCCTCGAAGGCTCCCCTAGCTAGAATAGTGACATCGTCCACATATCCTATAGCTCTGATACCCATCCCGTTTGGCATACACAGCAGGCTGTCCACGACCAGGCTCCATAACCCCCTGCGGGCAACCCTCCGAGACCAACCCACTGACCTTATGTCCTATCTAAGATGCACATGATTCCCTGTTCTCCAGAAAGCTCATGATCCACTTAATAAAGCTTCTGGGAATTCCATGTTCCTCCGCACCTTTCCGAATTGCCATTCTAGATGTGCTGTTAAACGTCCCCTCCACATCGAGAAACACATCTACACATACTCCCTTGAGCTCAATCTGACCCTCTATAAAGTCTACGACTGATAGGAGTGCAGTTTCTACCGACTTGCCTTTCTGATAGGCATGCTGGTCTTTGTGAAGTGGATAAAGCCTCAAGAGTCCCTTTTTTATATATCCATCAACCACCTTTTCCAACGTCTTTAACATGAAAGACGTAAGACTAATGGGTCCTAAGTCCTTGACTTCCGTATAGCTCTTCTTTCCTGGTTTCGGAATGAAGATGACTCTCGTCTTGAGCCACTGCTGGGGTGTGTAGCCTAAGGCTACACAATCCCTCAATAGTCTCGTTAGCGGTTTTATTATCACTTCCAAACAATGTTGTAATAGTGCTGGAGTTATATTGTCTACTCCTGGTGCCTTAAAGAGTTCGAAAGACTGAACAGACTCTCTCACTCTTTGCTCTGTTACTACTTGACCTGCCGTTTTCCAATCCATCCGAAACCCCACTCTCCGGGGGGCCAATACCGGTTTCACCTCTGAGTCGAAGTCGGGGAAGCTGGTTTCCATCAGCAAGTGCAAGGTTTCCATTGGGGTTTTAGTAAAACTCCCATCCTGTTTTTCAACGAACCGAAGTTCCTCTCCTGGCGCATCAGCGAGCACTTCAAAAAGCCTGGCAGTATCGTTTATTGAACTAGTCTCCGAGTACCATCGCCTCCAGTCGACTTTAACATCCTGGATAAGCTTCTTATAGGCTTGCTGGCTTTCCTTGTAGGTACTTCAATACTCATCTTTTTCTTCCTCGCTCTATTAGAGAGTTTTCCTGTTCTCTTGCACAATGCCTCCAGCTCAGCATTCCATCGAAGCTTACCATGTCCTATGGTTTTCTGCACAAGAGGACAATTTTCCTGAAATGCTCGATTTATTGCATCCCTAATATACCTCTCAGTATATTCCAGATCCTTTCTTGTGCCGTATCTACCCTTGAAGCCCTTTAATTGGTACTCTACAGATAGCTGGTACCTGGATAGCTGGAAAAGTCTTTATTTAATCCATACAAAAAGAATTAAACTTATAGGAATTAAATTATCTCTCTATACAATAATGAAATATAAGTTCTGGCTTTAACAGACGGACTTGAACTGAACTGAACGACGACGAGACGCAACTTGATTCTCTTCAACTGTCTACTAAATATTCTCAATAGGTGGCGACACCTAGTATGAGTGTGTATATTTTCAACACTCCCTCCCACACTCATACATATTTTAATTAAAAGAGTTGTAACATCTCTCTCGTTTTTATTGTTTCTGTTCTGATCGTTCATTTAGTTCCTGTAATATAGAGAAAAAGTTTATTAATAACTTAGCTAAAATACATATCAGAAATATAATCAGTCAATGTTATCAGTCGTTAAATATTTGTTTGGTCGGTCGTTTATGTAATTCAAATGACAAAGGTTTTGTGAATACATCAGTTATCTGACTTTTAGAGGAAATTCAACCGACATTAATTAAACCTCTAGTTACACATTCCTTTACATAATGTTCTTTTATTTCGGTCATATGTCTTAATTTGTTTCCACCTCCAGTCTTAACGCTTGCTTCTGCTGCCTTGTTATCACACCATAATAGAATTGGTGCTAATTCTTGTTTTAACAATCTTTTAAAATTTGATATAAGAATATCAATTCTTGAGCGCATTCGTTTATAGAAACATATTTCTGTCTGTGAGTTCTTCAGGATGTTGTGTCTTCGAAAAACTTGATCACATAGCTACTGGTCGTAAGAGAATTTTTGCAGTCGTCAAAACTTGCATCTGAAAATCCTTGTAAACAGTCGTTCTGTCCTTTATATCTAAGTTCAAAGTCTTTTGTTCTTCTTAATTATTCAAATACTCTTTCGATCTTCTACCAGTCATTTTTCAGTAAAGTTGATTTGGTGTCTGCATAGAGTATTTACCTTATATGCAATTTCTGGCCTGCTTGCATTGGTTTCTCCTTTTTTTCACGCTGTCTTTTCTTCTTATTGGCTACCTGATTGATTACCATAGGTGTTCGTTGGGCGAGTGATTGATCCAAACTAAACTTCTTTAGCATGTTGTTTATTTATTGTTCTTGCTTAATGCTCAGTATCCTTTTTTTCTGTCTTATTTTATTTCTGAGCCTAAAGAACTTATAGTCTCACCAGTTTCTGTCATTTAAAATTTTTTTCTTTACATTTGTTACAAACTAGCAGAATGTCATCTGCATACTAAATCAAGATAAGAAATCCGTCTTTTTCTTGCTGAGTAAATAGACAAGGCTCATTGTTGAATGATCTAAGTCCACATTTCTTTATTGTCTTTTTAAATCTCTCATTCCAACATTTTAAAGTCATCCCTTCAGGTATTTCCAAATATATCTCACTGTTTTAATATTCATTCAGAAAAGCTGTCTTCACGTCTATCTGACATATTCCTGAATCCAGATTGTTTGCCATTGCCAGTATAGATCTGATTAAATGTAATCGTGAAACCGGTGCATATGTTTCTTGAATATCATACTCATTTCTGTCTTTAAAACTACAAATTACTAGTCTGGCTTTATATCTTATTTTACTGTCTTCTTTCTTTTAAATACCCATCTTGAATATATAAGGTTTGATCTTTTTCTGTCATTCATTACAATTAATCTGTCAACTAATTTTCATATATTATTCTTATACATAGATTCTAATTCTTCAATAGTAGTTTTGGTCCATTTTTTTTTTTTTGTTTATCTTTTGACTTCATGGCTTCCAAGTAAGTGCTCAGGTCATTATTTATTTCTGCTAATAAAACATGAGTTTCTTCATTTATCTTATTTTCTATACTTGTTTGTGTTTCCACTGGTAATTGAATCTGTCGTTTTGTTTTCTCTCCCTCCGATTCTTGCACTTCATATTCAGTATTTTTCTTAACTTTTGTCGGTCGTCCTACTATTTTTTTTTTTTATTTTCTCTCCCTCCAATCCTTGTTACTTTTTATCAGTTTTATTATTTTCGTTTCTTGGTCGTCTAACTGGTCTTTTGAATTTCTCTCCCTCCGGTTTTTGTATTCGTGTTTCATTTTCTCTGTCTTCTAATACAAAATTCACAAACCATGTATCTTTATCTTTTCATCAATTTGTTTCCAGTCTTGTATATCAGTTGTTGCATATCTGTCCTTGTAGACTGATTTTTCGTTGAATCGTACATCTCTGCTTTCTTATAGTTTACATAAAACCCATTGTGTCTGAATTCATTATTTGCAAAGGTTCAATTGTTCTATGCTTGACTGTCTTAAATGGCAATTTGTTAAACTTTGCAATCATACACACTTCACAGCATTCCAATGTATCATCATATACAGCCTGTTTTTAAAGTTTTGATATTAGGAAATTTTAATTGTAATTTTTTAAATAATCAATTGATGAATGGCCCATTCGAAAATACCACAACATAGCGTAGTTGTTTGTATTAATTTTCTCCGTCGCTTTTGTATTTTCAATCTCACATTGAGATTCTTTACTGACTTTAATATCATGTGATTTATAAATATTTCTGTCTGCAATCTAAATATTTTTCTTCTTTGACTGTCTGATTTTCTTGCTTTTCATTAAATTGATTATTTTCTTCAATATTCTGTTCTTCATTCATTCTACTTGTCGTTACATATACTAGAACCTGTCTTTGTTTTAAATTATTTTCTGTCGCATCTCATTCAAATTCAATCAACCAATATTGCTGATTATACATTGGTAAGGATGAAAAATCTTCATTTAAGTCTTCCATGCAGATTACTCTGTCTAAAATAATAAATTTTCCATCAGTCGTATTTGTTTGCACGCTTTCTTTTCCCTTAGATTTAAGATTTGCGCTGCAGTCTTTATTTGCGCATTAGACTCCGTCCAGTTGTTTAATAAATGTCTTGAAATCAACTTTGAATTTGTCGAACGTTCTGTCGCATTATTGTCAGCACTCAGTTCATTAGTCTTTTTGTTTCTAGATTCTAATTGGTTTAAAACTGCCTCTTTTTTGATATTTTCCTCTGTTATATTTTACATAATTTTCTTGTCTCCTTTTATTGACAGATTTTGCTCGTATTTAATTGACATTATTAATTAGATTAGCTATCTTACTTGTGAATGCTGTCCGACCTGTACTTTCTTTACTTTTATTATTATAATATTTTGATTCATACCTTTTTCTGTTTTTCTGTCTCGAGTGTCCCTGACGCTTTGGACATGTTGAGATCACATGGTCACGGGTATATCTCTGACAAAAGTAACACTTCTTTATGCTATTTCCCTGTCGTGGGCAGTCGCTGGCACAGTACCCATAACTGTCGCATTCAAAACATCGCACTTTCTGTATCGTCCTTGATTTGACCGTCATAGCTGTCGTTTGATGTCTTTCAACCTGTATAATAAGTAACTTTAGTTTATCATGAGATGACCCTTTCACCATTACAATTTCTGTCATAAAATATATTTCTTCTACTTGATGTACTTTGCTTATGATAGCATTATAAAAGAAATCTCTTTCGTTTTCTTCAGGCAACGATTTAACTTTTTGCATGTTATTATAACTTCTTACTATTTCTTCCAATCTGTCTATAAAATTAACTGCCTTTTCTTTCGCTGAATTATACTGTATGTTATATAATTTTTTTTATACTAGATGGAGTTACATTTATCTCACTTAATTTAATTTCTTTAAATTCTGTTCAACAATTCAACTGGATCTTTAATTTTCATAAGTCTAACATGATAATCTTTATCTATTCTATTTATTAAAATATCACGAACTTTCATTTGCTACAATAGTACTATCTACAACATACAATAAGTCCAGCGAACTTAATTTAGACAAAATAATCCAAAGTTCTCAAATTTAATTTGAGTAGTTAAAATTAAATTAATATAATTATAAATATAATAGCGTTTTACTGGTCCGTCTTTTCCAGTCAGTCAAGTTTTGATAATTTCTGTCAACTGTTTAAAAACGTCTAAAATACTGTCGTTTTCTTTATTAAGTCTTTTATCAACTTTTATTTGGATTAAACACAATATTTTAAGTTTATCTACCGGTCCTAAGTGTTCTGTCAAGTTCCCGAAACCTTTTGCATTAAGTGTATAATTTTCAAAATCATTGTTTACCTTATATGTCGTTTTGCTGTCTTTGGATTTATCTATCCTTTCTGCCTCGTTACCTGTAGTGATCCTCCTTTACCTGTTCAAATTCCTCCCTCATCGAATCCAAAGTCTGGCTGCCAGGGACCCGCGTGGCGCTTCCCTCCTTTATCATCAAAGTCATTAAAGCGTCATTTTTTTTTCTTTATTCTTCTTCTCTTTTCTTCGTCTCTCTTGTTCTTTGCCATTTCTGTCTTAACTGAATTAAGCTTATCCATTACCTTTTCCAAATTGTCAGATAGGTCTAAATCAAAATTTTCATTATAATAATCATGCTTAAAAATCTTACTCTCATCGTCAAATTTTCTGTCATAATTTTTCTAATTTATTGACAAAACAACGAAATATTTATTTATAAATTTTTTTTTTTTTTAAACTTTTTATTTGACTTTACCTGCCAATTTTAATTTAATCATTTCATTCATTGTTTTCTGTCTCTATCTTTAAAAATAATCGTTTCAATCGTATTGTAATCCCATAAGCTCTTCTTTGTCTTTAGCTCCGTCTTCGTTCTTATTTTCATCTGTATTTTCCGTCGTATACATATTTTTTCAATACATCATTCAATTTTGCTGTCAAACCTTTGATTTGTTTTTGTCTTTCCTTATCTGTCACTATTTGACCTCCTGCAATTACTTTAACTACAGTTTTCACAGAGCCGTCTTCAAAACCGTCACTTTATTCTACTTTCTGTTCTGTCTCGTTATATGGCCCCTTCGTCTTCTCAGTCTCATTGCTGTCGTTAATTCTGTCCTTTCTCTCTTTCTTATCAGTCATAGTGTGGCCACCTGTCGTACAATAGGGCATATATAATCTGTCTTCACTCTGTCTTCATCTCTGTGACTGTCCTTATCACCAGGTCAAATTCTTTACTCATAACGTACTTGTCAACTATATAGGAATAGTAAACCAATATAAATAAAATTCATATAATTTTGCCAAACACAAGCAAAACTAGAAAGTTTACGTTAGAGTTAATTATATATATATATATATATGAGCTTAATAGACCGAACACAAGCCCTTCAAGCTCAATATATCTATCAAAATAAAGTGAATCAACCTAGTATGCCGAACACAAGCAATACTAGGTAATTCATATTTATGACAATTTAAGAGAATCAATCTAATACGCCGAACACAAGCAATGTTAAATCAATCAAATTTGCCAGTTATTTATGTATATTTTCATATTTATAATTATACATATGTGCTATTATTCCCATACACAATATACTGAACACAAGTATTATTATGTATGTGAAAGCAGCAACTATGATCGATCAATATTATTTTTAAAACCATGAATATATTTATTAAAAAATATTTTTATATACGTACGTTCAAGCTTAATAAAATAAAATTTTTAATTTGAAATAATCATTATTCATTACTTAATTTGTATTCAATTTGTCATAATTTTGAATACAATGCTGCCTTCAACAACTGTCATATACATATTCTCATGAGGATGTTTTGTGAAGTTGCAATAAACTTCTTTCCTCTGTATAATGATAATTTCAATTAAATAAATATTCTTAAATATATTTTTCTTAAAGTCGTTCTTTTCTGTCTTTTTTTTAAATCGGTCTTTTGTATACGTTTACGTAAACTTTATTATTGTCCACTTTGATTTAGTTCGTTTCGCTTCACTAATTCTGTCTCTTTCTTAATCTGTCATTTTTATCGCGACGACGCGCACGCTCCTATACATATACTATCGCACTTATATACTGTCTCTTTTCTTTATGCTATAACCATGTTATACGTACATATGTATATGTATATACCTGCGAGTTTATTCTCGCCTTTTAGCAGTCGCCGTCTTTCTATCTTTTTCTAATTGCGCGCGCACGTCTTCACGGTCTTTTTATTGTACACGGCGTCGATGTCTTTTCATCAACTCGACTTGGGCCTATGGCCGCCATGTTCGTGTGCATTATTATATTTCAATTTTTTAGAAGTCAGGCCAATGCCTTTCTTTCTTCAAGCAATTATACTTAGTATTTCAACATAAAAACGCGTCCGTTTTTACATTCATTTTTAATTATAGCGAAATTTAACCAAATTCAAGCGGCAATTTTTGCAAATATTATTTTTTAACCGGTTTTCATTTATTTCTGTCTATACCGTCATAAATCTGTTCAGACCTTGCGCGTGCATCCACGATACATACATATATATATATATATACACACATACATATGTATATATACATATACACACATACACATACGTAAAAACCTTCTTCACTTCGTGTTGTCGTTTATTTAGTCTGTCAATTTTATTTTGTGCGTGCATGGTCTTTTCTCTCGTTCTGTATTCATACATACACATACACACACACAAAGCATAAAAAATAATTTTTCTCGCGCACGCATGAATCTGTCATACTCAAACACATTGCGTCATTTTACCCAACATGGCGACTCATTTTATTTCTCTCTCACTCTCTCTCTCTCTCTCTCTCTCTATAGACTAGCGCACGATGCTATCTATTCTCTATCCTTTTCTTTCTTTCTATAAGCGTGCATGCGACGCCATTACTGTCTTATAGAATTGAGAGAGAATAAAGACAAATTCTTACCCGGAGTCAACTCCTTTTTCTTTTTCTTTCTTTCTCCTTTTTCTTTTTTTTTCTTTCTCCTTTTTCTCCCCCTGCTGTCCTTCGTCCTGTCTTTTTGTTCCTTGACTCGCCATCTCTGACGCTTCAACCAGGAGATAAAGAACAATAAAACAATTCACCAAACAGACTGACGCACGCTCCAAACCACACAAACTCCTTTCTCAAGTTTATTAAATAAAACGCGCAGTTAAAAGCACTCTGGGCGCATAACCTGTTAAATAATTAATTAAATGCAGAGCACAATTTATATTAAATGAAAAGTCTTTATTTAATCCATACAAAAAGAATTAAACTTATAGGAATTAAATTATCTCTCTATACAATAATGAAATATAAGTTCTGGCTTTAACAGACGGACTTGAACTGAACTGAACGACGACGAGACGCAACTTGATTCTCTTCAACTGTCTACTAAATATTCTCAATAGGTGGCGACACCTAGTATGAGTGTGTATATTTTCAACATTTAGTCTTTAAATTGCGCCTTTAATACATAAGGTTTTTCAGAATTTATAATTTTCCACTATTTTTTTTAACCCGCAAAATGGTGGAAAATTTTAGAATCCAAAAAATTTTATAAATTCGAAACGTAATTTGTAAACTACGATATGGAAATTCAGGTTAACTTCCGAAGTCGCCTTTAACAATTATTTAAATTTATGATAGTACTATTCTCCTATTTGACAACAGATTGGAAGATTTTCTAAAATATATAAATAAAAATAAAAATGAATACATGAACTTGTAATTTTATTTTTAAATGAGTTTGGAAAACTTTTTTTCTTTTACAAAAAAATAGCGTTGTGAAGAGGATATAAACATGAATGTATATGCATATTTGGTGGGAACAGTTGAAATTTTGCACTCATGGCTACATTAAACACATATTCACAGAACATAAAAAAGCGCTTGATAGTAAAGATGCTTATTGAGACATGAACGTACTTTGAGTTTCATTTATTTCTTTCTTAAGTCATAAATCCTGTAAATTTATAGTAAATCTTCATCGTATCCTATTAAAAATGTCTTTCAAGTTATTATGATTGTTATTTATTAAAGCTTTAAAAATCACTGTATTCTAATTCCAAAATAAACAATTTTTTAACGAAAAGCGTGTAACGATACTTTAACAAACTAAAACGTTTTAGATCGTTGAGGGTATCAAATATAAATATGGTAAATAATATTTCAATCAATAGTCCTAAAAGTTAGACTTAAAAGTTCAAATAATTAAAACATCACTCTTCCTTTTTTATTTGTCAAAATAATACTTTTAAATAAAAATGATTATTTGATATTAATATAAAACTTTTTTTGACAAGATGATTAATATATTAATATCAATCATTTTGAATTTATATAAATAATATTTTTTATAATTATCTTCATATGTATATATAATTGATTCCTTATATAATATGAAAATTGTATACAAGCAGCTGTACTAAGACAAGTTAGCCATGCAGCCATTGATACGGCGCAGCAGCAGGTTTTAATTTAGGTGAAAAATTCTCCAAAAACCGAGCGCGTTTGACAGCTATTCATTTAGCTTGCAAATTATTTAATTTTATATAAATCAAATTTAATTGTATATAAAATATATGAAAAAAGCAGCTTAGTTGCTTGAGTTAATAAATATAATCATTCAATCTACATAGGTAAATTATATTTAATTTTTTTTTAAATTCTAGTATTATATATCATTAATAAATTCCAAAATTGTATAGGTTCTATTTTAACCAGATTTATCTTAGTATACACTGAGAAAAAAATTTAGTTGAGTCAATGAAATAAATTTAGTTATTAAATATTTTGTTGATAAAAATTAATTTTGATTGAAGTAATATGCAAGGTTATTAAATCACTGAAATATTTAGTTGGGATAAAAAAATGATACCTAAGTAAAGAAAAAATATATATTTTTTTAAAATAAAGAAAAATTTATTGTTTTGGCTAAATTATTTGATTGATTTAATCAAATCAATTTCATTAAGGCAGCTGATAAAATTTTATAAAATATTTATTTGTAACAATAGAATATGTTTGTAAATTATCTATATATTTTGTTACAGTAATTAAATATTTATTTTAGTAAATCGTTTGTTAAAATTACAAAATCTTTTATAACAATAAAAAAATATTGGTCAATCATCAATATAATATTTGCTTGAATTAACGGTCATCCGATTAAGTTAAAGAAGCTTATATTGTAAATAAACGCTTCACTAAGTTAATAACATTGTCATTTAATTAATAATATATGTGATTATAGAAAAAAAATATTTTGTTGTATATAACATATAAAATTTGATCAGCATTTCAATAAAAATTACAATTAATTTAAAGAAATAGGTTCTTTAAAATCAACAAATTCGATTTTAATGAATTCACAAAAAGAAAACCAATAAATTATTTTTTTATTAAAAATTAAGAAATATTTATTAAACTAAATATATTTATTTTATTATTTCTATCAAATTGTTATTGAATCAAGAATATATGTCACTGATTTAATTAAACATTGTATTAACACTTCTATTGAATTACTTTAATGTTTAATAATATATTTGATTATCTTAATGAAATGTTTATTAAACCAAATATATTTATTCTATTATTTCTATCAAGTTGTTATTGAAACAAGAATATATTTCATTGATTCAATTAAATATTATATTAACACTTCCATAAAATTACTTTAATGTTCAATAATATATTTGATTATCTCAATGAAATATTTATTAAACCAAATATATTTATTTTATTAATTCTATCAAGTTTTGATTGACATAAGAATATATTTCACTAATTCAATTAAATATTATAATACTTCTACTAAATTACTTTGATGTTTAATAATATATTTAATTATCTTAATAAAATGTTTACTAATTCTAACGTATTTATTCTATTATTTTTATCAAATTTTGATTAAAAGAAGAATATATTATTTAATAAATTATTATAATTGATTTAATTAATTATTATATCACCTCTATTAAATTACTTTACTGTTCAATAATATATTTAATTATATTAATGAAATATTTAATAATGTCAAAATTATTGTTTTATTCTTTCAATAAATTTTGAATAGTAACAAAAAGATATTTCATTGTTTTAAATAAATATTGTATGACTTATATTAAATTATTTCACTGGCCAATGAAATACCTAATCATTTTAATTCAATATTTAGTTGCTTTGATAAATGCGTTTTTCTCTTTATGAAATATATGATTGATTCTATGAAATATCTCATTGTCTTTTACTCAAATAATTTTATTGCTATATTATAATTAATTGGATGCATTAAATTAATTAAATTTTCAATTGATTCAAATATTTGATTTATTTTGTTCCATAAAATTATTTTATTACTTTTATTATTTAATTATATTGCGTCTATGAAATCAGTGATTAATTGAATTAATTATTATTTTTAACAAATAAATATTTTATTATTTATGTCTCAATCAAATATTTTGTTGTATTAATTAATTTCTTTATCAGATCGATTAAATAATTATTTGATTATCTTAATGAAATATTTATTGAAACAAGCAGTTATTATTTAATAACATATTTACTAAATCAAATGAAATATAATGTTAAAATTAATATTTAATATTATTGAAAAATATTTTTTTGAATAAGTTATCATCCTTTATACTCAAACAAACTCATGTTTAAAATACGTGTCTTGCTAAGTGAATAACTTAGCAAAATATGTACTAAAGTTAATAAAAATTACAGAGAAATCTGATTAAATACTTGTTAAAATCAAGTAAATCCACTATTTGATTCAACTACATAATTTATTTCATTCAAATAACACATATTTGAACTAAAAGAAACATTTATTGTTTTAACAAAATCATTTAGTTCGATGGTTTGATGATACTACCGCTTGGTGGCGTCGTTAATTTTCGATCTCCCAAGCGGTAAGAGGGCTTCGAAGTTGATATATAAGGAAGTTAAAAATCCAAGATAATACGTAAATTGTAATGCGAGCGAAATTTATGTTAGATTTACTGCGTGTGCGATCACTGTATAAAGCATACTAATGTTAGTATGTTCATAATTGTTATTCTTTACCATATTAGTTGTATATGTCCTTTGGCCGTATTCAGGTGGAATATGAATCGAGGACAATGTTTGTCGCTTGAGCTGAAATTGCCGAGGGTGCGCGAAGCGCGCCCGAGGTAGATTTCTGCTAAAGCGGCAAACATTGTTCGAGATTCAGATTCCACCTGAATAAACGGCCAAAGGACATAGATGATTTTATGTCCGAAGTAGGCCGTATGAGAAAATATAACTTATTAGTTCAAAATATTAATCTTTTTTTCAATACTTTTAAAATTAAATTTTAGTTCTATTGATTTTTTCTTTTGTTTCTTAGATTGACATTTTGTAATGAGTATAGCTGCTGTCGAAGCGCGAGTCATTTTTTTTTACTAACCTACGTTCAATATGATTGCTCTTTGACATATTGAACGAAACATAGTAGGATCGGTGATGCCATATTGATTTCTCCTGAGACATATTGAGTCTCAATATGTCTCAGGAAGACATATAATTCTTGCAATAAGTCGTGGAGCGCGTCTGAGACATATGGGATGCCAATACAAATTTAGCATGCTCTTTACATACTGACACGAATACGGCCTACGAGGACATAAAAATAAATAGAATCATATTCACCTGTCCTTTAATGAGTCATCAATTCATTGATGTTAATAAATAAATATAAATCACTGAAAGCAAATACTGTTAATTAAAGACAGTATTTGTTCGATTAAAATATCTATAAATCGAATTAATTAAATATTTCTTTACTTTGAAGAAATATTTTATTTGTGAAACCGAATAATTAATCAATTTTTTGTTAAGACAATGAATTAATTTTATTAAATCTTAAAATTTTATTAAATTTAAAATATTCAATAAATTAAACTTTCATTTGAAAATATAAAATATTGAACTAATTTAATTTCAATATAGCATTAATATGATGAAATAATTAATTAGAAAAACAAATGGACATTTTAATTGATAATTTTTTTTTATTAAAACAATGAATTAATTTTATTGAATCAATCTTCGCGACATTTAATAAGTCAAATATTTAATTGAAAATACAAAATATTATTTGATTTAATTCCAATATGTATATTAATGTAATGAAATAATCAATTAGAAAAATAAATGGGCATTTTAATTGATAAAATTTTTTATTAAAACAATGAATTAATTTTATTGAATCATTCTTCGCGACATTTAGTAAGTCAAATATTTATTGGAAAATACAAAATATTATTTGATTCAGTTACTACATGCATATTGATGTAATGAAATAAGCAATTAAAAAAACAAATATGCATTTGAATTAATAAAAAATTTTTTAAAAAGAATAAATTAATTTTATTCAATCAATATTTGTGATGTTTAGTAGAATCAAATATTTATTTAAAAAAAATGAAGTATTTATTTGACTCAATTAAAATATTTGTATTAATGTAACAAAATATTTTATATGCCGCCCGCACCTAAGGGATTTCATTGATTTAATTAAGCCTTACTTAATCCAACTAAATTTTTTTCTCAGTGTAAGATATGTGTGAAGAAAATAGTAACAAATAAATAATTTTTTAGTACGTTATTTAGCAAAAAATTTAGAATATTAAATTATTCTTAATAAAATAAAATGGATTGAATTGTAAACTAAATTTAATTTATAATTATACAATATTAAATTGCTTTACTCACATGAGGCATGGAACTAAATGAATAAGCTCTTTTTATATAGATTTAATACATGCATTCATGCGTGCGGAGATGAATGTGTATGCGTGCATGAGGGTGTATATACTTTTATATCACTCATTTTTTGTTTTTTCAAATAGGTGGTGACTAAATAAAAATTTTTTACTTCATATTTCTTTAGTTTTTGCTTTCTCATAGAGAAAGCATTGTATCAACGAACAAAATTTTTATCTATTTTTTTATTAATCTGTACATATTTGGAATCAGGAATTCGAAATAACTAATGTGTCTATCACAACTTCATCTTTATATCTACGTTTGCAGTTGCGATGAGCTAGAAATGAGCTAGAAAAAATGAAAAAAAGTGCAAAAAATAAGAAAGCAGGAGAGATTGTGGAAAAGCGAGAAAGATCGAGAAAAAGCTCAAGAAAATGAGAAAGAGTAAGAGAAAGTAAAAGAGAGCAAGATGGAGTGAGTGAAACCAAGAAAGAGAAGGATAGAGTAAGAGAGAACGCTGAAAAGTAAGAGAGAGGAAGCGTAAGATAGTGTAAGAGAACGAGAGAAAGCAAGGAAGGACGAGAAAAAAAGAGAAAGGAAAGAAACGGAGAAAGGGAGGATAAAAGTGGAGAGAGAAATATGGAGAAAGTTAGGATGTTGGGGGAGAGAAAAAGAGTAAGGATGGAAGAAGAGAGAAAGATGAAGTAAGAGGGAGAGTTATTAATAGAATGAGTGAGAGACACAGACATTGGGACCCAAATAAGACCCACGAAATAAGGCCCATGGAAAGTAACTTAAAAATGATAAGACCTTATTATATAGGATCCAATAAAAAATTGGTACTACTATTACAAAAAATGATGTACATCTAAAAATTGCGCTAAAAAAATGAGGAAAACGAAAAACCGGAGGACTGGATTAAAAAAGTGGTTTCACTTCAATATAATATAAGATTCTGGGAGAATGAAAAATAATATAAGGTTTCTTTTGGTTGATTAATTTAATATGCCTCATACTATGATAAAATAAAATTTTCCATTGTGATTCCCATACAAAATGGCGACGATGCAGCGTACCAACAAAAACTCCTCTTTTACAAAATCCTGATAAAAGTTTTAGTCTATAAATGAAAAACCGAATATTTTCTCTATTAACATATTATTTCCCTTGAAAATATTTTTTTCAAATTGATGTACGTATAAGTTGTTTACCAAGCAAGAAAAAGAGGAGATTTCTTCCGAAAAATTTCATATAGATAGATAAAGTATTAACATTCAAAACAACTAGGTACTCTTAAGTAAAATGTAATTATAAAACTGCTATTAAGGTGGCATGAGCGGGTTCCGCCTAAAAATATAAGATTATCTGAAACTAATACAAATAAAAGTAGAAACTCAGAGTTTTACAATAGTATAAAGAACAAATGGGGTCAACCATAGAATAAATGAGTAAAATTAAATAAAAAATTTGTAACTTTAACATGTAACCTTATGGAATTAAATGCAGAATTATTCATTATTTTCAGATAAAAATATAGACACGTATAAATTGGTGATCAATCATTAGCTTTTTTTGTTAAGATTAAAATAAGCTATTTTTTAAATTGGGTTAACCACTGAAAAAAAGATTTATTTATGGTTGAATGGATAAAATTTCATGTGTTTTTGTGTTCTGTCAAAATTGCATGGTTAGGGTTGGATCGAATGTGAGAAGAACACACGGACAACATGTGAAATCATACAGAACATACAGTTTTTAAAAACGTTAAGGGAAGCGCTGCTTTAAAGGCTTCAAAAAATCGACATTTTCGAGGATTTTATTGGAAAGGAAAGAAATGTTTAATTAAAATGGAAC
This sequence comes from Anastatus disparis, assembly GCA_017163975.1. Classification (NCBI taxonomy): domain Eukaryota; kingdom Metazoa; phylum Arthropoda; class Insecta; order Hymenoptera; family Eupelmidae; genus Anastatus; species Anastatus disparis. The sequence goes on from JAFFSR010000355.1 coordinate 4,734,058, forward strand.
TTTTAGGGTTCATTCTTATATATTTGAAGAGTCTTCTCAAATTTTTTTACTATCATACATAAGATATTCTTCATGTTTCAAGAAATTTGCGGAGCCGCCTCGAGTGTGCACTTTCTGTATGGTGGGCAAGATGCAGGTCGCAATTTTCATCTGAAACAAGAAACCAAAAGAAATTTTCAATTTTCAATAGTGTAATTCCTAGGTAAACCAAGAAGATTCAACAAAAAGTAAAAAATTCAACAATTTTTTGCAGATTAAAAAAAAATGTATTTAAAAAAAAAAAATTCACTTCAGATCGTTTAAAAACCGGGTTAATGTTAACTTTCTTAAGGTATTTTAGGTTCACCTAGAAGAGAATCTAATTCCGAATACAACGCATTTTGACTCGTTTTGATAGGACGTTTACTTCTTTTCCTATCTTGGCCGCCAATTTGAAAAAAATCATCAAAATGGAAATCCGCGAAATCACGTGTCAAAGTTTTCGTTCACAAAAAATCGTAAATTTCTTGAACTTACCCTATTAATATGCTAATCAGCGATTCCTGCTCCATATAACTGACCTTCAGACTCTTCAAAAAATTGGTTTTCGGCCAATTACTCAATTCGACGGGCTGTTCTGGCCTCATTGGTCGCCAATGAGGCGCGCCTGTTTTGACGCGTGATGCGCTCCTCGTTTGCTTTATCGCAAAAATTTTTGCACTGGAGCCCAATTTAGAAGTCTAATAAGTGCATAATCCTGAATACTGCACTGTAGCCTTCATTAAACATCCCTCCAGCGATGAAAGCAGCAGTCTCAACTATTTTAATCCCTGAATGAAGGTGTTTGGGCATCATGCGCCATACGGTTGTATTAAATGACTCGTTAGCATTCTGCGTGTCTCTGACCAAGCACCTTGTTAATAAATCGTCCTTTGATAATTCCTCGTATATAGGAGGAATATGTTCTTTAATATCGTCGTCAATTAGGCGCGGTAGATGTTTAAAATTAGACAAAGTATTTTTTGCTTCTGCCTTGCGCCATTCACACCAGCTTTCGGCGCCTTCGGGGCAGTTGTCGTGGCAAGCCAATTTATCTGTAGAGCAATAATGATCAAGTATCGCCATTATTGCACTTCTCATACCTTCTACAGAGTTTAAATTTCTTCGAATCGCGAGACCGTAATACATTGTTAGTTTTTTTATTACAGTCTCTGTGAGCCGCCCTTTGCCACCGAGTTTCTGTTCTTTTCTCTTATTGCCGAGACGAGTACCCATGCGCTTTCGTACGTGTCCCGCGCACTCATTTTTAGTAACTGTACACTTGTCGCCATATGGATTATTCTTCACGATGCCAAGAAATGTTTTGAAGTCACCGTCGCTAATACAATTGCTATACATCACTCCAAATTTCTCGATGGATCTTGAGAACATTTTGGTGATTAAATCAACTTCCATCTTTCCGGCGGAGCCTGCGTTATTCGAAAAACAACTTTCTTTATGGGTTCCATACCATTCTTCATACTCGTTGTCGTTCAACGTATTTTTCTTGAGAGTACAGGTATGACAATATTCGCTTTTAACATCGAGATCAATCACTTTACCACCGTAATAGCCAATAAGTGTAGTTACACCGTACAGAGAAGTAAATCCACGTTTCTTCCACGATCCATCGCCGGGAACTTCCAAATGGTCAGCTGGTCTTTCATTTTGCACATTTAGTTGTTTTTCCTCTTTGACAGCACTTTTGCTTGCACTTTCAAACATCGTTTTCGATGCTGTATACAGATGTTCCACGATTTTGTCATACGTCGATTTTGCTAAGCCTAAGCCTTGAGATAAATCAGAAGACCATAAAAAATGTTTATGCCTTCTCGTGCGACACCCAAAAGACTCATGACGAACACAATTCTTCTGTTGATTTCGTAGCCGGTGTGAATCAAACGTCCGGATTGGATTTCTCGTTTACCGCAGCGACACGACAAAATAATTTTAAATCCTAAACCTCGATGGTTGCTTTCGGCGAACGTTATTCTTTGCTTACACAAATTGCAAATAACTAACTCCGAAATCGCTAAAAACACAGACACGAACTCGGTTATGCAGTAACAATGAGACGGATAAACTATAATGTCGTTCGTAGTCGCCGATGCCAATTTCTGCTCACTGCGACTGGTATTAGCTTCTCCATCATTCGATGAAGAAACATTCAAAAATTGATTGCCGTGGAATTTGCGCTTCCGTGGTCTTCCACTACGCTCACTCGCAGATTTGCTCGTTTTCGGATAGGTCTACATATTTTGAAGATGCTCACGTACTAAAAGACAGATTAAAACTGAACCGTAAAGCAACATGTAGCTCTGTTTGAGCCGACGTTGCCAGCTCATATATACCGTTACAATAATAGTTTTGCCCCTACCATAGCTTAATAGAGACCTTCTATGGACAGTTAAACTGTTTCGAGAGACCATTAGTCCCTTTCCAGTATAATATACATAATAGATCGAGGGGTGGAGCGCGCGCGCTCCAGGCGGTCCGGCCGCTCGGATACCTGCTCGACGCTTGCTCATTATTTCTTCTGTATCTCCGAAAATATTCCGAATTCTGTTCTGAAATTTTAGAGACACATTCTTGGATAGTTTAGGAAGAGATTTAGGCAAAAAAAAAATTTCGACTCTTTGAAGCCTCTAAAGCAGGCTCCCCCCTTAACAAAACAATGTTGACCGATCTAGGGTTAGGAATAAAATAAGTCGCATTCTACATTAGCTATGATCTTAGCCCACTCATGTCACCTTAAAATTTCAAATGAATCGATGAATCGGTCTGTAATGTGTCCACCCATTTCGAAAGCAGTCATTTTAAGATTATTGCGTTTTATGATTTTCCAACGCTTCTATTCTTAAAAATTTTATTCTACCTTAAATCTGCAATTTCTGCCTCGTACATTTGACCATCTATATAAATGTTCATTTGCTTCTCTTTCTATTTGAAACACCTTTTACTGTGTAGGTAATATGACCACTTGTATTTTAAAAATTATAATGCAGTTTAAAAGCAATGAATATATAGTTAAATCACGCTAGAAATAAAAAATTCAACCTCTACTTTTTCTTAGTAAGAAACCAATCGTATATGATTATTATGATACTCAAGCATACTTTGAGACAAAAAAATATTTTTTTTGTATCTTGAAATTTCTAGAAAGATGTTAGTCCTCAAAAAAAGTGATTCACTAAAAGTATTGAGGGAGTTATTGTAACAATTAGGTTTAAAAGCTGAGTAATAACTTTAAAAAAAATTGAAAAAAAATTAATAAATGAACATAATTTAACATCGTATTTTTCTGAGTCACTTATCTTTCATTTAAAAATATGTTTACTTGAATTTATAAAAGTAGATAAGCTATGGCAGTTCTGACTCACCCCCTTTCCTTTTATTTCTGGGTCACCCCTTGCATCTCTGTGTCACCCCATCCCCTTGGCGTTACTGGTTCACTTTGATTTCCGCGTCACTTGTCGATAAGGTAAGAAATATGTCGATATGCGGATATTTTATCTTCAAATAATTTTTATTATTTATAAGCATTTTTAATAAATAATAGCGATTCCTAAAAATCGATTAACTTGTTCGCTACTATGTACCGAGCACCGATATCAACGAAGCGCTATGCCTATACCCATTATTTTAAGTTTAAATATTATAATTTCTTCGATGATTTTGTTTTCGATGACGATTTCGTAATACTAGAATATTTTTTATCTAAATATTCTTTCCAGTTTACGTTATTCTTTTTTTTATCGACAAGGAGTGAAGTGCACTTCGAGCAATTTTGATTAGAGGAACTTCAATCTCAAGAGTTATATCCTCCCATGTTTGGTAAAGCCTGTCCCATTTTGGAATACGTACAAAATCGCAAAGCACCTGCTATTTATAATTACTCACACTTCATTTACTCATAAATACTTTCAGTGAAAAACTTTTTCATCAGTTTAACGTTGTGGAGAGCGCAACTAGCTCTGTACGCTCCATTATAGGTGGAAAAACCGTGACAAGTTTGATCTTGTCTAGCGGTGGAAAGCTCATTTCTGTTATATCATGAGCTTTAAGCTTTGGGTTCTAATCACGCTTATTTGATAGAGTTCATAACTAGCACTCTGTAATGCCTCTCTGAGTAATTTTACTATATCTGTGTATGGAATAATCCCTGAAAGTTCATTGTAATGCTCTTCTTACCATATATTTTCTCTTTTGTACTTATTCGATAACTGACGCTAAGTATAAAGCTTTTTAAATAAAAATACGACAGGATCAAAATTATCTTTTAGAGTAACTATAAAAAATAATTCTGATATAGCTGATTTTTTGGGAATGTAGTCGTTGTCTGACTGTTTAAAGCATTGCATATCCACTAAATACTTCATCCTGAATGAGGCTCTTACTGACAAGTCAGCTTTTTATAATGATTCCCCCCACTGCTCACACAAGTTTCCGTTTGTTACCGCTCACAGCGCTGTACTGAACTACACGATCGTTTAAGAATAAGCAGTAGACTAAAGTTCTGGCAGAAAATTTTTTTCTTGATTCCAATTCCAGTCCAATGTCTACAGGGGCCGTCTTTAACGATTCGTTTTGTTGAGAACAATTGATCACGATTAAATGTAGGTATTCAAAGTAATGTTGCTTTTTCCATATAGGTTCGATATCTTTGTAGTAGTAAGCACTTTTAAAGTTCATTTACATATCGGCATGGCGTATTTATTATAAGGAATATCTAAATTTATACGGATGGTATTGGAAATTGAGAAACAGCTTCACTACAGAATGATAAATCGTCACTTTTCCAGCTGATTGGTAGTTTTGATGGTCCAAACATGCATAGATGTTGTTGAGAGTAATAGATGCTCGTACAACTCTGAACTACGAAAACTCATATCGATTGGTCTATTCTTCTCAACATGATTTAACAGTTAAATCTTGTACGCACTTAAAACTACTACGTAAGACATTAGCCATTCTATTCTAGTCAATTCTATTTTGAAATTCTTAATTATATTAGCTCAAACAGGGTTTGGTGCTGTCTGTACAACAACATTAGAATTATTTTTCGATCTTGTCAGAATGAGCTCGTATTTCACATTAATTATGATTTTGCGATAATAATCGGCAAAATCAAGAATCATAGCGAGAAGAATTGATACGTCAGAGAAACTTGCATTGTTGGTCGACCGCTATGTTTCTTCGACATCGAGCCATTCTGCGTTTTTAATAATCAAGTTTCCACTGGATTGAGCGGAACCCAACCTTCCATTAGAGTAGTTAAACCTACATTCTTACACTCATCGATTTTTACGACGTTCAACTCGTAGTGTATTTCCTCAACCATATGACACATGACGTTGTTGACTAATTTAGCATTAGTTACAGCAGTTCCATCGGCTTTTAATAGTCTTCCACAAATATGTAGCAAACTACGTAATTGTAGAAGACACAAATCTTATTATTGAATAGCTATACGAATCTCATCGCTGTTGTTAAAGTTGGATGCTCAGTATGGTCGATAAGCATGTACTACGTAATGTTCAATAAATTTGTCAAACTTTACAGCTGACTTTATGCTTAGTATTTCTTCTACTTTTTTGTAAACAACAAGAGAAAAGAAAACTTTTTTTCCATCAGAGATGACTCGAAGGCCAAAACTGTTTAAAAACTGTATGTATTGCCGTCTTAATGCTTCGTCTGTTTTTGGCTGACTGATGGTTGGTCGCCATCTTGTTCTGCTTTTATAGCCTTTTCCAACTCCAATTTTAAATACCATTTCCACTAGGCTGGTTTCAAATGTAATCTAATGCTGATAATTTCACCTCGAAAATTAACAAGTTGTCCGTCTGGATCGACTATGCACACTTGAATGTGATCTGTGCTCTTGAAGACGATCGGAAGGTAAATGACAGGTAAAGGAACTATGATGATCTCATATCCTGGCAGTACTGCTAGGAATAATTTATTTATAGTGTAAACTCGTTGACCATTTTCATACCCACCACAGCTGATGCCATACTCTATTCGTAAAGCGTTGACCTTCAGCATGGCTACGAGTAAATCGGAACTATGACTGACGCCTGCAGCAAGAGTACGTTTAGCGAATCCTAATAAAGGTCCTATAGAATTTCCCGATGAAAAATCGATCAAATGATTGCTCTTCATTTAGCTGCGAAGAGTATTATTGTTAGGTTTTATAATCATTGAGATATTCTTGTGTACCAACGTCTAGCTAAAATAATTCTCTATGTCCTCCATCTCGTGACTACCTGTCGGTAAAGTAATTTTTTATTTGCCTACGTGGGATAAATTGCTACCCTCATCGATGTTAGATATTGAATTAAAGGTCATGAAAGCAACTAAATCAAGAACATAATTTTTATCAGAAGAAAGTTCAATAGGTTGAAAATATTGTGCCTCAAGGAGCAGGAAAAAAAGAAGAATGGAGACTTACTTTTAAATATTATTCAAACCATATTTTATAGGCCATCCAACTGTAATAAAACTAATAGCCTGCGAGCAATAATTACGCATTCTAATGGACTAAGATTCGAAAACGTATATGTCTACTCAAAATCTCTAAATCAACCAAAGTATAAATATTTGAAGGAACTCCTCGAACTGATAGATGGCATACAATATTTTCCATTCAGCGAACACGAATCAGTAGTATCATTTGTCAATGCCTTACCTAATTCCATAATTATTTCGATGACATAGCTTGTGAAAAACAGGATAATGTGAGAGCATTTTTCCGCATGGCAAGGCACAAAAATATCGATTGTTTCTATATCTGTCAATCTTATGCTCACGTATCACAACATCTTGTAAGAGAAAATGTAAATCTATTGATAATTTTACGTCAAAATGATGTTAACTAAAAACATTTGTAAGATGACCACGTGAATTCAGACATGACTTATGCACAATTAAGAAATCTATGTTTAAGATGTTATACAGATGATAAGTATGGTTTCTTGATTGACAAAGATAATTCAATCAATGCTGACAGGTATAGAAATGTATAGCATACTTTTAGTGCGATCATAAAATTCCATGATTAAACGTCGAATCGACAACATGATCGACATTCGCCAAAGAAAAGATATATTGCATCAACTAATCAGAGCGAGGAATGCAGTTAAGTGTAAATACAATCTGTTGAAATATGAAAAGGAGAATTTCGGAAGTCGATCCTCTACAGAAACTTGTCAAGATGTCTGAAAAATATCTCGAAACTAAGGAGCAAGCTACTAATGCTATGAGTGTAAATAATGACAGTGTTGATGTCTTACAAGTATGATGAAACCATTCAACAGCATATGGATGCAAAATTTAAAACTGCTTAAAATGATGAAAATTAAGAAATGTCGGGGAAAGTCGAGGATTTGGATAAAATTTAGTTCTATAATGCGAATTTTTATAACCTCGTGGGAAAGTACAAGATTAATCTATACTTCGCGTATAGTAATCTTAAGGCATCCATTCGTGAACCTTTCAATCGTACTAAAAAATAAGATGTGGATAGAGTTAAGTTAACGTAGTAACTATACATAACTTGATATTTTACCCAAGCTAATAACAGCTTACAATAACAGATAACATTGAAGTATTGATATGAAATTCAGCGATGTTACAGCTACCAATGAAGCAGAACTTTTTTAATGTTTCAATGAAAAAATTGGATTGATTCAAAAGTCAAAATTCAAATTTGGTGATGCTGTTAGTAACGTGAAATAATTATTTCAGAAGGGTTATAAACCCAACTGGTCCACAAAAATTATTTACAGTAACTAAAGTGGCAGCAACAAATCAAGTGACTCAATATCTCAAATATTATCTCCATCAGCCTATAACTAGTGCCTTCTACGAACAGGCGCTACAAACAGCAATGTATCCTGATGTATATCTTGTAGAAAAAGTCTCGAAGAGACATGGTAATCAAGTTCATGTGAAATGACTTGGTTTTCATGCTTTTCACAACAGCTGGATCAATAAGTTTGATGTTCAAAAAATGTATAAAGAAAAAGTGGTGTGAGCCCCCAGCTATGCACATACCTGTGAGAAAAAACCAATAAAATCGTCATTTGTTAGTTCTATATAATGAGCATATTCACTATATAAGATCAACCATGACCCGTTTTTCTCTCTATTAACTTTCCTTTTTTTTTATAATACACAACTATTTAAATTAAAACTCATTATCACCAAGATGTAACATGCATAATTTATATTCATCAGTTTTTGCCTCTATTTCTTCAAATAAACTTTCATTTCTCTCCATTGCCTTGGACACTAGGTCTGGTAGCAATACCTCAAATTCTTGGTTGATGGTGACTAAAACCTTTAGGCCGAATTTAGTGCTGACTTGTCTCAGCTCAGTTATTATGTAGTTCTGCCCCTTCTCCAATTCTGATAAATTCATTTTTGGAAGGTATTTGCACATATTTTATTCAGTATTTCAACATTTATTTTAAAACAAAATGATGGTTCATATATTAGTACAATATTTATAGAGATTTTTTATTAAATACTTACGAATGAAACGCTGCTTATTCGTTTCATTATTTCTTGTTCAGAGACTATTCGTCCTCTGGGTCATCGGCTGAACGAATGTGCTCATTGCTGTTGCGGAGCTCTTTATGTAGGACTTCTCCTCTCTCTGGGGCAACTCCCACCTTTTCTACCTCCCACTTTGCTGCCATCTCTAAAATTTCCTATTCATTTATTTTTTCTTTTAATAGCTAATAAATGCCGTTTGTCATCTTACGGACTTGAAGCAACTTTCGATTACTGCTCCGTATGTATGACATAGCAACTAGATCTAATATTATTTTAGTAACATCTTATGATGGATTTATTAAAGAGGCAACTGCAATAATCCTCAAAATCGATGCGAATTTTCACAACAGATGTCTTAACTTCTTTAGATGTGTTGATGAGATTCTTATTTTGTATGCGAATTGCATACATTTTGCTACGAAATCCAATTAATTATGTCATTTTATTGCCTCCACACTCATCTTTTATAAGACCAATCACCTTCTTGTTTACAAGAGGAAGTCCGAACTGCTTATTCACTAGACAGTCTGATGTATCGATCTTGTCGATGTCTCTTTTCATCATATCATACACATTAATATCACGTATTTCATAAATAATGTTATTCGTGTCAGTTTACAGCAGTTAACATTTTTCACCAAGACATTTTCTCATATATAACCCACACAGCATGAAACCTTGCTGCAAGGTTGCTACAAGGTTGCATACAAGGTTGGAAAGGTTGTTGCAAGTTTTCAATGAAAGGTTGCCGCAACCTTTTTATGTCCCTTGCACATAACTTGCAGAAATGTTGTATGAAATCTAGCAGTGAAGTTTCTACAAAACATTGCGGCAAACTTCCAATAAAAGATTCAATATATTTTCGAAAAAGGCTTATATCTTTTTTTCTAGTGCCTATTAGACGATAAGGAAAAATAAACAGGTTTTTTTTTAATTTAAATCATATCTTGCAGTTTCTGCCGAATACGTTTCTCTGAAGTAGGGATCCCACATTAACAACATAGATTGGAATTTCTTAAAAATTATGAAATTCATTTTATAATTTTTAAATTGACGTAATGTTGCGTTTTGAGATAGGTACTATGGCATGGATGGACTTAATAGTTAATGCCAGACTTCTTTAATATATACACATCAATGAAGACATTGTTCTGCTTCTTAGATCTAGCCATCTATTTCACCAGAGCTGGAAAGTCTATTCCCTGAAAGTTCAGCTTGCCTTTGTAACCTTTATATTTACTTAAACGCTTTGCATTTTCATCAACTTGATGTAGCACATATGAGATTGCCCACTTGCAGCACTGCCTATCATCATTTTGCACATTTACACATGATATCTTATTTAAGATAGGCTTTAGAAGCTGAACGTATGAGCTGCCTCTCATAGCATTAAACTTAATAAAGTTAATGGAAAAGCTCAATATCTATCGCTATTAGATCGTTTCTGATCGGATTCCTCGCAAGTGGCCCAAACTTTCAATGAAAGAACAAACGGTAAATAGATAGCTTGAGATTTATCATTACGGGATTCCTTAAGATACTGCCATTATAGCACATGAGTATAGAATATAAGTTTTACAAGATAGTATGAAAAACGCTACTAAAGTATACGTAAAAGGTTTAGAGAAAAAAAAATGAATTTAGGAAATTCTAGCGGAAAAGTAAGTTTTAATATTAGTTACATACTCAACATGGGCATACGAAGGATTTATATAAGTGAAACTAGTGTTTTCTCGGGCTAAAGCCCTCGACCGACAATGTCTTAAGCCAGAAAACATTAGTCGAGGTCATATGTATCTTTCATTAGCCCAAGTTGGGTAGATAATTTTATATTATCGTAGGTTATATGAGGGGCTACAAAAAAATTGAATACAAATAAACATTATTATAAAATATAAATTTTTAGACTATTTATTTGATAAATTCTCATGAGTAAAGAGCTGAGCGGTGCAGGTATACTTCTGCCTGCAGATGCGACAGAGAAAGACGACGACAAACTACGAAAACAAACGAACGACGCCGACGGATAACCAAAGCTCTTTAGAGCTTAACTTGTTTGTTTACTTTTAACTGCGCTCTTCTTAATCAGTCTTTGTCTTGTATATAGCATTGTGGGAGGGCGCTCTTCTACATCTGTCTCTGTCTTGACTATAGCAGTGTTGCTATTGGCACTCTTTTAAATCTGTCTTTGTCTTGACAATAACAGAGTGGAGAAGGTTTGCCTACTTGTAGCAGCGTGCTGACTCTACCACCCATCTAAAAACATACTTTAGTTTCTTGCCCAAACAGTATCCAACAAAACTATAATCCATTCACCAATACCCTTTAATCTAGTGAGGCGTATGCATTAATATTCCATACTATAAAGTGCTATACTCTATTATGTAGTATACTGCTGACTAAATATACTTAAGCTCCGAGCAAGGCGATACAAAACCCCAACACCTATTTAGCTAGCCACATGGGTATTCTACCCAATACGACCTACTATAACATATAAATATATATATATATATATATATTGATCATCTATTAACTATATCCTTATTGTTTAGAACAATTATCAATATAGATCAAATACAATGTCCATCGTTGCAAAATATTAAAAAGCTAACACTAGTCATCGCATTTTCCATACATCACGAAATAAATCAATCTGCGCTGTCGAGAAATTCCTTGCAATGAAAGAATAACTATTAACAGATTACACACACTGAAAAGGGAAGCGAACTGTGACTGTACTCTACGGTACAATCGGTGTCATTTTTAGAATACAGTCAGCCTACGCGTCGAAATGCGAACTAGTAGTCTCTAGAGAAGACTCATTATTCTCTGAGCGAAGACCTGCTCATTTCTTCGAACAAAAAACATCGCGGAGAACACTCAAAACCTCGCAAAGAGCACTCATTATCCTCTAGAAAACACTAGCATCTCTCTCGTACTTCAATGAATGTTCGCTATCGATACTAGCGCCACTCGCCGCCATAGAGTACAACCACTGTTCTAACCCCTTTTCAGTGCAGGCCCACAAAAAAAAGATGTCTGTACTTTTGACCAGACATACTTTTTCTTAAGTATTTTTTTACACTGAATCTAAATCTGCTATAAAAAAGTAGCCTTCTGAATCATATTTTAAGGATAATAAGAAAAAATATCATTATTTGAGGTTTTTTAAGGGTTTTTCGATATTATAAAATTAAAAGAGCGGAGATAAAATCATTCTGATTTCAAAATTGAATTCTACAGAAAAAAATACGTCAAAAACCATGTCTTCAATATTTTTTACAACTATTTTGTAATTCCTCATACGGAAATAAAGAAACTAATAAACGAAAAGAGCCTACATTCGTTCTCAAAGGTACCCTACGTTAAGATAGTCAATTTTGCCCTGTCCCTGAAACTTTTGTTTAACCTTGTAACTTTGTTTTGGATAAAAAAAAAATAGTTTTTGTAATATTTGCAGACCGCGAACCCCCTCCCCCTGTCCACAGCATGGAAAAAATTACTTTTTCACTATTTATTTTTTTTCTCCGCATCTAGTCGGTAAAAAAATCCCAAGAAAATTGTGCTTATAGCTTAAATGGTTAAAAATCACGTAGCATTTTTTCATAAAGATTTGATAATGCTATATAACCTAGAAGGATGAAAAAAATTCCAATCCTTCCTATTTTCACAGGAAATGCGGTACAGGGCCAATTCTTGCAAAAAAAAATTGTATTTTGTTTGAAATTACTTGCCTGAATTTTTCCAGATATTTCCTGTTGGTGCACCATCGTTAAAAATGCAAAAAACTCATTTTTCGACGTTTTTGGCTGATTGTAGCACATTTGCAGACTCCGTATTATTATTTATATTATAAAATTGTATTCTAGAACTTTATTTATGAATTTCATTATGCAATCAAGTCAGAAATATAAGATTTGCAAATATCCGCATCATATTTTTGCACGAATCCACAATTTAGATTAGGTATTTAAACACTTCTTTCATGATTTCGTTGATATTTCACTACTTTATATGTGATAAAATCTTTTAAATATTATATTGCTTTAATAAAAGGAAATATTTTGGTAAATAAGTCATTTCACAGGTACAGCTATATTAAGTACGGTCAAAATATCAACATGAGATCACATATGAATTGATATTTCGTGAGAAAAACTTATCAATACAAACATTATCATCATGATTTAATAATATGAACCTTGACTTTGGCATTTTCAACACTATGTAATCTAAATCTGCACTTAAGTCACACTTTTGCGAGGGCTATGTGGTCTATTTTTACACTGTATAAAAAAAATGTGAGCATGCGAGTACATTGAAATCTTTTTTACATGTCTCATATTAATATTACAATATTAAATTTATTTTTGTTAAAAGGCGCATATTATTCGCAATTATTTTATGACATTTGCAATCGTTTTAAAGATCATGAATAAAGTTTGCACTTATGTCATGTATTGTATTATATTATCTCCATTGACATAGGTACGAATCCTGTAACGTAACTCAAGTAACAATCGTTAGGCTGGAAGTTATAGTCTTTACTCAGTTCTCAGATATCTGTATATGTTCTTACTCTTTTTCCATAAGAAGAACAAAGATAGAATATTTGAGATCTGAGTAACAACTACAACTTCTAGCCTTAGACTTGAGTTGGGTCTATGATTTCGAACCATAAAAAAACATTATGGCCCGAATTCATAGTCGGTCTTAAGTATTAAGTCTGACTTAAAAATTAAGTATCGTTACTTGAGTATTAGCTGTTACTTCAATTGAGTGTTACATCCTTACCGACGACTATCTTATTTGTATGATTTTGTTTCATAACTAACTGTGATAACCTCTTCATGTAGCACTCAATTGAAGTAACAGCTGATACTCAAGTAACGAAACTTAAGTGTTAAGTCATACTTAATACTCAAGACACGACTATGAATTCAAGCCATAATGTTTTTTTATAGCTCGAAATCATAGACCCAACTCAAGTTTAAGGCTAGAAGTTGTAGTTGTTACTCAGTTCTCAAATATTCTATCCTTGTTCTTCTTATGGAAAAAGAGTGAGAACATAGATAGATATTTGAGAACTGAGTAAAGACTATAACTTCCAGCCTAACGATTGTTACTTGAGTTACGTTACTGGATTCGTACCTATGTCAATGGAGATAATATAATACAATACATGACATAAGTGCAAACTTTATTCATGATCTTTAAAACGATTGCAAATGTCATAAAATAATTGCGAATAATATGCGCCTTTTAACAAAAATAAATTTAATATTGTAAAATTAATATGAGACATGTAAACAAGATTTCAATGTACTCGCATGCTCACATTTTTTTTACACAGTGTAAAAATAGACCACATAGCTCTCGCGAAAGTGTGACTTAAGTGCAGATTTAGATTACATAGTGTTAAAAATGCCAAAGTCACGGTTCATATTATTAAATCATGATGATAATGTTTGTATTGATAAGTTTTTCTTACGGAATATAAATTCATATGTAATCTCAAGTTGGTATTTTGACTGTACTTAATATAGCTGTACCTGTGAAATGACTTATTCACCAAAATATTTTCTTTTATTAAAGCAATATAATAATTAAAAGATTTTATCACATATAAAGTAGTAAAATATCTACGAAATCATGAAAGAAGTGTTTAGATACCTAATCTAAAATGTGGATTTGTGCAAAAATATGATGCGGATATTTGTAAATCTTATATTTCTGACTTGATTGCATAATTAAATCCATAAATAAAGTTCTAGAATACAATTTTATAATATAAATAATAATACGGAGTCTGCAAATGAGCTACAATCAGCCAGAAACATTGAAAGAATGAGTTTTTTGCATTTTTAATTATGGCGCACCAACAGCAAATATCTGGAAAAATTCAGGCAAGTAAATTTAAACAAAGTACAATTTTTTTTGCAAGAATTGGCCCTGTACCGCATTTCCTGTGAAAAAGGAAGGGTTTGAATTTTTTTTTCATCCTTTCAGGTTATATAGCATCATCAAATCTTTATGAAAGAATTTTACGTGATTTTTAACCATTTAAGCTATGAGCCCAATTTTTTTGGGATTTTTTTACCGACTAGATGCGGAGAAAAAAAATAAATAGTGAAAAAGTCATTTTTTCCATGCTGTGGACAGGTGGAGGGGGGTCGCGGTCTGCAAATATGACAAAAACTATTTTTTTTATCCAAAACAAAGTTAAAAGGTCAAACAAAAATATCAGGGACAGGTCAAAATAGACTATCTTAACGGGGGGTACCGTTTGATTCGAAATCGATTAAAATTTGATTCTGTAACTCTATAACAGTTAGTAAGCATTATAAATGGTATTCTAGGGATTTCCGACGTCACCGATCATGAATTTGATGTTAAATTTTTCAAAAGACCACTCCCAGGAGACGTTAACAAGTATCATATGATATAAATTTAATGATTTTCTAGAAAATCTTTGTTTTAAATACTATTTTGACGGTTTTCTGTAACGTGGTATATGAAAACAAGATGAACTTAGAATGTTATGTGTAAATTGGACTCAAAATTAATAATCAGTGATTCTAGTAAGCCGCGGTAAGGTATTTTTAGTCAATCTTAAGATATTCTCATATTAAATTGATTTTCGTTTACGTACACGTTTTTCATCAATTGATCGATGTAAAGGGTTTCTAGCATGTTTTTGTCCCCTTTTCAAAGTTGTATATCTTTTTATCATCCAGCAGTAATCTGCCATTATATTTATGCCTCATGAAATCCTCGAAATCTGCGTTCAAATTCTTCTAATCCTTGGTGAAACCTTTTACCTTGCTCTTCACTAAAGTCACCGTTATTTTCAAGAAATTGATCAATATGAGAATCAGGCAAATGAAGTTTCAAGTTCATTAGCCAGCCTGATTTCTAGAAATTACGTACCATTCTTTTTACAATATTTATGTAATCCACATCTTTTTTGTTACCCAAAAATTTTGTTAACACCTCTTTGAATGCTACTTCCTCCACATCATTCATACTTTTGTCAAAGTTTTCATCTCTAAATAAACTACGGATTTCCGGACCGCCAAAAATGCCTTCGTTTAATTTAGCATCTGATTCCTGATGAAATACTTTTTCTAATTATTTTAAATATTCGCCATCTCTGTCCAATGCCTTGGCAAATTGTTTCATCAACCCAAGCTTAACAGGGGGCCGAACTATCTGTCTTTGTCTAATAGCGGTTTCCATCATTTACATAAACACTATCTATTGTATCAAGAAATAAATAGTAGCCCCCGCTAGATATTAGTATAATAAGTAAATTTTGTAATAACAATCAAATTATTTTATTTTGTAGTTTTTGAATAATATGTTACCTACCAAAAAAGATAGGTTATATTCTAGTTTGTTAGTAGGTCTCATATTATTCAAAAACTACGCGATAGGTTCTTTAAGAATATTCTGTTTTCCAGGTTCAAATGACTCTCTTGGTGGCCAAATTTTTATTTGTCGTGATTTGTTCTATCTCTACTATCGAACATACACAAATAACATGGATACTTAGTGAATCCAGATTGTTGTCCTAGTATCATAGATAGAATTTTCAAGTCCCTACATATTTTCCATTTGTGGTTCTCGTATTTTAGTTTTGTTAAGGGCAATTTAAAATTAGAATACTCTTCTTTCAGTACAGTTGAATGTGCTAACGATATAGGTGCATACTTGTTTGTAATGTGAAGAAGAAAAGCTTTAAGGCTGCACTTTGATGAATCAATAAATAGCTGCCAATCCTCAGGTTTGTGAACGCTTAGTTTAAATTCATTCATAAGTCCTTTTACATTTGTGGAGTATACAAGATTTGAATCTTCCTTGAAGTATTACGGAAGCTTTCTTCGTGATGGCGATATATGCTTATATCAGTACCTTTTGTCAATATATTTTTTACCTTTAAGTATGAAGCTATTAGTTTTGATTGTTCTTTAGATAAATTGATCTTTCTCATTAAATCATTGAGACTTTTTAACCATATTTTTCAACAGTTCGCTCTTTACCGATAGGAACATACTCTTCATCATTGTTTTCTTCACATTAATCGGAATCGTAAGAATCCTCCTCATCTATTACGTTATCATTGTCGTCAGTTTCTTGTTCATTAATTTGATTTGACAAATCGTTATCTGTATTTAGAGCGCCCAAACCTGTTGTAAAACTATCTTGTGACTCTTTATCTTCGGATGCTTTCACAAATACTTTTTGTGGAAACTCGACGCTCTGAATGCTAGGATGAACTATACATTCTTTTTTTAATTTTGCTTATACCATCTATTTTTGTTTAACAAAAGTAACAATCGCTTTTATCTTTTGGTTCTTTCCACTTTGCAGGTGTCGTAAACTTTAATTAGGCCTTGTCCTGATTAGAACTGACTCGATTCATCATTGTGTAACATGAGCCACAGACAACATAAGGGACCCACAACTTGTTTTGCTGTGAAATATTACTATTAAAACACATCCTATATGAATGGTTTATTGAATCTGTAATTTTTGTTTTGTTTTTGATCTCGGCGTATAAAGAACATACATAACAGAAGTTATCTGAATTTCCTGAGCAATTATGGCCAAATTGGATGTGCCAGCAGAGTTTATTAAAGATTAAAGGTTGTAATGTGCCATAAATGTAATGTAAATCCTATACGCTCGAAATTCTGACCCGATCGCAGGTGAATCCGCCGACCTAGAGGTGATAACTCCCAAACCTCCCCAGGTCTAAGTATGAGATCTTTCTGACTTTGACGAGAACAATGTCAACTCGTCGTCAGACACACTACGGCATGATCCTCACATCCTAGTGCAAGACAGCGCGCTTTCGCTGGTTTCGTTACTACGAATAGTTGGACCAAACGAATTATTCTACATCAGGTTTTTCTTAGTACCACTACTAATTCTTGGTTGATATAAAATGTCTCAAATGCAAGTGATAATTGAGCTTTTCATTTTTGAGCTTTCCTTTTTTATGCTATCTAATTTTTATGAGTATAACCAATTTTGAGCATTGGTTATACTCATAAAAATTAGATAGCATATTATTTGGCACTAATTAAATTTTACAATTACTACAACACAGAAAGAACAAAAAGATAAATTCGATTATTTTGTTTGAAAAAAATTAATTTTAATAAAGTTTGTGAACAATATATATTTATAAAAAGCTTAGAAAAAGTCAGAAGATATAGATGACTATTTGTGAAATTAAATTAATGTGCGAGAAACTGACAACAATGATGATGCAACAGATGAGGAGTAATCTTCCTTTAAACAATGATAAAGAGTATGTTCCTATCGATAAATAGCGAACTGCTGAAAAATATGATAAAAAAAGTCTCAACGATTTAATCAGAAAGATTGGTTTATCTAAAGAACAATCAGAATTACTAGCTTCAGACTTGAAGGAGAGAAACATGTTGACAAAAGGTACAAAAATAAGCATATACCACAGTCAAGAAGAAAGCTTCCGTAAATACTTTAATGAAGATTCAAATCTAGTATACTGCACGAATGTAGAAGGACTTATAGATGAATTTAAACTAAATGTTCACAAACCTGAGAATTGGCGGCTATTCATTAAGAAGGGGCCGAACTATCTGTCTTTGTCTAATAGTGTTTTTCATCATTTATGTAAACACTATCCGGTATAACAAGAAAAAAATAGCAGCCCCCGCTAGATATTAGTATAATAAGTAAATTTTGTAATAACAACCAAATTTTTTACCGCATAGTTTTTGACTAATTAGAGACCTACTAGCAATCTAGAATATAACCTATCTTTTTTTGGTAGGTCTCTAATTATTCAAAAACTACGCAGTGAAAAAATTTGGTTGTTATTACAAAATTTACTTATTATACTAATATCTAGCGGGGGCTGCCATTTTTTTCTTGTTATACCGGATATTGTTTACATAAATGATGAAAAATACTATTAGACAAAGACAGATAGTTCGGCCCCTTCTTAATTCATAAAAGCGCAGTCTCAACTAGGGGCCAAACTATCTGTCTTTATCTAATAGCGTTTCTTATCATTTATATAAACACCATCCGTTGTAGCGAGAAAAAAATAGTAACCCCTGCTAGATATTAGTATAATAAATAAGTTTTGTAATAACAATCTAATTATTTTATCGCGTAGTTTTTGAATAATATGAGACCTACCGAAAAAGATAGGTTATATTCTAGTTTCTTAGTAGGTCTCATATTATCCAAAAACTACGCAATAAAATAATTTGATTGGTATTACAAAATTCACTTATTATACTAATATCTAGCGAAGACTACTATTTTTTTCTCGTTACAATGGATGGTGTTTACAAAAATGATGGCAAACGCTATCAAACAAAGACAGATAGTTCTGCCTTCTCTTAAAGCTGTTCTTCTTCACATTACAAACAAGTATGCGCCTATATCGTTAGCACATTCAACTGTACTGAAAGAAGAGTACTCTAATTTTGAATTGCTCTTGACAAAAATAAAATACGAGGACCACAAATGGAAAATATGTGGGGACTTAAAAATTCTATCTATGATACTAGGACAACAATCTGGATTCACTAACTAGGAGAGTGTCACACCTCCAGATCACGGATTTTGCTCAAACTTTGTGATAAGTTTAAATTATAAAATATGAAAAAAGCTAAAGTTATAGTCATAAACACTCAATATTTCCCTAGTTACAGGCAATTGAAGAAAATCACTAAAAAAGTTACTAGATTTTTAAACCCATATAGTTATTTAGCATTGATAGCTAGAAGCTTGAACCTTTTTTTAAATGAAAGCTGAGCTCAAATCCTTTCAAAACAGTAGTTACAACATATCAAAATATTATTTTTTCCCAAAGTTATAGCGTAATAAAGATTGGACCTAATTTTAGCTTTTATTATTAATTAATATTTTTAAATAAAAATTCAGGTATTATCTTTATTACGCTATAACTTTGGGAAAAAATAATATTTTGATATGCTATAACTACTATTTCCGAAGGATTCAAGCTCAGCTTTAATTCAAAAAAAGGTTTAAGCTTCTAGCTATCAATGCTAAATAACTATATGGGTTTAAAAATCTTGTAACTTTTTTAGTGATTTTCTTCAATTGCCTGTAACAAGGGAAATATTGAGTGTTTATGACTATAACTTTAGCTTTTTTCGTATTTTATCATCTGAAAACTTATCCCGAAGTTTGAGCAAAATCCGTGATCCGGAGGTGTGACACTCTCCTAGTAAGTATCCATGTTATTCGTATATGTTCGATAGTAGAGATAGAACAAAACACAACAAATAAGAATTTGTCTATTAAGGGAGTCATTTGAACCTGGAAAACAGAATATTTTTAAAGAACCTCTCGTGGATCTGTCCAGAATTTTGATACTTCCTCTGCATATTAAGCTTGGGTTGATGAAACAGTTTGCCAAGCCATTGGACAGAGATGGCGAATGTTTTGAATACTTAGAAAAAGTATTTCAACAGAAATCAGATGCTAAATTAAACGAAGGCATTTTTGGCGGTCCGGAAATCCGTAGTTTATTTAGAGATGAAAACTTCGACAAAAGTATGAATGATGTGGAGAAACGGGATGGTCAAGAGGAGTCAACAAAATTTTTTGTAACACGAAAGATGTAGATTACATAAATATTGTGAATAGAATACTACGTAATTTCCAGAAATTAAACTGGCTAATGAACTTAAAACTTCATTTTCTTGATCATCATATTGATCAATCACCTGAAAATAACGGTGACTTTCAGATACAGATTTCAAGGTAGGTGGGGCATAAATATGATGACAGATTACTGCTGGTTGATAAAAAGAGATACAACTTTGAAAAGGGGACAAAAACGTGCTAGAAACCCTTTACACCGATCGTTCGATAAAAAACGTGTACGTAAGCGAAAAGCAATTTGATATGACAATATCTTAAAATTAACTAAAAATACCTCACCGGGGCTTAAGAGTGTCACTGATGATTTTAAGTATAATTTACACACGAAATTCCGAGTTGATCTTGTTTCCATATACCACGTCACAGAATACCGTTAAAATGATAATTGAAACAAAGATTTTCTAGAAAATCATCAAATTTATCCCATATGTTACTTATTGACGTTTCTTGGGAGTTGTCTTTTGAAAAATCTGACATGAAATTCATGATCAGTGACCTTGAAAACCCCAAGAATACCATTTATAATGCTTATTAACTGTTATAAAGTTGCAGAATCATATTTTAATCGATTTTAAATCGAATTTAGAACGAATGTAGACATTTTTCGTTTTTTAGTCTCTATGAATCCGTATGAGGAGTTACAAAACATTTGTAAAAAATATTTAAGACATGGTTTTCGACGTATTTTTTCCTGTAAAATTTAATTCTGAAGTCATAATGATTTTATTTCCGCTCTTTTTATTTTATAATATCGAAAAGCCCTCAAAAAACTTTAAAAAGTGGTGTTTTTTCTCATTATCCTCAAAATATCTTGCAGAAGACTATTTTTTATAGCAGATTTAGATTCAGCGTCAAAAAATACGTAAGAAAAAGTATGTTCGGTCAAAAGTACAGATATCTTTTTTTTTGTGGGTCTGTGTTATTTACTACTTTATATTTAAGACGATGGTAGAGACGAATCAACTGTGCGTGCTATTTGGCAGATGATTAGCCATTGTTTTTGCATTGCTAACATGCAGAATTGCATAAAAATATCTTATTTTCTATGCATACTCGAAATGTGAATATGTTTGAGAAAAATTATTGTTTTAAAAGTATGAAAAAGTTGATGAAAGAGAAGCAGGATTATTGGTTGTTCCTCACAGGTATGGTCGTAGATGCGGACTCAGACGTTATTCGCATTCAAATATATCTACATATGTATACACATATATATATATATATATATATATATACGTCCATTTTTCAATCATATACACATCTTTAAATTTATAAGTTCATTTAACTTTTTTTTTCATCATATTTATAGATACTTACACACACACACATACACATCAAACATTCATACTTTCAATATAAATCTCATACATACTCAATCTTATATTCTTTAAAAAACATTTATTACATACACACACATCAAACATTCATACTTTAAATATAAATCTCATACACACTCGATCTTATATTCTTTAAAAAACATTTATTACATACACACATATGGGTATATCCACCGTAGTTTTAACTTTGCATGTGACTTTTTTTCAGCTATTTTTAAATAATTACTATTCTGTTACATTAAAACGCACATAGCTGTATTTGGCTTTAAATTGTCCGTTCTGAATCTAAGAAATATACTCCACTTTTTCGCAAAGCTACATTGAACGGCACCTTTAAAATTTTCTTAAAAGTATCAAATTTTTTACAAAAAATCACGGTTTTTGCATAAATAGTATAAAAAAAAGTAAAATTTTTGAAGTCTTGGTGAATTTTAGATCATGCCGTTTAAATAATATCCAAAAAAACTGTGAGACTACTTTCTCAACTCAAAAACAAAAAATTTAAACCTCAGTAGAGTCACGTGCAACTTCAAATAGGCTTGATAATAGCGATTTTCATTTCAAGACAACATATATATTTTGAATTGTATTTACTAAGTTCTTCGATGTTGCACATGACTCTACTTAGGTTTAAATTTTTAATTAGGAAAACAGTTCTATAGTTTTTTTAAAGATTACTTGAACGGCATGATCTAAAATTCATCAAGACTTCAAAAATTTTACTTCTTTATATACTATTTATGCAAAAGCCGTGATTTTTCGTAAAAAATTTGATGCTTTTTAGAAAATTTTGAAGGTGCCGTTCAATGTAGCTCTGCGAAAAAGTGGAGTATATTTCTTAGATCCGAAACGGACAATTTAAGGCCAAATACAGTTATGTGCGTTTTAATGTAACAGAATAGCAATTATTTAAAAATTGCTGAAAAAAAGTCACATGCAAAGTTAAAACTACGGTGGATATACCCATATCAAACATTTAGACTTTTAATATTAATCTTATATACACTTGCTCTTATATTCCTTAAAAAACATCCATTACATACACGCACACACACACATCCTTATATTATATATTTATTTAAATTTTTTTTGATTATACATATATTTATATACACATTTATCTATAGATATTTAAATTCGCATTTAAACTTATTCATATTCATATTTAAAGTCATTTATATAAGTTTTAGACACATTCATATCAATATTCAAACTCGTTTATACCAGTATTATACAAACTCAAATCAACATTTAAACTTATTCGTATCAGTATTATTCAAGCTCATTAATATAATTAATAAAACATTATACTGATAAATATAATGTTCATTATGACCATCCTAGTAACAGAGATTTATCATCTTCATTCAGAGCCAGCCTTAGTAGTGAAGAGAGATGTGTCCTGTGAACCGTCAAGTGAAAGAATGATTTGTGTGTCGATAATATAGATCGACGGTAGTATTATACTCGACTTAAAATTTTCATTCAATGCGAATAAATTTTTTATATTGCTTTTTCATTTAATTTAAATAAAGTCTTAATTTGAAATAACATTTACAAAATCTTAAAGTAAAGAAAAAAGTTGATTCGGGTTGGGATCGAACCCATGACTCTCTTGTCGAGAGGCAAGCATGTATACCACTTGACCACCGAGTCGTCGTATTCGATAATATTAGGAACTTAGATATTCGCAGATTATCGAATCTATTTAAATTTTTATTTATTTAGTAATTTTTTTAACAATATTAATAATTTTTAATAATAATAAATAATTATTTATCATAAAAAGTTTTTTTCTAAGTGACCCAATAATGCCGAGGGGAGGAAGTGATGCAGAAATGCAAGGGGGTGACCTAGAAATAAAAGGGAAGGGGTGAGCCACAACCGCTATAATATTTCTGGTTCAGTGACCCAGGACCGTCATAGCTTATCTAATTATGATACTCTCGATCTTTGCCACCCCTTGAAAGATGTCGCCCCTACGCCATTGCATTGCTAGCGTAGATGTAAATACGGCACTCTTTTACTGTAAGATTGTTATAATAATCCTTTGATCTACACATTTTATAATTAATATAAGTACTACATTATTTTTGAAATTATAATATTCCTATGAAAAAATCAAATATTTTGATATGAAAATAAATTATAAGAAATTAGAAAAATTGAATTTAAAAAACAATGCATGCCACAGAAAATTTTGGCGTTAAAAATGTGATGCGCATTGCACTAAAAAAAGTGATGCCTTTGCTTCGTAAATCAAGCATAATGCTAAGCATATTGTTATTTCACGTATCACTTTTTTTATACGGTAGGCGTGAAACGCAGCATAAGGTGGTACCGCATTGAAAAACTTTATATATACAGTCGACGATCTGAGTCCTGTCGCCTTCTCCTCCATCGACTAGCTCATGCGTTACCCCCACTCGCTGACTAAAAGAATTTGTTTCCAAACATTCTGAGTCCCACCGCTGCTCTATGCGACTTTTTAACTTGTAAAAATGGATTTATTAGTTTAATTTTTTGTTTAGAATACAATAAACGTTTATTGAAATAAAAGGTAACAAAAAATATTGTAATATTGCATAATTCTCATTTATATTTACTATAAAAAATATAAAAATTAAATTTTTTTATTTATAGGTAACATAAATTTAAAAATTAAAGAATTTATTATTTATTGATGAACTAAATACTCATTGTTATTATGAAAATGAAATGAAATAAGATTTATTTTATCTTTTATTTATAAAGCAATCACTTAAATTTTCAAATAAATAACATTTTATTGATTGATTAAATATATTTAGTTTAATTTTTATATTTTTTTCAATAGATATAAATGAAAATTATGCAATATTGTATTATTTCTTTGTTACTTTTTATTTCAATAAACATTTGTTGTATCCTAAACAAAAATATGAAATTAATAAACCCATTTTTACAAGTGAAAAAGTCGCATAGAGCAGCAGCAGGACTCAGAATGTTTGGAAACAAATTCTTTTAGTCAGCGAGTGGGGGTAACGCACGAGCGAGTCGATGAAGGAGAAGGCGGCGGGACTCAGATCGTCGACTGTATATTCAGACACGCATCATGATTTATTGTGCTTGTTTTAAAAATATCGTGTATGCGTACCTCTTTAAAGAGCATTTCCAAAACGAATTGTCTTTTATGCTTCAATACTTTCTGTGTGTATTGTTATCCATTTAAATATGTAAATAACCATAAAAATAATAATGTATTATCTCTTTTATATTTTTACAGTGGGTTCATTCGTCTGGAGTCACTTAAAGAATTTGCTTTCCTCGTCTTCTCCCAGTCGCATTGAGATTCAAAGTTTGTTAAGCGACCGTGATTTGGGTGATAAGTTTAATAGTGACCTACGTAAGTTTTCACGTAATTATGAAAATTCATTCTTTTCAGAAGAATACAACCTAGGAGCTAATTATCAAGTCAATTTAATTTTTTCAACAAAATCGTACATTCCTCGTTCAGCTTCTTTTAATCTTACATTTGATTTATTTGGAGAGTCTATTAATTTTATTGAAATTAACGTACGAGCTGAAGGCATTGAATTCTACACAGAGAATTTTTTTGGACCTAACGGACCTTTTAGCGGTGTTAAAATAACTGATCATATCCATCAGTTTTTGCGACAATTCCGTTCAGTAAATAGTAGGAGTACTGAAAATAAATATTGGGAGGACGTTCGAAAGTTGCCCAATGTTATTGACAATGATTTTAGTAATCCATGGATCAGTATTGGCTACAAGATCTTTGGCAACGAAATTAAATTTACTATGCTGAACAATGATAAGGAAATACGTACATCTTTAGCTACATTAAATCCTTGGGACAAAATCCAACAAATACTATCTGGAAAAGAAATCGTGCATTATGAAAATACTATTATGTTTTTGGATTCATCATTTGTTGTGCCATCAATGAGTGGACTACCTTTAAGATTAGATATTGCTGGAACAGCAGCATGCAATATAAAAGTAACGGGAAAATTAGAAAGCAAAAAATTAATGAGCGATGGAGAACTCAAAATCAACGGAAGCATAACACCAAGGTTATAACTAAATTTATTTAATAGTATTGAATATTCGTATAAGAACATCGTAGAGTTTCCCACTTTCTATGATTTTTTTAATTAAAAATTCAATTTTAACTTTCTTAAGAGGTGCCCGTATAGGCCGCAGTAATTCTGTCTTTATCTAATCTAAATTTTTGTTATTATTAATAAATCAAACGTTTTTATACAAAAGTAAGAGCAGGCCGTAATAGATTTTAGTACGAACAAACGATTCTATTCTATGGAAAAATATAAAATTTTCAATAGCTTTCGAGTCAAGTCTGAAACGGGAAAATAGTTTAATTTGATTGAAGTTGAGTTTAACTGTTATTTCAAACTGCTTTTTATACATTTTTCTTAAGCTTGCTTTCACGTCTGTCTGTCTGTAGCCAAATCTTGCACCCTTGATTTAAGGCACTTTTTGTCGATAGACATTTCTGAAATTTGGCACAGACCTTGGTCTTTGATGACAATACAATAATCCGTTGTCCAGGTCGGCGATAACGGGTATGCAAAGTCATCTCCGAAAAAGTACAAGTGGGGATGCTTTCACTGGGTCGAGGCGAGTTTATCGGGGGTTTGAGAAAGAGAGAAAAGGAGAAAGGGGGAATAAAAAATGAAAGGGAGGGAAGGTATTAGCGAAGCAGTATAGGGGACAGAAGGACGGAGGGGATTGTAAAGAGGGCATAGGGCATATAGTAGGAAATGTGTTGGAGTAGAGGATAGGGGAGTATACTAAGGGGGAGAGAGAATAGGGGAGGAAGTTCTTAAAAGGTTATAAGGGATAGGGGATAGGGGAATTTGTTTCATGAATTATTTTTAAACGTTGAAGAAAAAATTATTGAAAAATTAATGAAAAATAAAGAAGAATATTAAACATGAGCTTTTAAAAAAAAATTTACTTATAGAAATTTCAATTTTAACTAAGAAGTAGAAAATAAAAATAAAAAAAAAACAATTTTGAAACACCCTTTTCAAAAATACAATAGTAAAGAAAATGCACTAAAAAGTATAAAATAAATTTATTAACTTCCTTGAAATTACTTTTATACAGTCCATTGCAATAATTAAAAGACAATTTTACAACAAAAATTTAAAAAGAAAAGTTTGAGCGCTGAAATTTCTTAAAATTGTTTTTTTCAATAAATTATTAAAGATAGTATTGGAATGATTATTAGATTTACTGAAAATTAGCGCCCACACGTTTCTTTTCAAATTTTTATTATAAAATTCTCTCTTCATTATTGCAATAATCTGTATAAGGTCATTTCAAGGAAGTTCATTAATTTATTTTATACTTTTTAGTGCATTTTCTCCATTACTGTATTTTTAAAAAGCATGTTTTTGAAATTTTTTTTTTTTTTAATTTTTTTCAGACTTGACTTGAAGACGGATAAAAATTATATCTTTTTTTATAAAATAGAACCGTTTAATTGTCCCTAAATTTATTAAGGGATAAAAAAAAACAAAAGTATTAAGATAAATTTTTTTGCTTTTAGTTAAATTATATAAAAAAGATTGTTAACCAGTTACTATATTCATAAATAGTATTAAATTTGATTATATGATAGCAAATATGAGAATACCCAATAGCGTTCTAATCGTATCAATTTTAATAAATCTTTAACCGACTTCAAAAAGGAAAGATGTTCAAAATTCAATTAAATTTTTTTTTATATTTGTTACCTATAAACTCTGTTATTTCTGAACCGATCTGAAAAAATCTTTTTTTATCTGATAAAGGATGTCTCCAGAAAGGTCCCATACGTGTCTTATAAGTACAGAGCTAATACTCGGTTAACAAAATATTTAAAAACAAAAAAAATTTCTCGAAAAAAAAATTACTATATTTGTGCATTACCTCTGAAAGGAATTAATCGATTTGTATGAAAATTTTTCTTCGAATAAAGAAGGGTAAGTCAAAAAAAATTTTGAAAGTAAACAAAGAAAGCGATACATATCTAATAAAATGTTAAAAAACATTAAGAAAACTATTTATAAAAATATTTTTTATCATATTTTTTTCAGATTTGAGGCAATTTTTTTAGGCTGGCGCTAAATATTTGATTAGTAGGTCTACTAATATTTGTTGTTTTAGTTAGGAGCTTCACTGAAAAGTAGAAATTAAAAAATTTTCAACGAAAAAAACCGATCTCAAGCGAACATATAGACTATCCAATTATTTGCAAGAGCACAAACAAATAATTTTTTCATTAGGCTGCTCACAAATAAATTAGCTAAGACAATATATACATAAAAATATTAGAATTTTTAGTGTTGGTGACAGCCTAAAAAAATTGCCTCAAATCTAAAAACAATATGATAAAAAATATATTTATAAGTAGTTTTTTTCATATTTTATAACGTCTTATTAGCTATTTATCACTTCCTTTGTTCACTTTAAAAATTTTTTTTTGGATTTGAGGTAACGTTTTTAAGCTGGTACTGACTCCAAAAACTCTGATATTTTCATGTATATATTGTCTTATCTATTAGCTAATTTCTTTGTGAGTTTTTTTGGGTGTTTTTTCCAATGAAACAGCGGAAAATTTGGCGTTTGAAAGGGTATTCAAAAATTTTTTTCATGACCTTCATAAGGTCAAATTAAGGTTAAATGCTAAAAATTTATGCAAAAAAGATTTTCTTCAAGCTTTTGAGGATTGTGGGCAAGAAAATGTTAAAGTGAGCTTGTAAGCCAATGACCTTGACTATCTTGACCTTGAATTCAGTTTTCAAGGTTATGTGAAGATAAGAGTGATTTTTCAATTGAAACCCCTATTTTTATACCGGATTCTGAAAGAGCAGGAAATTGAACGGCCTAAACGATATTTTTCATTTTTTTTAAATGACCTTCAATAGGTCAAACTAAGGTAAAATACTGAAAATACAATTAATATCCGTTTTTTTTTTTTAAATTTTAAATTAGATGTCAATCATCTTTGATAGTATTGCTTTATTCACATTATACTTTTGATACTTATAATCATTAAATGTTGAACATTCAAAAACAAAAATAAAAAATAAGTCAAAAACGCAAAGTTCTAATACTTCGTCTTGTTTTCCTCCCCTTTTCCCTCGTCATTTTCAACTTCTTTAGAATTTTACTCAGCCCAATTTTAAAAAGCATATTTATCAATAAAAAACCTTCCACTTCAAATCAATGAAGAAATTTCATCGCGATAAAATCCACTATCTCATGCCCAACAACTTAAACTAATAAATCAAAATCTAATAAGTCTAACCATCAAACCCGTAAAAGCAAACCAACCATCTCAAAATTCATTAGTTTAATGCATTTTTTCCTCGCTTATTTAGTGTTAACTAGTTCATCCCTCCTACTTTACTTGATATAATAATCTTTTCAAATAATTTTTTTTACACAGTGGATATAACTTGCAAATTCTCATAATGTGCACTTTGCTAATAATCAACGATTAAAAAAAAAACAAACTATTACGTTTGATTTCAGTTTCATAATTATTGATATAATAGAGTTTTATTCCTTTATGACCCACTTCTGTATGATTGAAAAATTTACTATGTAAATTTGCTAAAATTTTAAAATTTCAAACATTTATAGGTTATTACATTTACAAACTACCTTTACAGAGTAGCTGATTATAGTCCTAATAAGACCCTTGATATTATATTGGTTTCAAGTGAGTGTCATGACAATTACGCTGCAGCATCAAGGCTTTAAGCTCAAAGTTTTCCTGAAAGTCGACATCTGACTAAATCCTACTAGTACAGGCCTGTAGATCATCAAAATCAATGGAGTCTTATGGTTTGGTGTGACATTGTAAGTGGTTATTTGGTTGGTGCATATTTTTTTTAGAGAACGTTGATAGACACAGCTACCCATCTCTGCTAAGAGATCACTCTTCAGGCTCATTAGTTGATGTTGACTTAGCAACAAGAGCAAGAATGTGGCTTCACAATCCGGCATAGCAAACTTATTCGAACTTTTCTTTTTAGAGTATGCGCTTCTTTTGAATAAGACTAAGATTTTTCATCTACATTAATATCTCATGTTATCCAAAGTCATGATCTTCTAGTCAGATACATTTCCAAGTTTGATGTAAAATTTTTCTATAATCTGCAGAAAAACACATCAAGATCAGCACTCTTTGGGGAAGTCGAATCAAGTTACTTCTTAATAGCTTTAACCTTTAAGGGACGGGAAAACCACTATAGTGGCTCGACCATGGATAGACACTTTACATATGAGTATTTCCCAATATTAGAGACACATATTATGTGTTTTTTATAGAAAATACTGAGAAATTGAAAATTCCAAATTCCCCGTCCTCTAAAGGTTAAAAATAGATCCTCCTGCTAATTGTTTGTATACATTTGTTATTTAGCCATTGCTAGCATTAAACGCTAACTAAACGGTACAAAACATAACGGAAGCGCAAAAGTGCAAATTCAAATTTAAAAAAAGTTACATAAATAACTACGAGCCACTGATTTCATTATAAATGAAAATGGAATCAAATATCGATATAAAACTTTTTAGAGCTTAAATAAAGATAAATATTTCATTAAAATAAAAATGCAAATAGATTTTTTATTAATATAAATTTAAAAAAAATCAATAAAGATGTAAGTTCTATTAATAAAGAGTACCTCCCATTAACATAAGTAAAGTTCCCACCCTCTAAAATTTCAAATCTAATATTTTTCCTAGTTTTTATGGTAATTCAGATTAGGTTTGGCAATATTTGTAGTTTCCGAATTTATACCCTAACCTCAACATAGCCTGAAAACCATTTATTTTATATAATATTTCTCTCTCCGCAAGAATGAATGATATGAAATACATAAAAATCACATGTATAGGTCTTAGCATTCTCTTTTATTGTCATTTTTTGCGAGCCCTAGAAAGCAGTTTATTTCTAACGTAAATAAAATATTTAAATAATAAAATCGCCATAATTTTGCTCTGAGACGGGTCAAAAGTAATTTTCTGGGCATTAAATTTGTATTTTTCAAAGATAAATAAAGCTTATATTAATTAAAAATTCGATTACTGTATAGGACCATAGAAAAAAACTCAAAATATCATTATTTTCTGTTTTTTTTTTATGGTTATTGATTTCTAGCATTTCACAAATTATTTTTAAAAAATAGCTCCATTGGATTCTACGAGGAAAAATATATTTAATTGTATTATAACTTCAAGAATACCTGGATGCTGTTACAAAACAATTAAAAAAGTAAAATAATTCTGAAATTGTTACACAGCTACTTGAGAGCGCTCATAAATTTCATATTTTCATAATCTTGGTCATCTCTTTAAAGTGACAAAGCTACCATTCGATGTATCTGCAGGCAAATTACGTTTATAATACGCTAAAAACAGAAATAGTCACCAGAACAAATAACCATAATATATATATATATATATATATATATATATATATATATATATATATATATATATATATATATATATATATATATATATATATGGATCAGAATAATATC
Source organism: Anastatus disparis (assembly GCA_017163975.1). Taxonomy (NCBI): domain Eukaryota; kingdom Metazoa; phylum Arthropoda; class Insecta; order Hymenoptera; family Eupelmidae; genus Anastatus; species Anastatus disparis. The sequence continues at coordinate 4,765,241 of JAFFSR010000355.1, forward strand.
TCATTGAAAAACTTCTCGCACGTGGTTCATGATTTTGGCTTTTGTTGAGATATGTTTTAGTGCTATAAAAATTAGAAGCCTATGTAAAATTTCATCTCTCTAGGTGCAAAACTCATGGAATTATAGTTATTTTAAAGTTAAAAAATAGAACTTTCATTAGACCATTTTCAATATTTTTCGGAAATTTTTTTTAACATTTGTCGTACTCCTTTGTTTAATCATTTTTTTGCAATTCTTATGTGTTTTTAAATGCTATTTTCAATGATTTATTGAAAGTTAATCATAAACTACTTATTACTATTTGAAAGATGGGAAAAAATCCTAAATTTTCTTGGGGTAAAAAACTAAAAATGATAAATCTGTATCTCTTTTACAATGATTTGGATTCTACAATTTTTTCAAAAGAGACCATTTTTATCAAATGCACGCTCGAAAAAAAACTTTCTATATTAACTGATAGCTCTAAAAATTTATCAGAATACTATTTTAACATACTACAACAAATTAAGACTAGTTTGGTTCATATTATCGAACGTTTTCTAAGAGTTTTAAGCCGTCATGGAGATGTGAAATGGACACTACACCTGTACTCATAAATATTTTCCATCTTTCTATTTTATTGTAAAATTTTCAGTAAAAAAATACTTTAGTTTATAGTATGTACCATGAAGATTATTCAGTTGAATTTTCAAATAAATTCATTCATCAGCTATTGGGAATTTGGGGATATCAGGTTTCAATTTTATTTATTAAAATTTTTTGATTTCGTAGCAGGAATCCAAATATCTAAAAAACTAATGAATAAATTTATTTGAAAATTCAACTAGATAATCATCATAGCACATACTACAAGTTAATGCATTTCTTTTCTGGAAATTCAGCAATAAAATAAAAAGAAAGTTAATATTCATAAGTACAGCTGTAGTATCCGTATTACATCTCCTTAAAAAACGTTATTTTTTCTATGTAAGTCTATAAGTTAGGGAACGTTGCCGGCACGTCTTTGTCACATCTTGTAAACTTTAAGCGTAATGAACTAATTATTCAACTTAATTTGTTAAAATATAGTGGTAAATCTTTCCAAAAAGCTTTGAAAAGTTGATCGACATTGTTTGAAACCATAGTTATAGTCGTCTCAAATTCAGAAAATAATGTAGATATCAAATTCGTAAAAGCAAATTAATGCATTATAATAAAAATAGTTGTGACTGTTTATAATTTATTATTATTAATTTAAATAACATGGTTTGATGGGATGTCACACGTTCCCCCTTAACAGGGGGCCGAACTACCTGTCTTTGTCTAATAGTGTTTTCCATCATTTATATAAACACCATCCGTTGTATCGAGAAATAAACAGTAGCCTCCGCTAGATATTAGTATGATAAGTTAATTTTGTAATAACAATTAAATTATTTTATTGTGTAGTTTTTGAATAATATGTGACCTACCAAAAAAGATAGATTATATTCTAGTTTGTTAGTAAGTCTCATATTATTCAAAAACTATGCGATAAAATAATTTGATTGTTATTAAAAAATTTACTTATTATACTAATATCTAGCGGGGGCTACTATTTTTTTCTTGATACAACAGATGGTGTTTCGACAAATGATAAAAACCTTATTAGACAAAGACAGATAGTTCGGCCTGCTCTTAAGTTGATTGTCGTCCCGACAATCAGCGTAAGAGTATTGAAAATGGACCAAATCGTTAAATTTGTCAAAATTTATATTTTATAAGTTGCATAGTTATGTTGAATTATTATTTATATAAATTTTTAATTTTACGCATAAAGAAAAATTTATAAAAATTTAAATTTAATATTTTAAAAGAGGTAATCTGAGTTAAAAAAATATCAAATGTAATCACAATATAGTTTGTTACAATGTATATAATTATTTCTATAAACATGCACACGCATACGTATTGCAAGTACATACTCACCCATCTATATACATGCATATTGATATATAGTATAATGGTAAAAGTGCTTCGATTTCGACTTAATGTTCACAGTAATTTCGTTGTATGTTTTGTTTGAAATCTTCTTTTGAAAAGGTTGTGATGATCTTGGTCATCAGAAGGTCTCACTATATATATGTGAAAATAAGAATACTAGATAAGAAATCAAGTTATTTATATTAAAAAAAGAAATGGAATACTTTATTGACTAATTAACAAAATTATAGCACGAGATGGACACCAGCCGCGTACAGCGTATGCGGCGCCGCTTGCAAAAATCACACTCACTCTAACATAGTATAAAGTCGATTTTATGACAATACGAATTTCGTGGAAAAAAAAGCTAAAAGGAGTACGCTCAATAAACAACGAAAAGAGAAATGAAGCACTAAGGAAATTACAGTACTAGATCGTTTACGTGATCGCCTAATACAGACGCCGCGATGTTAAATTAACTATTTTATTCTAATTGACACTGAAAGAAATTTCTCACATCAAAAAAACATTTCGTTACACATAAAAAAAAGAAAGAATATTAGATATCCTTTATGCACTTACTCGATAAATTAAAGTTAACGGTTCTTTTTGGGAAAATGAAATAGTATTTGCGAAGCTGCACACAAGTTTACAAATTAATCTATACTAGACGCTGACGACAGAAGGAATGACGCAATGACGTTCCCTTTGTCTCTACTGAGCCTTTTTCTCTTGCTATGCGTTGTGTGCGCCGCAAGAGAGAGACAAACGATCCTCAACGGATTAAAGCTCAGTTACTAGAGTGAAGCTGTTATTTGGAAAGACTGCGTTGGCTTTATGCTGTATAGTATAAAGTGCTCTTTATATGTGTGCATGTATGCTGGGCGATTTCGGGTTCATTACTATATATTTTGATTCGCATGGCTTTCTTTTCGTCGTGTTATCGCTATAAATGCTTCCTTCTTTCGTCTATATGCTTTATAGATGTGTATGTAAGTAACATGGCCAATTTGACATGTTACAATCCCCTTCCCTTCGCTACACGGAAGAATACGGTGGAACCGGATACTTTAGTTAAACGCAAAAATAAATGAATTGAAAAAAAAAATTTATGATTTATAGAGGGAGAGAAAAGAAAATTAGGGAGGCTTAAACTAAGATAATCGGTGTCATCTCCAGCGGTGTGAAGTGTATTTATGTATTTTTTTTCTGCTTCATGTCCTGACTCTTTATATTTAGGCTAAACTAAGCGATTTTAAATTATGTGTCTTTCGCGCTGGATGTGAGGGAACTTAAAACTAAAACGACGCGACTGGCTTATCCGTATGATAATTATAAAAAAATTACAAATATTAAAACTAATCATCTTAATATCTATTCAATAAAACACTTATAGCCCACTCATACATTATATTACAATCATTCTCAGGAAAAAATCTTTAATTAATTTTATATTTATACGAAAAACAATATTGAATATGAGATCATTTTTATATATGAAACAAATCCTACTTACTAAAAGATGACACTCTGGTGCTATGTCGATGCATGCTATGGTTTTATGATTATCATTTTGCAGCAATATATCATAACGAAATAAGCTATTTATCGATAGGAAGAAAAAAAATTCAAAATTGAATGAAATAAGCTAAGATAATATTTTCTGTTATATGATAATTATGAAGTAACGTATTGAAACAAAGTACCATTAAAATTCAGCACTTAAACTTACAAGGAGAGTACCTGACCTTCGGGAAACGGATTTGGCTAAAACTGCAGGATATCATTTTTTGATGAAAAAAAAATGAACCCGTGTTTTTTCTTTTCTTTGAATAGGCCCCATAGACGAAAATATAGACATTTTTCGAAAATATAATAAAAAGGAGCTTTTATAAGATCTTGAATAACCAAACAACTAAGACTCTCACAAAAAAATGTATGAAAAATAAAATAAAATACAGATTAAATTCTTTAATTTGAGCTTTGTTGCATTAAAAAAACTTGTGTGGTTCAAAAGTTACAGGCGATTAAAATATGCTAATGGAATAGCGTAAAAAATTCATATGTTACACGCTAAAAATATTAATAAATATGTAGTAATTGTCAATTAGGCACAACATTTGAACCACACAAGCTTTTTTAATGCAACAAAGCTCAAATTAAAGAATTTAATCTGTACTTTATTTTATTTTTTATACATTTTTTTGTAAGAGTCTTAGCTGTTTGGTTATTCAAGATCTTATAAATGCTCCTTTTTATTATATTTTCGAAAAAATGCCTATATCTCGGTCTATGGAGCCTATTCAAAGAAAAGAAAAAACACGGGTTCATTTTTTTTCATCAAGAAATCATATCCTGCAGTTTCAGCCAAATCCGTTTCCCAAAGGTCGGGTACTCTCCTTGTTAGTATAAAAAAATGTAAGTGGCTTGCAATTTTAGTCAGCTGTATAATGAATATGAATTAGTAAATGGTATTTTAGCAAAACTCAGTAAACGCACAAAAAAAAATTTAACAAAAAGAATGAATGACGTGACAAGCTAAAAGGGGTTGTGGGTTTGGGTTGATAAGGTTTTCAAATAACTAACTGGAAGATTAATTTGTAAGAATATCAAAGCTGGTATGCTGGGTAATGGGTATAATGGGTTTTGCTGAATCAATAATATGGGTCGATGGGTCGCTTTTTCGCTTATTGTTGCAGGGATGTACTCTGAATTTCTAGAATTTGGAAGACTTTATAGGACTGGTTGATAACATGTCTATTCCTTTTAACAGTCCTTCAGTGACTGTTAACAGTCACAGTGACAGTGATGACTTTCCTACCCATAACTTGTTATTTTATTGTCTCTAAAATCTTCAGTGCTCTGCTCTGCTTGCTTGGTATGCTCATTTGCCATTTGGTTAGAGAGATTGCCAATCTTCTCAACATGCTTTTTATCACTTTGATTTTCTATTTTATTACAGTTACTTGCTTGCTCGTTATTTTTACCTGATAGATTGCTCTTGTTTTCTTGTGCTCACTCGCTCTTTTTATTTTCCATTTTCCTCTGCTTTGCTCTTGCTAGTTCGTTCTTTTTATTTTTTTAACTTACTCTGCTTTTTTGCTTGCTCACTTTTGGCTCTTAGGCTGCTACTTTCAGCTGGCTTATTTGTAGCTTCTACGCTGCTGCCTTATGCTCACTAGTTTTTGGCTCTTCTGCTGCTGCATTCTGCTGGCTCATTTTTGGCTTATATGCAGCTGCAGTGTACTCGCTCGTTTTTCTTAACTGCTAACTGCTCATAGTTTTTGGTTGCTTTCAGGCTGTTTGCGCTTAAAGTTCGAAGTAATTTGTGCTCTGTTTTTAACCAGATTTACCTGTTGGTTGAGTCTGACTCACTGTATAGAGTGAAACAGCGACTCTTAATGTCTCCTCCCTTGCTCGTTTTCCTATTGCGCAAATCGAATGCATTTCATCATAGGAACATCAGTTTGTCCACAAACGTAGCACCACATCAGCTGAGAACAGTCGTGCAGCCAGTGTTCCAGCTTATGACATCGAAAGCACGGCTCTACGTTCTTTTGCCAAAAAATTTTAATAAAGGTGATGGATTTGCATTTGGTTGTGCTTTACCGTGGCTCTTGCTCAGCATTTAGGGTTTATTATCAGAATTACAGGGTTCTGGATTCTTAAAAGCCGGTTCTGGCTGACTTCCGCTATTTTCCTTCTGTGCCTGCAGGTTCTTGATTGATGCACGGAGAAAAATTTACTGCATTAGTCAACAAAAAGATAGTTCCATTAGCGAAAATTTTTGCTAGTTTGAGACAGCAAAAATTTGTCGCTGAATAGACTATCATTATTTGCTGCTATTGATGTGAATATTAGTTATTGTTTTGCGCTGACATCTTCAATGACATTTTTTATGGTTATTAAATAAATGCATATTTTAGAGTGAATGAAACTTTTTTTTATGGTTTGAATTCTTAAAAGTTTGGGCAAAAAAAGCAGATGGCGATCTTTTTAACTTTTTTACCTTTTTTTATTCTAGTAGTTAAAAAAGATTTAAATAATATGCAATATTAATTATTCTATATACATATATATATATATATATTCTCTAACTTCATATTGTATGTAAGTATATATTTAAAAATATTCTTTAACTTCATATTGTATGTATGTATATATTTAAAAATATTTTTGAACTTCATTTATGATTATTTTTGTTCTGTTATAAGAAACTAATTAAAAATGAAATCAATATTAACTTAAAAAAAAAAACGCTGCCAAGTGCTTTGACGGAATGCTTTCTCATAGAGCTCTTTGAGTTTCATTAATTTTTTTTATATTCATTTAAATGTGATTTTAATATTAAAAAATTGTCTAACATTAACATTTACTCATATTGTACTTTATAAATTTCGAACATATATGCTAGCTGTTTGCTTTTTGAACATTTATAATTTATTTTAAATCATCAAGTAATACAAAAAAATTTGTTCTATTGAAAAAATGATATCATGTAGTAATAAAAAGAATGATGACAACAAAATTTCTAATCTTTATAAAATGCAATCATATTTATATATAAATACAGTTCATGTTTATGGCTCTAAAAAAAAAACTACTCTATGAATACCAATTTTCAATAGCTTCCCGTCTAGTTATACAAAAACATAGATGGTATACAAAATTTGAAGCAAATCCATCGAGTGATTTTCGAGATCTAACTGGTTAAATAAATAACATTTTCTTTTCAAAATTTCTTTTTCAAAATTTTAAAATGCTCTAAAATTAAAACTACGGTATGAAAATCAATTTTTGAAAATTTCCCTTCTTCTGGCAGTCGCAAATAATTTCCCTGCAATTTTTAGAACAAATTTATCAAGTACTTTACGTAGAATAAAAAAAAAATAAGAAAAGAAGAATCGAAATTTTTTTTTAAATCTTTAAAGTTCTCTAAAATTGTAACCACGCTAAGAAAATTAGTTTTCAAAAGTTTATTTTTTTCAGATAATAGCGAATCAATTGTATAAAAATTTTGGAGAAAATTTATAGTATGGTTTACGCAAAATAGAAAATAAATGAAAAATAAAAATTTTTTCGAAAATTTTCAAAATTTTCTTAAATTAAAATGCGTTGAGAAAATTAATTTTCCAACGCTTGTTTTCTTCAGGCAGTAGCGAATAAATTGCATACAAATTTTGAAGCAAATCTATCAAATGGTTTTCGTAAAATAGAAAAAAATTAAAAATAAAAATTAAAAAAAAATTTTTTCAAATGCTCTAAAATTAAAAGCGCGCTAAGAAAATTAGTTCACAAAATTTTTTATACTTTTGGCAGTCGAAATTAAGTTCCATACAAATTTTCGAACAAATTCTTCAAGTAGTTTACGTAAAATACAAAAAAAAATGAAAAATCGAAATTTTTTTAAAATTCTTAAAATGATTCTAAAAAAAAAACTACGCTAAGAAAACCAATTCTCAATAGCTTCCGCACCAGTTGATCAAAAAATTAAATTGTATGGAAAATTTGAAGTAAATCCATCGAGTAGTTTTTAAATTTTATTGGCATAATAAATAGGATCATTTTTTTTTAATTTCAAAATGCTCTAAAATTAAAACTAAGCTAAGAAAATCAGTTTTTAAAAATTTATTTTATCCGGGCAATCACAAATAATTTCCGTGCAAAATTAGAAGCAAATCCATCGAGTAGTTCTCGAGACACAGTTTACTAACTGAAATCATACACACACACACACACACACACACACAGACATTTTCTGAAAACCACTTTTTTCGACTCACCGAGTTCAAATATGTACAAATTAATGAAAAAATAGAAAAAAAAATTTTTTATCGATACAATGCTTTCTCCATGAGAAAGCAATAAAGGTTATGACTGATCATTTAGCTGGTAAATGGTTTTATGCTAACGTAGCGCTTCCGTATAGTTAAAATGACGATAAAATCATGCTGTTTTAGTCAAGATTATGATAATAGTTGCAATATTAATCGCTGCAGAACACAAAATTATAGAAGAAAAAAGAATGCCTTTTTTAGCTAATGATTGTTGCTATGATTACAATTTTTTTGGCTGCGAAAATCATTGTTTCTTAAATAAAGTTTATTAAATAAAGTTTAATAAATTAAACTTTACAAATTAATAAATACAGTTCTAACGGTAAACATAAATTGGTGGCAGCGTAAGAGGATAGTGAAGCCAAGTGATAGAAGTGATTAAATGAAACTCCGATTTCTTAAAATATTTTCTCTCAGGAGAAAACGACGGAGTTTAAAAATTAAAAGAAGCCAAGTGATGAAAGACAATTAAACAAAACTCCGATATCTCAGGATATATTCTCTCAGAAGGAAACAGAGAGTTTTAAAAATCAAGAAAACTTATCTTTAATCTGGTGACAATAGCCCACACTCTCAGGAGTTAACTACCAGTAGTTGAAGGGTTCATCAAGCTACGTCTGCATTACCAGGGATAAAGAGAGGATCATCTCTACAATAAAAAAGGACTTCTGCACCGCCAGCGGTTAAAGAGACGCAGCCAACCAGATCTTCAAAAACATCATCTCTCAAAAACCTTTAAGTAAGTTGTACAATAATTTTAAGCACACAGCGGGACAGCCCGAAAAATAAAGGCGTGTCTAACTTTCTGTAACATTCATTTTATTTATAAGTTATTTATAAGACATACAACGTCTCAAGCCGGAGCACACACGCTTGAGAGGTTGACATATAGGAATATCGCCTGCGTATGTATTGTGATTATCGTGAAGACGATAACGATAGTGTAAGATCGGAAAATACCCCACGATCACCTACTTCCCTTTCTGAAGTTTCTAACAATTTCTACGACACTACAGACGGTTTTTATAAATTAAAAATAAATTTAAAACCCAGTAAGATGGACAGTTTACTAAAGAAATTTAAATCCAATGAAGACATAACGCAATGCGATCAAGACGAACAAAATGTAGGGCAGGAATTGCAACGTCAAAAGGAAAAGGCCGACGCATTAGAAAAACAATTAATATTATTGACAGAACAATCACAAATTTTAAATACTCAGGTAACAGAAAATAAAAATCCACCACCAATCCCAAGTATACCACCTGCAGTTAGAGACAACAACCTTAGATTAAATGTTCTCCCGGGATTAACAAGAGAACATCATTTATTAATACATGAACTCTTAACAGAGATGAGGAAATATGATGGATCAACAGATGTTAGCGCATTTATTGATCAAATCATTCGTGCCTCCCAACAACTTAGCTCTGAGCAGGAAATTACAGCGCTTATACGGAATGTAATAGCAGTTAAGCTAAAGGGAAAGGCACAAGAAGTAGTTGAAAAAAATCAAGTGACTACGGCAGTGCAACTCAAAGAATATTTAAACACACACTTTGGAAAACTATAACTTGAATACGATCAATTAGCTGAAATGCGTAACTCTATGAGACAGAGAACAAATGAAAAGGTGGCGGACTATATACAAAGATATAATAGGCTGATTCCATTTCAAATCGAACAGTCAGTATACACTCAAGTCACCAATTACTGCGCTAATGGAGTATGTTATTCTACCCTAAAAATAAGGGTATACGTATTTTTTTATTTTGCTGAAATATCAAAATTGCATCAGATATGCACTTTTGAAAATTGCATACAAAAACTAAATGTTAAAACTGAAAATGTTGAGAATAACTTTAGAGAGCTATCGTTTTACCAATTTCCAATGAATTTTGATAAACCTTTTTTTATTTTATTTCGTTTTGAGCCCTCTTCAACTCCGTGCAAGAAATTTAAAAAAAAACTAAAAAATGACTGAGATATATGCATTTTACCAAAAAATGCACTTTTTATGCACATGCATTTTTCTCGAAAAGGCCATTTTTTTTTTGCTGAAATTTTTTTTGCTGATAGAGGACCAAAATACCTATCTAATAGTACTTGTTTGATCCCGGCTTTTTTGGTTTGGAGTGAGAAAAAAATTCACAAATTTTGTTGGTGAAAAATGCTTGTATATACGTTCGGAAGTCTTAAGCAGTCTGCATTCAAACACTGTCGTATGCTTGGCTCATCATTTATTTACATTTGTATGCATGTATATAGCATCAATAGTGATATATATATATATATATATATATATATATATATATATATGTGTGTGTAAATTCGTAATATAAAAATAAATATTTAAACATAAAAAAAGAATTCTATTCGTGTATATCTATATTATGTATGTTTCGATGTACAAACAATAGGAGGCTAACTCGTGGACAAATACATCGCGTAACCAAAACAGCATATTAGAACTGTTATATAGAAGCTAGTTATTTTTACGGCTGCTTTGAAAGGTGCTTCTCGGGCTTGTGAAAAATTCAACAAAATTGTGAAATAACAATGTCCGAAATTTACTCTTCTAAAAGAATTTCATGTCCTGATTTTTTTTCAAATGCATAAAAAGGTAGTTTATATGAGCAGTAATTCACGTTTTAGACCGTTGGAAGATTTAGCCATTAATTTGGCACAGCTTCATCCAGATTTAAATATATTGCCATCTATTAATGTATGTAAAAATTGCCATAAACGCATATCAAAAATGATTTTAAGTGATCTTGAGTCTATATCTGAAAATGAAATCACTGAACTTTTTAGCGGAAGAGATGATGATTTTATTCCGAAGACACCCGAACGAATAGAGGAATTAAACGAGAGTATTAATTCAGTTTTACCTGAATGCATCTCACCCCTTAAAAGAAAAACTGCAATACCTGAAAATTTTAGAGGAAATTACGTATCTAAAAAGAAAAAATCCTTAATTTCAGCTTTTTCTGCTACTGTTGGAAGTAAATTAGAAGATGCGTATGGCATTTCAGTTGAATCAATAGAATCGGACGAAAATTACACTGAAAACTATTGGAATGAATTTTTAGAAAATTTTAAATTAGCTTTAGAAAAATGCTCTTCTATTTCGGAGAAAATAAAACTTCTAACTCTACTACCTTCAAAATTAAGCAAAATAGAAGTTTGCTCACTATTCCCGAATATAAGCGAGTATATGATAAATAAATCAAGAAATCTCGTGAAAAATAAAGGAGTTTATTCGGAGCCAGATTTATATACTGGTCATACTATTGATGAAAGCACAAAAAATATCGTTATGGAATATTTTCATGAAGAATCGATACAAAATGCTGACGATTTTATAAATTGGGTTCAAAGTTACACCAATGCAATAAAAATCATTTTACTACCAATAAATGAGATTGAAAGATTTAGAAAAAAGAAAAATATTGAATGGAGTGGGGTTTCTAAATATAATGGAATTCAAAAAAGTCATATGTGGTTAAAAAAACTTGGGGAATTAAAATCACATATATTTATTGGCAGGACAGCTATACATGCACTAAATGAAATGAAAAACAAGAAAAAAAAAGCCAAGCGTCGTGAGACTACATTTAAAACTAAAAATAATAAGCGCAAAAATAAAAAAAAATAATTATCTATAATTATTTTTTTGACGCATCCCAACAGTGAGAGGCAAGGGGAACTCACTCTAAAAAAGCACCCCGAAGGAAACAGAATCCTTCTACGTCCACGTCGTTGTTCCTGGATAATGCTAAACGAAGGATAATATTTAAATGTCGACTGCTTAAGACTTCCGAACGTATATACAAGCATTTTTCACCAACAAAATTTGTGAATTTTTTTCTCGCTCCAAACCAAAAAAGCCGGGATCAAACAAGTACTATTAGATAGGTATTTTGGTCCTCTATCAGCAAAAAAAATTTCAGCAAAAAAAAAATGGCCTTTTCGAGAAAAATGCATGTGCATAAAAAGTGCATTTTTTGGTAAAATGCATATATCTCAGTCATTTTTTAGTTTTTTTTTAAATTTCTTGCACGGAGTTGAAGAGGGCTCAAAACGAAATAAAATAAAAAAAGGTTTATCAAAATTCATTGGAAATTGGTAAAACGATAGCTCTCTAAAGTTATTCTCAACATTTTCAGTTTTAACATTTAGTTTTTGTATGCAATTTTCAAAAGTGCATATCTGATGCAATTTTGATATTTCAGCAAAATAAAAAAATACGTATACCCTTATTTTTAGGGTAGAATAACATACTCCATTAGCGCAGTAATTGGTGACTTGAGTGTATACTGACTGTTCGATTTGAAATGGAATCAGCCAATAACATAAATCGTCGAATACAGATTTCAATAGATGGTTTAAACGACGATTTTAGAGATATGAATCGGAATTATGAAAATAAAAACGCGATTTCGAAATTTATAAGAAGATTGTATCCAAAAGGCTTACGTTTAGCCGTACAACAAAATCGACCACACACTTTACCGATAGCATATCAACAAGCTTCATACGAAGAAAAACTCCGAAAAGAAGATGAAGAACTTCGAAATAGAAATTATAATAAACATGAGGAAAGATCCAGAAGAGATAGATATGAAAAACATCCAAGAGATAGGAGTCATTCTAGATATGATTCAAGAAATCGTGAGAAACATTCAACACCGGATAAAAATTACACACGTGATAGAAGCTTTTCACGAGACCGACAAGAAAATTATCGATCAGATAAAAAAGAGGATAAACCTACATGCTCCCACTGTAATAAATACGGTCATGACAAAGAGCATTGTTTTAAACATCAAAATGCACAAAGAGTAAATTTTCGCCTCAATGCCTCAAAAAGCAAAACTTATTTAGAGGATCCAGCACCATTGTCGAAGACCCCACCTAATCGTCAGAATTATTGGGAAGACCAGGATTACCAGACGCAATCTTTTCAACACATGGAAAGCACTAGCATCTCTGGATGCGACCCTCAGGAACAGGAGGAAAATTATTAAAATTCTTAGTGGACACATGAGCAGGAATAACATTTATTAAAGACAAAGTGTTGGATCTTAATACCTGCAATCCTATAAGACAAAAACCAGAAGAGAGACAAACAATACAGATAGTTAACGGAAATCACACAATGCTTGGCAAATGTAAATTAAATGTTTTTGGAAAGGACTTTATATATCATGTCGCAAGCAATAAAATACCTCTCGATGCCGATGGGTTATTGGGCCGAGGATGGCTACAACATTATATAGCATTAATTGATACAGAAAAACAAAATATAAAAATTTTTGATGCACAAGACAACCCTTTACAATTCACATTCAATGAAAAACCTGTTTATGTAAATCAAGGAATCAATCTTATAAAAAGAGATATAGATATACCAGATGGAGAGTAGTAGTTATAGGGGCACCATGGACCGTCACAACAAACTCCCACTCCACCACCTCAAAGGTCACTGACCACTGGGTCAATGACCTCTGAGAAGGCGAAGTAGGGGTTGTTGAGACGGAACATTGGTGCCCCAAGAAATAAATGCACGCTCTCACACACACGCACACACACACACACACACACACACACACACACACACACACACACACACACACACACGCACACACACATATTGTTAATATAATTTTATTACAATTAGAGCATAGGCTTGACTAGCTTTTAGACAAAAGAAGAAATTTCTTTGTTAACTAACATTACTACTATTATATTAAAGTAAAAGATTCCCTGGTAGAAATGTGAACATAAAAAATGGTGAATAATACAATTTATGGGCATTATTAAGAGCATGACGAAGCTGTCCGCCTTCTAATAATATTTCCAATCTTAACTTATGAATAAACGATGCGTTTAATTGAGTTTTTTTGCTATAAAGAAAAAATTTGTAAGGTTAAACTCTAGTGCGGACAACTCAAGAAAACCACCAAAATATTATACATACAAAGTTATAATAAAAACTTTCAATATATCGTATTTTAAGGTTAGGTCTGTCGAGTTTGATATCTAATTTCCAATCCAAGCTCATAAAAAAATAACAAGTCCAAATGATTTTTTATTTTAACAAAAATTATTGTACTAATATAACTTTAGTGCGAACAAGTCATTATATTTGTTTAATTTAAGAATTTAAAAAGATATCGATAGAATAAAAAAAGCTAAATTTAAAATTTCAACGTAAGAAATCTCTCTCCCCAAGACGTATGTACGGGTGCTATTTTATAAAACTTAAAATTTTAGCAATTGAGAAATGTCTCTCTCTCTCTCTCTCTCTCTCTCTCTCTCTCTTTCTTTCTCTTTTTACCCTATTTCATTTTTATAAAATAAATAAAAAATATGCGTATATATAAGCCTCTCTCTCTCTCTCTCTCTTTCTATCTTTTCTGATATGTATGTCTATACATACATACAAACATAATACATACACGTGTAAACAAAAATCTGTATAAAATATATACATTCTTATATATATATACAAATCATATGCAGATGATATGCAAATGATGGACAAATAAGCCATGCATTAAAATTGGTTATTATATTTTGAATATAATATATATTTATTATCATTACATTACATTACTTAATAATGTATCAATCAATGAATCAATAAATATAGAGAGAGTAATACAAAAATGATAAAAAAGTATCAGGAGCCCAAAACATAAGAAGAAGTATAACTATTCTACTTCTTGCGATTAGTTGTTCTTGACATCCATTGTTCATACGCCCAAGTTGCGTATATAACTAAGAACAACTGTGTATATATATATATATATATATATATATATATATATGTATGTTATATATATGTATATAATATATGTATATATATATATATATATATATATATATATATATACACATACATACATATGTGAATCATATGTAAATATAAATATTTATCAAAATCGAATATATTATATTGAAAGATATTTATTATTTAAAAATTATTTATAAATCATCAATCATTACGCAATAAATATCGACAATTCATGATAAATATAAGAGAAAGTATCAGGGTATTATAAAAGCTATTCTTCCTTTTGTGATTAGTTATTTTTGACATTCATTGTTAATACGCCCAAGTTGCGTATATAACTAAGAACAACTATATATATATATATATATATATATATACACGGTGGGCCATTTTAATCTATGCACCTGAAAAACTCAGTAAGTTCGCATCCTATCAAAAAATGACCTTTATAAAAGTTGTAGGATACAAAGGGGGTCAAACAATAGTGACCTTGAATTTGACCTTCAAGCTGACCTTTAAGGTCAAATCAAGGTCAACTTGAGTTTTTTAAATGGAAACCTCTATTTTTTACACCGGAATCGGAAAGGGCGGGAAATTTTACGTCCGAATATGCTCTCAGGTCATCTGACCTCGATGACCTCAAAGGTCAGGTGAAGGTCATAAATACGAAATAATTGGGTAGCTGTCAACATTCTTATGTAAGGTGTTGTCGAAAAAATGAAGATCATAATTTGAGTAATTTTCAACGAGAAATTTAGTGTTGACCTTTACTTTTTCGGCAATACCCTACCTAAGATTTTTCATAGCCATCCGATTATTTCGTATTTATGACCTTCATCTGACCTTTGAGGTCATCGAGGCCAGATGATCTGAGAGCATATTCGGACGTAAAATTTCCCGCCCTTTCCGATTCCAGTGTAAAAAATAGGGGTTTCCATTTAAAAAACTCAAGTTGACCTTGATTTGACCTTGAAGGTCAGCTTGAAGGTCAAATTCAAGGTCACTATTGTTTGACCCCCTTTGTATCCTACAACTTTTATGCAGGTCATTTTTTAATAGGATGCGAACTTACTGAGTTTTTTAGGTGCATAGATTAAAATGGCCCATCGTGTATATATGCAAATTGTATATATATATATAAGTTTAATAAGACCTCAGGATATTAAACTGAATATGGTCTACAATGTCATAAAAGTATACATGGTAATGAGTAAGTACATTACTTACACAATGTTTATATGCAAATAACGTGCAATGCGTTACCCATATGCAAATAACATGCAAATGATAAATGCATTGAAATTAAAATGTTTATGTAAAAAAACAAGAGATTATTACGAAAAATTAATAAAAAGTATCAGAATAGCAGAAAGTAGAAGAGCATAACATTCATATCTTTTACAATATCTATATATATATATTATTATAATTTAAATAAATGTTATGTAGTTATTCTACTTATACTAAATGTATGTAAATATATACATATATGCAAATGGGTATTAATTATATGCAGAATATATGTAAATATATATAAATTATTTCACTACGATTATGTAGGTTGGGCAATTAACACCTCTTTACTTAAGACACACACTAGCTAGGTGGACGATATAGAACACGCCCAAGTGTGATCGCGTTACATGAAAAAATTCCCGCCTACTCGTAAGCGAAATGATGGTGAATTATATGCATTCTGGTTTATACTTACATGCTCATCGGTCCACGATTCGCGCTAAACTGACATTATTTTACATGTGTTGGCGGATCTTTATGGTAAATACTACAAGCTAAAGCATTTCTTTTCCTCAAGTTTTGCAATTTAATGAAAAAATAAGTTAAATTCATGAATGCAGGGGTGGTGTCCGTTTTACATCTTCTTAAGCGTAAATTTATAAATCATACATTTTCACGTAATTTTGGTATATTATATTGTAGACAAATATCTTCAATAGGGAGATGGTACTACTACTACTCAGAACCACATTACGATTCATGAAGGATCATCGCGATATTACCGACAATTTAAGTTACAAGGTAGACAATTAAGAGAGTCAATATGGCCCCCACCACCTAATGCAAATGTGTATACGTGGTTTGAGGCAGCAATAAATGATTTATATCGGCATGTGTGTGAAAATGCGCGACCTTCAGATTATATCGGTGTAACTATAAACTCTGACCGATTTGTTCACGGTTCTTTATGGATTTCTTTTAGACTGGTTCGTGATTTTTCACCGACAGATCTACTCGAGTTATTAGCTTCTGTAGCACAGAGTAATGACAATTTTGAAATCGATGATGTTTTAAACGTGAAAGTCAGCATTGTTTCTAAACCAGAGGAACGCGGTCGGGTATCACTCACTAGCGAATCAGTTTTCAAGAAATCCATTCTAAATATTCAAAATACCGACAATCTTTGCCTTCCACGCTCGCTAGTCGCTGCTCATGTATATGCTATACGTGGTCAGATGCGCAGTGGTATTCACCATGACAGGTAAAATAGAATAAGACACCACACAGCACAATATCAGAAAGTGCAAGCGTTGAAACTTGTCAAAGCTGCGAGAGTTACGATACCCGATACTGGTTGTGGTATCAAAGAAATAAAATTATTTCAAGAATATTATACGCTTTTCGGCGTTGCAATAGTTGTTTATTCTTTTCAAAACTTTGCTCGAAGCTATAAACTACTTTACGATGGTGCACGTTTTGTACACGATGTTGGTAATGTAGTTAGACATACCTTAAATATTATGTATTACGGAAATTCTAATCACTACCAGCCAATTTTAAATTTACTCGCAGCAGCTGGCAGCCGTGGCTACTGCATACCTTGTAATAAAAAGTTTAGTCATCAAAAAAATCATAAATGTCCACAAAAATGCTGTAAATGTTTTCAGAGTCCCCCTTGCGATATAAATCAGGAAAAAATAAAATGTATTCAATGCACTAGAGATTTTTACGGTAATGTTTGTCTGGAAAATCATAAAATCTCAAAATCTTTCGATAATTTTCGGTCGGTATGCGAGAGCATAAAAATTTGTCGTTTGTGCAGTAAAACAGTTCGAATGTGCGATAAAGATCCACATAATTGTAATACGATATTTTGCAAAATATGTAATCGTAAAATGCCGATAGAACACCTTTGTTACATGCAACCCTCTATCAGCAAAAAAGGATTTGCAACCAATAAAAAGAATATACTTTATTTATTTTATGATTTTGAGACTCAACAATCGGAAATCATCTCGGGTGCTGATGGTGAAAAAATAAGTTTGCATGTACCAAACTTGTGTGTTGTACAACAAGTATGTAATTATTGTTTGAATGATGAAAATATAACAAATTCTTGCGAAATATGTGGTATACGCGAATACGTGTTTGAAATCGACCCTGTAAAACAGCTAGTTGATTTGGCCTTAGCAACAGGAAAAAGTTTCAAGCAAATTATTTGTATAGCCCACAATGCACAGGGTTTTGATGCGCAATTTATTCTCAAGCATTTGACAGAACGTACAGATCTTAGAGATAAGCCAGATGTAATTTTAAACTGGTCAAAAATAATCATAATGGAAATTTTAACCGTTAAATTCATAGACAGCTTAAATTACTTACACATGAGTTTAGCTGCACTACCAAAAGCTTACGGTCTTGCTAGCATCAAGAAAGGTTCGTTTCCTCATTTATTTAACACACCAGAGAATCAAAATTACGTTGGAGAAATGCCACCTGTGTGGTCTTTTTCACCAGATTCGATGAAGGTCGATGAGCGACGAGAATTTATACAGTGGTATAATGAAAAAAAAAATGAAAATTATATATTTAATTTTAAAAATGAGATTATAAAATACTGTAGACAAGATGTAAAAATTTTACGATTAGCATGTTTGGCCTTTCGCAAAACCTTCATGAAATGTGGTAATACAGATCCATTCGTAGAGTGCGCCACTATCGCATCATCTTGTATGCGTGTATATAGAAAAAATTTTTTACAAAAAGATACTATAGGAATCATACCTCAGGGTGGTTATAGACAAGCAAACAAGCAGTCTATGAAGGCGATGCGGTGGCTGTGCTGGATGGAAAATGTGCTGAATCATCAAATTCGGTATACTGTCCGAGCTCGAGAAAAGAGACTTCCTGAGGGTCCTCTAGTGGATGGATACTGCAAACTTGAAAACGGTACGAAAATTGTTTTACAATTCTATGGGTGTTATTGGCATGGCTGTGTATGGTGTTACACAGTGAACCGTGACTCACGCCTCGTAAACGGTGAAAATATGGACGAACGTTTCAAGAGAACTTCGCGAATATCCGAAAAGATAAGAAGCCACGGTTATCAACTAATAGAAAAGTGGGAATGTGATTTTGATCATGAGTACTCACAGAACGAAAGTATGAAGACGTATATCGATAATAAGACACGAAATTGGCATGAACCGTTGAATCCTCGAGAAGCATTTTTCGGTGGTCGTACGGGTAATACAGTCGAAATTTACGATGCAAAAGAGGGTGAGAAAATAAAATACGTGGACGTGTGTTCATTATATCCATATATCTGTAAATACGGTCGATATCCTGTTGGTCATCCTACTCTTTACGTGGGTGAAGATGAGTGTCGCTCTCTGGTAGATCAAACAAATAATATAAGTCACGTTAAAGGTCTTATTAAATACGAAGTATTGCCGCCGCGAAATATATATTATGCTGTACTACCCGTTAAAATGCATAATAAGCTTTTGTTTCCGCTGTGTCGAACATGTGCCGAATCAATGTATACCGCAGATTGTGACCATGAAAATCCTGATGATCGAGTTTTTATCGGCACGTGGGTTGCTGACGAGTTGAAAAAAGCTGTTCAGACGGGTTATATCATCAGAAAAATATTTGAAATATGGTCTTATAAAATTACTCAGTAGAACATAGCCACGGGTCAGGGTGGTCTATTTTCAACTTATATCGATAAATTTTTCGCTGAGAAAACTTACGCGTCGGGTTACCCTTCGGAATGTGCTGACGGTGATGAAAACGCGATTGCTCGATATATTGAGGAATTTGTGCAACAAGAGGGCATTAAATTAGACAAAACTCGAATAAAATATAATGCTGGTCTGAGATCTGTAGCAAAACTCTGTTTAAACTCATTGTGGGGTAAATTTGGTCAACGAGAGAATATGCCAAAGACTGAAGTGATAGATGATCCACAGAGATTGTTTGAATTACTCTGCAGTGTCGAGACCGAGGTCGACTCAATTTTACCGATCAATGAGACGACAATTTATGTAAGTTGGCACAACAAAAAGTCGGCTGTTGAGCCATCACCATTGTGTAACGTTGTCGTAGCCGCTTATACCACAGCCTTGGCGCATTTAAAACTCTACGAAGAACTGCAACCGCTGGGTGAACGTGTATTGTATTACAATACCGACTCTATTGTGTATGTAAGTCGCGTGATTGAGTACGATGCGAAAACAGGGCCGTTCTTGGGTGACTTGACCGACGAATTGGCCTGTTATGGTCTTGGCACAAGCATCACATCACTCGTCTCTGGAGGACCCAAATTTTACGGATATAAATATTTGACACCTGATGGCGTTGAAGGATGTGTTTGCTAAATCAAGGGTATAAGACTTAATTCGTCGGTGAGTCAGAAAATAAACTTTGATTCTATACGAGATCTTATTACTGGTAAAATACCGCCACTTTTTGCAAACTATGACGCTATTAGATGCACACGGTTTCACGATGTTATAACACGGCCTGAATGTAAAATATGCGAGCCTGTGTACTCAAAGAGACGATTCGTGAATAACGAGATTAGCTATCCATACGGTTATAAGTCTAATTAGAAATAAATTATTGTAAATATATTATCACTAAAGCGAATATATGATACAGGATAAAGAGAGAAAATTAAAACACAAACTATTTTGAAATAAATTTTTATATTTAATAAAAATGTAAAACGAAAAAAATAAATTTATTTTCTATTAATTAAGTAGTCATCAATTTTTTTCAAAAGCACAGGTTCCAGAATAATCCGCATCCTTTCCACCCTCATTCTGAATCTTTCTCTATCACGAGCCGCTTGCTCCCACTCTCCACGTCGCGCTGTACGACTCGCATAGTCCCACACGCATATCACATGAATTTCCGGCTTACCCTCTTTGAAATGCACTTGTTTTGTTTGATTCATCGTTCACTGTACTTTTTGTAGACTCTCTTTTCTATTAAATTGTTGAGAAACAAAAATTTAAATCTGATTAATTCTTTGATGAAAATTTATTACCTTTTTCAATTTCTTGGTTATTGCTCACGATAGCAGCACTTTTTTAAGACTAACCAGCACTGATCGTTTACCAACGCTTTTAATTTTATGCTATAAATGGTGGTGGTGGTGGTGGGGTGGGGGTATTAATTATAAGTAGGTGATTAATACTTATTCGGCTCTTTCAGCCATATAGCTAAAGAGCGGAATAATGCTGGCGTCAGCCAGCTATATGGCTAATCAGCTAAACAATTGGCTAGCGCCAGCACGATACTGCTCGCACATGCGCGCGCCGCCGCTGCCCCCCACTTTTGCTCATCACTCTTAATGATCGTATATGTAGAGTGGTTTGAGGATTTGATGAGGTTAGTAATAGAAGTTTAGCAGCAGCGGTAACATGGGCGTTTGCAGGTGGGTGCATCCGTGGACTTTGATGATTTGTGGACCCAGCTCGTGTGGTAAAACAGTATTCGTAAAGAAATTTTTGCATCACATTGATCGCATGAGTGATACGAAATTCGAGCGTATACTCTTGTACTGTACCGAGTGGCAGCCAATTTACAAGGAGTTGGCCGAGGGTATCGAATTTCACGAGGGTTTACCAAAGAGCGAAGACTATGCCAATGATCCACGAGCAAAACTCTTGATTCTCGACGATCTGATGAGAGTATCGTCCAACAGAGCTGTAGTAAATCTCTTTACCAAAGGCAGTCATCACAATAACTTGGGCGTCATCTTTATCTCGCAAAATCTCTTTCATCAAGGTCAGCGAGAAATTTCTTTAAACTCTAATTACATCGTGGTATTTAAAAATCCGCGCGATCGAGCGCAAATGAATCATCTGGCGCGCCAAGTCTGCCCCGAGGGCCTCGTTTTTTGCAAGAGGCATATCTCGATGCCACAGCACAACCACACGGCTATTTGTTCATAGATCGCAAACGGGGTACGCCTGAAAACGTGAGATTCCGTACTTGTATATTTCCGTTCGACAAACATCAATACGTTTATGTACCTCGTTGCAAACCCATGAAAGCTAGTGCTCGCTTGAATAATGTACCAGTCGTGCGATTGTAATGGAGCCGGTAAGACGTAGTCGTAGCAGCAGCAGACCAATTCCAGAAAAGTACAGGACTTAGCTACATGTTTTGTGTAAAATCGAACTTTCTCAACTCAAGGCCATATTACGCGAAGCAAATTCCAAACTTATAACGTACATTTGCGAGTGTGCTTTGAACATTTTACGTGGAAATATTCCACTTAGCAAGTATTATAAGAAACAATTGCGAAAAGTCGCACCACTATTGCGAAAACTCGCTAAACCGGGTATTTTGGAGGTAAAAAGGAAATTGGTGGTAAAATCAGCATATTTACTACGGCTAATTGTAAAACCTGTTTTATCGGCATGGAGTACGCAAGGAAAATGAATTTAGTACCGCAAGAGTGCTTGGAGCAATAGTGGCTGCAGCAGCACGACGTCCCAACTACCAATCATACAACACCACCATCCAGTGTCAAGACACCTGGTACAGCCACGACACGCCTTGACGAAGAAATGAGTAAAATTTCACATTCTAACGTCAAAAATCTCTGCAATATCAACAAATCTTGCAGCGTTACTTGCATCTAAAAGAGGAGGAAAAGAATGAAAATAGGGGTATAATACGTCCAAACGAGACAACATTATTAGAAACGGAAACGACGATGAGTACAGACAATAATGACGGAATCGACGACGAACAGCTTGTCCAGTCGGTACCGCAGAAATTTCAAAGTCATGCGAGACATCTCATTAGATATTTGCGGCAAGCTGGTAATATTGAATGGGATAGTCGTGGTATAAACAAGCTATATGGCACTTTTGTCGAGGGTGCTTATATTGTCGATCTAATGAACGAAGCTATGGGAAGTAGAAAAAGCCCTCCACCGCGCGGATACAAACAGTTTGCACGCGTCTTGCGACAAGTTAGCATACCTCGAGAATTCATTGGTAACGATCAACTGTGGCGTACGATTGCATCTCATAGCCCTGATTCACCGCTGTCATCGTCGTCAGAAAACGAAGGTTATTATTCTTCAACAGCTACTGGTCTAACAAGCGTAAAGAAGAAAAAAGTTGAGAGTGCGAAAAAGCATAGAAAAGTTGGTAGTGAGTCGGCAGCTACGCCATCAACCCCTGTAAAAAAGAGTCGCCTCGAACAGCTAAAATGGGACCGTATGTGAAAGCATGGAAGGAAGTGATGGAGGAGGAGGAGGAGAAGGGGGAGAAAACTGGTACTTTTCATAGACCAATTGATTTCAGTTGTACCCTTTGAAATGCATCTACCAGGCTAGCAGTTTCTCGGCCCTGGCACGCATCTCGAAGAGCGTCTCAAACGTGGTCAGAGAGGAAAAAATCCTCTTGACAATGCCTGTCTAGAGCACAATATTTCATATTTAAATAAAAAAATAACGAATCATATAAAAGCCGACAGACTGCTGGCTGAACGAGCATTTTCACGTATGCTCTCGGAGACTGCAGATGGTAATGAAAAGACTGCAGCTGGTATTACTGTTTTGTGCGTGGTCAGCAAAATTGCGTTTGATAAATTTTTGAAACGCATTAAAAATACATTTAAAAGATAGCAAAAGAGAGAGAAAAAGCTAGTTTGTAAGAGGGGGAGAAGGAGGAGCAATGAAAAAGAAGAAGGAGGCGAAAAAGCCGGACGATCTTGAGCATTATTACTATAATCTTTCTGCACCATCAGCGTACGCTGGTGCTCATCTACTGAAACACGCGAAACCCAAAAAATTTGATAACAATACCATTGACAAATGGTTGGAGAGTCAGGATGCACATACCTTATACAAACTCATGAGACATCGTTTTCCTCGTCGACATTACAACGTTTTTAGCCCCTTTGAAGTGTGGGAAGCTGACTTGGCAGATTTTAGATCACTTAAAACCTACAATGATGGGTACAGTTATATTCTCATTGTCATTGATGCACTTTCAAAGTTTGCCTGGGCAGAGCCTCTTCTCGACAAAACCAGTCGAAGCGTCGCTGTAGCATTAGACAAAATTTTATCACGATGTAATGATAGACATCCTATTTATCTACAGACTGATAAAGGTAAAGAGTTTATCGGTCGAGAGGTGCAAGAGGTGGTAAAAAAGAAACATATTACCTATCGAGTCGTCAGAGACCCTGAAATAAAGGCAGCCGTTGCTGAACGCTTTATTCGAACTCTCAAAGGTCGTATCTGGCGATACTTTACTCATTTGCGCACAAGACGTTATATAGATGTTCTGCAAAAAATTGTGACGTGTTACAACGAGTCGTGGCGCAGTGCCATAAAAATGCCCCCTTCCAAAGTCAACTTATATAATGCTCACGTGGTACGTCAAAATTTGACGTTGCGTTACAGCGAAAAACAGCCGTTTCGAGTAGCTAAATACAGCGTTGGCGATCTGGTTCGTGTCAGTCGTGCCAAGACAGCCTTTAGGAAAGCATACAAGGGTGGCTGGACTCTGGAGCTGTTTAAAATTATAAAAGTCGACACAAGACAATAACCACCCGTCTATATTTTGACAGATCTTGATGGAGAAAAAATTTACGGATAATTTTACGAAGAACAGTTGAGCAGAGTGCGCGAAGATTTAGATAGCGAAGCGTTTGAGGTTGATGAGGTTTTGAAGAGCAAAGGTAGGGGGTCGAAAAAACAGTATTTGGTCAGTTGGAGGGGGTACCCAGAAAAATTCAATTCTTGGATAGAAGCTAAAGATTTAAAAAATTTACAATGAACGATGAATTTTACATGGTTTTACCGAGCAACAGCAGCAAGTTTGTCTTTCCGCACAATGTGGCGACGCATTTTACAACACAATTATCACAAAATTTTTATCTTCATGGCGATTGGTGTGTAGGGCTCACGGAAATTCAAATACCTCTCACATTTCAGCAGATATCAGTGGTAGAGCGTGAGGGGGTGATTTCTGTTAAAACATCCAAACGTGACGTGGCGAATGTTTTGCGAGAAACAGAGGAGGTGACTCAACAGAAGGCCGAGGTGTTTGCCCGCGTTAAACCTGGTGTTTACCGTGACATTGAAAGTGTCTTAGAAAATATAAATAATCTCGAGAATGTTAAAAATCATTTATATTTTGAAATCCGCGCTGGTGACTATGTACAGATTAAATGTCGATGAGGTGAAGATTGTACAACTTATATGCACACGTTTACCCTATCGGAAAAATTACTTAGAATTTCAGGTTTGGAAAATGTACCAATTTTTTCTTGCAAAGGTAATGAAGAACACTACATTGCCGGTAATCATTCAGCAAATCTTGTGAACGGGTTCACGTGCTCATGGTTTACAGAAACATTTGCCAGCCTTATGTAACAGGTGACATGCGCACGAGCTTACTACGTATAGTCTCGCTTCATTTGCGTGACTACGTTTACGGAGGTGTTGAAATTAAAAACTTTTCACCACTCATGTACCTACCACTGCTGTCTTCAGCGTTTCAGTCGATAGAAATAGATATGAGAGACGAACACGGATTTCCCATTCCAATCAACTACGGTACGCTGACTGTAACGCTTCACTTTAAGCCCATCCAATAAAATGCCTGTGTTTGAAGATTTTTTCAATAACCAAATGATTGGTGGTGGGGGTAAGTGTGTTACAGTTGGTAAACCTTGTTTTGGTTATCACCACTCGGGTGCAGGAGTAGGTAGTTTTTTGAAAGGTCTCTTCCGAGCAGCTACACCGAAGATCAAAGAAGGTGCAAAAGTGGTCGGTAAGGAGGCTCTCCGAGCGGGTAAAAATATCCAAGATGATGTCACTCTAGGTGGCAGACCAGTCAAAGAGGCGACCAAACAGCGCATTCGCAAGAGTGGTAAAAATCTCAAAAGAAAAGCTGACGTCGTTCTGGACAAATTGCTCTTGGGTGAGTCAAACGCGAAAGAAGGGGAGGAATCAGAATATAAAAAGAAGAACGAGACATCATCAACTCAGTCGTCGAGTGCACCTGGCACTACAAACACCTTAGCGGCTAAACGCTCGAAAAGTGATAAAGTTGCGAAAAAGAAGAAGAAGCAGAATAAGAAAGCACGTGTAGCTAGAGATATTTTTGAAAATTAAGATTTCAAGATGGCGCTGTTGCATACAGAATCTTGTCAGTCGATCAAGTCGGAATTATCACTTTTTGAATTACCTTCGACACAGACTGCAATTGAAGGCTCTTACTGGGTTCAGTACAAACCGATATCTTCACTTAACGACCAATCACCAATTGAATTTACTATCCCTGGCAACACTGAGTATCTAGACTTGGCTCACACAATGTTAAGTGTGAGTGTAAGTGTAACATGCACTAGTGCTGAAACACCTAAAGATCCGAACGTTGGACCAATAAATAATCTTTTGCATTCGTTGTTCAATCAAGTCGACGTGCTATTCAATCAGAAACCTGTTTTACCACCAAACAATTCTTATGCATATAGAGCTTACATTGAAACATTACTAAATTATGGCCCAACAGCTAAAAAGTCTCATTGAACGAGTGGATTGTGGTACGATGATACAGCAAAGAAAATGGACGATACCAAAGGTGGTAATACAGGTCTCAGCCAGCGTAAAGCGCTTATGGTTGACAAAAAGATTGATTTACTCGGCCATTTACATTGTGATGTTTTTAATCAAGACAAATTATTACTGGGTGGTGTTGAAGTTAGAGTAAGGCTCGTGCGTTCTCGTGATGGTTTCTGTCTCATGGATCCCGCTGGTGCTTTCACAGTAAATATTACAGAGGCTACGCTTTTTGTGCGTCGAGTAAGATTAAATCCTTCACTCGTGCTAGCACACGAAAAACTATTGTCGCAGACTACTGCAAAATACCCACTGACACGTGTAGAAGTTAAGGCTGTTACGTTACATAATGCTGTGCATGGGGAAACAATTTACAATGTCATATTAGGTCAACTACCAAAAAGAATTATACTCGGTTTTGTTGAAAATAAAGCTTACAACGGAAATAAAAGTCTTAACCCGTTTAATTTCAAAAATATTAATATAAATTTTTTATGTCTGTACGTTGATGGAATGCAAGTGCCATCGAAACCCTTACAGCCAGATTTCAAAAAAAGCAAAATGTACGTTGATGCTTATCATACACTTTTTTCCGGCACTGGTGTTCACTTTATGAATTCAGACAACTCGATTACCCGTAAAGACTATCCAAACGGTTACTGCCTATTCGCTTTTGATTTGACACCTGATTTATCAGCGAGTGACGGTAGTCATTGGAATTTGATAAAAAATGGTAATGTACGAATTGATGTTAGATTCGAGGGCCCGCTAGAGGGCGCTGTAAATTGTATAATTTATGCTGAATACGACAATTTGCTCGAAATTGACTCGTCGAGACAGGTTGTCGTGGATTATAGCGGTTAAGTAGTAGTGGTGGGGATATAGTTCTCGCTATTGAAGTGGAGTAAGCCATCTTTATCATCTCAGTCGGCGAGCAACTTTAATTGCAAACAGTATGGACGTGGTGATTGACGTGCAGTTTTTAAAGGACAACAAAAACCGTTTGATTCCAAAGGAGGTGGCTGTACTTGCTATTCATAAAAACTTTATCGCTCATTGGATTGTGGCGCCTCCTTGTAATTTAAGACGCTTACCTAAAAATGCTTTGAGACAGAACAATTGGGTAACACTGAATCATTATGGTCTGGAGTGGTACGAAGGTGATATATCGATAAAAAGATTATACAAAAATTTGGAAGATATTTGCAAGCATTGTCGTGTAATTTTCGTGCGAGGTCAAGAAAAGCTTGAACTACTTTCCAAGCTCACCACCTGTAAGATTGAAAATTTAGAAAAACAAGATTGTCCAGCTTTTAAAAATTTGAATTTCAGCAGTGTACAGTGTATGCATCATTACATAAAATCATCTTATTCAAATTACGTGTGTGCTCTAAATAACGCTGCTAATCTGAAACATTGGCTACTGAAACTTAACCCCAGCGTAAAATCGCTGATTGTGGAAGAATTTTTCAGAATTCTCCGCAATGAATTCAAAAGAGATTGTTCGATATCTGATGAGGATCAAGTTTCACGCAGTAGGCGTTTATCCGCGGATAATATTCCTCTGAAGTGGGTGAAACCTTGTGCGCTTGTGCTTAATACGCAAAATTATAACCAGCGTGGTGCACACTGGGTTGCCATATACGTTGATAAGTATGGCACAGGTGTGTACTTTGATAGTCTTGGTAAGCCGCCACAAATTCAACATCATTTACGAAGTATTCGGCAAAATTGTAAAAAATTTAGATGGAATAATAAACGCTTACAAAGCGAATATTCCAATGTTTGTGGTCATTATTATATCATGTTTCTGTATTATATGTCTACCGGATTGGGTTTCAAGAAATTCTTGGAAAATTTCTCGCAGAATTTGCAAAAAAATGATGCTATAGTAAAGAATTTTATAGAAAAAACTTGCTATGCGTAATTTGATACTTGACTGTCTCTGATTGGTAGCACGCCACCTTTTTTACGACATCCCTACCAATTTTTACAGTATAAAAGAAGTGGTATCCACTTGGTCTAGCCACAGTTGTGTGTGTGATCGACGGTGACAACAGTAACAAGCAAGAAGACCTAACCAAGATGGCTGGTCAAAAGAGAAGCCTGGAGCAGACATTCGGTGATGACTTGGCATATTTAATAAAACAAAATAGCAAGAAAAATTATTAGCAGCAGGTTCTGCCAATGGTCTACGGGCTGAACAGCTCTTTTGGAAAAATTATCCAGGTAGGCCTGGAGAATATAGGCGGCGAAGGCAAAAAGGAGTTTGCACCCGTGGTACCCTTCTGTGGAGCTAATTTTCAAGGTCTACTTCTGTCACTAGACTGTTGGGAGGTGTTGAAGCAGGAATTTGATAAAATTAAAGATTTTTTCACTTGCTATAATGAGGAATCTATGCTGGATCAGCGGCTATCTATTCCAGGATACACTATCCGTTTTATGATTAGTTTTCACGAGAGAGCTTTTGAATTGGTACCCAATGACGCACAACCAGTAGGAGAGGAGTGTGATGGACCGTCGAAAAAATATGGTCGATTTAATCGGTCACTAGTATTTAAACGTGTCACGTTTGAATGTTTAAAAGATTTATCAAAATGTATAGATTATAGAATTAGATATTTAAATACTCTTGCAAAATCTGTAGATTATATATTACGAAAAATGGTTGCAAATATGAAAAATGTATTAGAAAAAAGTCAGGAATCTCAATATGTATACTTTACTTCTAGCGATATAAAAACCACAATGTCTAGTTTTAATGATAATTTTGTAAATGATCTCATCGAATTATTAAAAAGAATAATCTAGTTTTAGGTAAAGAAGATTTGTTTATAATCATACACGAATTTATTATTTATCATATGTACACACTAGTTAATTGTATGAATGCTACGTTGTAATGTTTTATTATTAATAATAAATGTTGTTAAACTTTACAACGTGAGTATTTCATTTACCTTGTTCATTACCAATTCCTCAACCTTCATACACACAGTAATATTACAAATTATATATTTCACGATTTAATATAAAATTTTCATTATTTTAGTATTGTAAGGGTGGTTTTTATTTGGGAAATTATAAATATATCTAATTAAATACGAAATAATAATTGATTTATAATTCCCAAATTCTGAGATTTACCAGCCTACAAAATTAATAATAATAATATATCAAGGGAAATTAAATACTCTACCTTTATTATTCTAATCAATCATAAGATCACTTCAATAAATAAGTTAACAAATATCTAATTATAGGGAGTAAAATTCACTAAATAAATTTTACGTAATTTAATTAAAAGGATTCAGGTTAAGCTATGGACAATTTCTTTAAACAAATCTGAATCAAATTAAAATAATAAGAAAATATGGAAATCAGTTAAAATATACTAAATTACGGACAAGAAAATTATTAGTTTAAACTAATAAGCAATAATAATAATCTAAATCTATTTAATATTAAGAAAAATCGAGTAACAGATGCAACACGTGCTCGATATCTATTTTAGGTTATGTAAGGCTAGGGCTCGAACAGCAGTGCGTATCTCAGATTACATAATTCTCCAATTGGTGGCGCTAGTATCGAGTTTCTTCTGAGTCTTTCTCTCTCTAATCTTCAGTATGCGTTTCGTAGAAGCGAGGTTATATATTTTGTAGCAACGTAATATAAATTTTTCATATATATATATATATATATATATATATCCAGAAACTTAATTACTATGACTTTTGATTTTAATATAATTTAAATTACTTGATTTTAGTATTTTTCTATCTTTACTATTTTAAGGAAATTACTTTTAAATTAAAGAAAAACTATCTAAGAGAAATAGTATGCAAAGAATTTATCAAACAATTATCTTTTATCAATCTCTCGCAAAGTTAGAATTTTCACCAATAAAAGAAATCTTTAATCACTTTAGGATTTTAATATTAAGTTGATGATAAATGGATAATTTTACAAGTTAAGTAAAAGAATATAAAGAAAAATTTCTATAATTAAATTTTTTAACTATGAATTTTAAGTTATAAATAATTAAGATTTACACTTTTATCAAATATACTTCAATAGTAAGAAATAGTTTGATTTTTAGAAATATCACTTATTAAATTGACAAATCTCTCCTTACACTTTGATATTTTAGGTTAGGAACACAAAAGGAAATTTCACAATTAATTTTCACTATTCACTTTAATAACAAATCTTTCCTCACTATTTAAATAGAACAAACAATTAAAGTTTTCGCTACGTTACAATTCTGACCGCGAATTATTTTTAGGTTAGGGAACCACGTGGCTATTTGTATAGCCTGCCGTGATTCTTCCGCAAAAATCTTCAATAATCCCGACAAAAAGAGAACAAATTAGATTTCTAATCTCTTAGTTATTAAATAATAGCAGCAAATTCACTTAATTTATACGCTACTATTATTCGCCACGAGAGAGAGAGAATTTGTATTTCCAACTTCGCGCACTATTAACTTTTTTTATCACAATTTTAAATAAAAAAACAAAAAATAAATTTAATACAAATTATACCTTTTTCTGCTCGTTGCTATGCTCTACTTTAATCATCCATTAATCCTCTCAATCAAAAAAAACAACAGCAAAAACCCCGAAAATCTGCACAAGCGATATCCAAAAATGGCTGGCAATTGGTGTTATGGGCCCCTTAGTGTGATGGTAGTCCTTGGTGGTTGGGTTTGATCCCCACGCGACCGATTTTCAATTAATAAATAGCAAAGAAAAATTTAACAACAGCCGAGAGAAACTTAACAATGATAACTAAATAACAATAACTTTAATAATCAACAATTAACAATGCAACAAGTAACAAAATAGCTTTTAGAAAGAAAAAATGTTATAAGGCAACTATGCAGCAAGGCTAACGAAACGATAATGAGGCACGAAGAAGAAGGAAGCGATCGCTGAGCATCAGTGGCTTCCCCTTCTTTATTGCTCTCTTTGTTACCCTTGTTATTTCGTATATACTTTCTTTTTCTATTTCGCGACTCACTAATCAAATAAAGTTCTTTTCATCATCTTATTCTAGTGTAGTTAACTACTCGCTAGTCAAATTACATGTTACTTCCTATTACTAGTGTAGTATTTTTACACTTTACGGGTTGCGCCATCTGCGCGCTTAATTTGATTACAGTTTATCTTACTTTCTCTATGAATAATTAATTCGTTATTTCATTACAATAAAAAGTTTCATTTTTCATCAAATAACATAAATAAACATTAGTTAATAATATAAACAATAATCTCTGATTATTCATTATTTTAGGTTCGCTTGAGTCTTTATTCTGTTAACGATTTTCATTTTTAATTATTTAGTACAATTACAAAGTTATTTTATTTGTTTGTACTGTAGCGCCATCTATAAAAATATACTAAAATGTCTTAACAACAAGTATATAGAAATTATTATTTAAATTATATTTGTATATCTTTAGTTTTTGCGCGCCACCAATAATATGACTCATTTCGGTTCCTATCTGTTAGTCTAGCATCTCTTTCTATTATAATTAAGTTTTTTATACGTATACTTTCTTTTTGCCACCTGTGTTTGTCCTTCTTTATCGACTTTAATCATTCTCTCAGTCTATTTATATCTATCTCTCTCTCTTTCTACTTTTTTGACTAATTCTACGCGAGCACCACAATAGCGTGTTCGCGCGAGCACGTGTTCGTATATTGTTTGTGCCGTCGGCGCCGCTTCGCCGCCTCCTAGACGTTTGGTGGTGAGAATCGTCTGCTCGGGGCTTTCGTCGTGTCTCGTGAGTGACGTGCTTGCAAACATGTGTGTATGTGTGCCTTGGTTTGTGTTAGTGAGTGTCCCCACCTAGGCTTAACCTCCAAAACACGGTCTCACTTGTTACTAGATGACAGGTTTAAGCATCGGCACCAGGAACAAGAAAAATCAATAACCAGGTGGATTAGTACCCTGGGTTTTATTGGCGTGTTCCTGGTGTGCATGTGTATGCAGCGTTTACGTGTGCGGTAAGGTAATCATCATTTTCATTATATTAAGTTTGAAAGGGGAATAGAAAAAAAAGAAAAGATGGTCTTGAAGTGAGAGAGAAGATGTGAATATAAACAACATCTTCGATCTCTCATTAAGACACGAAAAGAAAAATTTTATTAAGAGAAAAGAAAATCGCGTTACAGTATTTAAAAGTATTTAGTTGCAAATTGAAATCTTTTAAATTAATATTTTATGATTCAATATAAATTTTAATAATCAAAAAGTATCATGTTACATATTAAAATATTTAAAATTTTTAAATATTCAGTTGTTCGGGTACCATGCCTAACAAGCCCCTACTTCACCTTCTCAGAGGTCACAGACCCACCGGCCAGTAACCTTTGGGGTGGTGGAGTGGTGGTTTATTTTGACGGTCCATAGTGCCCCTATAACTACTGAGAGTACATAATAACCGATCCGAAAAATATAATAACACCAGCAATATATACAGTACAAAATAAAAGTACAACACTCAACATCGTTAATGAGTCAGTAAAGGAAATGAAAATAGATACTGAAATAGAGATAGAAGAATTTCAAGAACAAAAACAAAATGTTTATGAAACAACTTTCCTACAGAAACAATTATATAATAAACAAACGTTCATGACAGAAAAATATCATCGTGATAAACTTATTATAGATAATACACGCACATCGCATTTGCCGAGAGAACAAGCATTAGCAATACAAACGTTAGTCAAAGAATACTATGATATTTTTCAATTAGAACGAGATAATGCACCATCGCTCAAGAATATATATCATCGTATAGATTTAACAGTAAATCAACCAGTTGTTTCAAAATTATATCAACGCCCATTATCCTCACATAAGGAAATAGACAGACAAATAGAAAAATTTGAAAATGAAGGTATTATAACAAAGTCAAATTCGCCTTTTGTATCACCTGTTTGGTGTGTTCCAAAGAAAATAGATGCATCAGGAATACAAAAATATAGAGTTGTAATAGATTTTAGGAAATTAAATGAATACACACTTCAAGACAATTATCCATTACCGTCAATAAATGAAATCCTTGACCAATTGGGAGGTATGAGATACTTCTCTGTATTTGACTTGGCCTTAGGCTTTTATCAAGTACCGGTTTTTCCAGAACACAGAGAGCATACTGCATTTTCTACTCATAAAGGGCATTGGGCATTTAAACAAATGCCAATGGGCCTTAAAAACGCACCTGCTACATTTCAAAGAATAATGAACTTTACATTACAAGGACTAATAGGCACTATATGTTTCGTATACCTAGATGACATTATAGTATACTCAAAAACCTTTGAAGAACATCTAAAGAACTTATAGATATTATTTGATCGTCTTAGAACTGCAGGCTTAAAGTTGCAGCCTGATAAATGTAAATATGTAAAACCAGAATAAGAATATTTAGGACATCTCATCACAGAAAAAGGAGTATATCCTGATCCAAACAAATTAGATAGTATAAGAAATTATAAACAACCTTCCAATCAAAAGGAAATCAGACAATTTCTAGGATTATGCGGATACTATGGGAAATTTATTAAAAATTACGGTAAAATCACAGCACCTCTTAATAAACTAATGAGTAAAAATGTCACGTTTAATTTCGACGATGAATGCAAAAATGCTTTTGAAATATTGAAGCAAAAATTAACATCATCACCGATATTAAAATACCCTAATTTAGAAGAGATGTTCATACTGACAACAGATGCGAGTAATGAAAGACTTGGTGCAATTCTTAGTCAAGGTGATTACAAGAAAGGAAAAGATTTACCTTACGCCTATGTTTCAAGAACACTCAATCAAGCTGAAAAGAATTATTCGACTACCGAAAAGGAATTTATACCAGCAGTATGAGCAATGCGTCATTTTAGACATTTTCTATATGAGAAACCTTTCATTTTAATAACAGATCATGCACCATTAGCAGGTCTTATCAAATCAAAATCACCAGAAATCGGATCTAGAATTTTTAAACTTTTATTAAAAATTACAGATTTTCAACCTATAGTAGAATATAAAAAGGGTTAATTAAATACTAATGCCGATGCTCTTAGCCGAGCATTTGTAGCAAAAAGAGAAAACCCACGAATAAAGTACGTTAATGCTATAGAAGGTGACATAAAATACAACAATACTGATAATCAGGACATAAAACAAGTTTTAAAAGAAATATTGTCTAAATACGCAGAGGGACAAATATTGGAGCTCAGAGGTTTTAACAGAAAAAAATTCTTCGATGCTACAGATCATTTAATGGCCATAGCAGCCATAAGTGGTATAAAAGAAATTACACTTGTATTCTTTTCGGACAGAAAAGGAACTTAAATATGGAAAGATAGAAATAAAACAAGCATGTAAAGGAGACATTATACTAACTCCAAATGAAGAATTAATACGATCACCAATAAATTATTTACGCAGTCATTACCCTAATTATAAAGGAGAAATAATAGAATTAAGAAATTTTGACGACGCTTCGGCTCAAGATTTATTATCATAACTTGCTCGTTTTCCAAGAAAAATACGAATTAAGAGTCTAGCACAGACTCATGTGGATTGTAAAAAGACTAGAAAAACATTAATAGCAAGAGCCCATAGCGAAGCTCATTGGGCTTATGATAAAACTATGTTTCAACTTCGTAAATATTGTTGGGAAACAAAAGCAGAAGAGGTTAAAAATTGGATCGATACTTGCGAATACTGTGCAGAAAAAAATTTTAATAGTAGATTCAAAGCTCCAGGTACTATTATTAATGCGCCAAAAGAAATCAACGAATTATGGTATATAGATCATACCAAAGAAAAAGGAATAAAATTACTTTTTATTATAGAAGCGCTTTCAAGATATGCTAAAGTTTATCAATTGAAAAATCTAGATTAAACTACGCAATCTATGGAAGATTTAATGAGTGAATGGGGAACACCAAAGAAAATAATCAGTGACAATGCAGCTACGTTTACATCAAGGGCGTTTCAAAATTTATTAGAAAAACATAAAATAGAATATATACCAACAACTCCATTACATCCGCAATCGAATGGTATAGTAGAAAGACTTATAGGAACTTTGAAGAAAAGAATAATTGGAGCAGTTTCAAACAATAAAAGCTTTTACCCAATTATTACTGCTTATAATAGAACAATACATCCTACAACAAAATATATACATTATGAATCATTCTTTGGACGAATCCTACCTAAAGAAGATTTTAACTCTGACAAGTTAAATTCATTAAGTAAGCGATTGGAAGAAAATACAAAGAAAGCAAAAGAAGCAAGAGAAAATATACAAAGACAAAAGGAAATTAATAAAAACACAGTAGATAATAGACAAACTTCAAGAATCAACCCACAACCAGGGGGTAGGGTAAATTTTAGAACATCACGTGGATTTATAGGGCCAGCAACAATTCTCACAGTCATGAAAGTCATACAGTTCAGCTTTTATTTAAAACAAAAATTCTCAGACGACATTTTAATGAGATCACGCTTATCTCGAATCCCTTCTTTGTTACAGATGAAGGCGACAATGATGATATTAACAGTCATTCTAATTGACATATTTCATCACTGCAAAGCAGATATAGAAATTACACCAGCTAATATACCAATACTACAGAAAAATTACGGAACTGCTTATGTGTTCCAAGATACTTGGACTATTGTTAATTATATAAATCTTACAGCCCTTATACAAAATAAAATAGACATGCAAAATCGATTAACAAAAATCAAAGAAGTATGTAATAATGTTCACTGTACTGCAAAAGATTTCATAATGCATCAAGAAAAACGACTAAATGAACTATTCGCAAGATTATCTTTATTTTTACACTCAGCAGGCAATATAATACTATAAATCAAAAGATAGACAAACTATACAAACATACAGAAGATTCGTTAATAGCAATTAAAAATCAAACATTGTTTATGAAAGAGACCTTAGATTTATTAACAAAAGAGTTCTATATATTTAAAGAAAATGAAGATAAATTAATAAACTGGAGTCTTGGAATATCAGTAATGCTCAACAATTATCAAGGCAACCAAATTGTATTACTTAGTTTGCAAGAAATTGATGCATCGCTAGAAGAAGCTTATATAACGGGTTTATTCAATTCTATAATTACAGCAAGAAACGGAATATTATCACCTGCATTATTAAAACCTGAAATTCTTATAAATGGTCTACAAAGCTTATATAAAAAACAGCAATATGATGACATGTTAATAGCACCGACAATGAAAAATTATTTTTCAATATTACAAGTTATGACATTCACATCCTACATTAAAACAGACGGACTCGTAATAGTTACTAAATATCCCATTATCCACAATGACCTGTACAAAATCCTTAAGTTTAAACCTTTACCTATTGAAAGACGTTTTGGAAACACAGCAATATTAGATGTAACTAACCAATATGTATTAACAACGTATGATATATCAAAATATACGACCTTATCGAGTATAAATGATTGCAATCAACTTGGCAATACAAAGATAGGTAAACTACAAGTTTTACCTAGGCTAATAGACTCATTATCCGCTTGCGATAGAATATTATTAAATGACACAAGCAAATGTAAAGAACATTATTTCTCTTTAACTCATGATTTTGTAAAACGTATAGAAAATGATAAATTTTATATTGTACCTATAAAAGAAATGTTATTCAGCGTATTTTGTAAAAATTATAAGAAAGACATAATAATATCACAAGCTAGTATTGTAAAGCTTGATGATAAATGTTTTATATCAAACACTGCGTATTATTTACATACGTCACATGACTCTGCTACATATGCAACCACACTCTTAAACTTAACACTTAGTAAACCATATGAAGACAACTTAAATATAACCCTTCCTTTATTGCCATTTTCGGAACATGACCTCGGTAGTCTAAGGAGTCATGTTTATAACCTAGAACAAATACAAGACGAAATTAAAAGACTAACTTTACAAAGACGGAACCATTATTTTATTTCAACTGCGATAGACTATCTTCATTATTTGGGATACGTAGCTCACTTTATGATTGTTGCCTTTATCGGGTATAAGTTAAACATACACAAAATATATATATATATATATATATATGCACATACACATAACTACATACACGTAATCTCATACACATACGCTCATACAAATACACACATACACATACACATATGCGCATACACACATTCACACATATGGTTTATGATATAATTTCATTATGATTAGAGCCTAGACTTGACTAGCTTCTTCACAAAAAAAAAGTTCTCTGTTACCCAACATTATTGATATTATATTTAAGTAAAATATTAAAACTTTTATTATTTCCCCCGAACATATCTTTTGCCACTCTTTCACTTGTATATATTTACACACGTACACATACATACATACACGTTCGCTCATACACATACACGAATACAAATACACATATATAATCACACACACACACACACACACACACCAGCGATGCCGAAAGTGGCAGAGTCAGAGAGGGAAATTCAAAAATGTATAAAAAAAAAGTATTAAAATAAATAGTTTTCAAAATTTGATAATTAATAAATAATTCCAAAAAACAAAGTTACTATAACAAAATAATTTTTTTTCTATTTTTTACATTTTTTTGAGTTGAACAAAATTTTGTTGAACTCAAAAAAACGCGTTTTTTTTTAATCGAAAGGATTTTATCTCAACTTTTACAAGAATTTTGCATTATGAACTTAGAAGCTCCCATTGGGGAGTGATATTCAATATTCTAAACAATGATTTTTCAAAGAAATTGAACAAAATAGCTCATAACCTTGGAATGGTCGAGCGTCAGACCGAATGCTCGCGGCTTTTTTCATTATTTTATGTATGAAAACATTTTCCCAAGTTACATCAAGATCCGTGACCCAAACAAGGGTTACTCTCCTAGTTAGTGGTATATAGGTAGAAAAAAACGTTTCATATTGGTTAAAATAATGGCCATAAAAAATGCGCATTTTGAGCTCTTCATTTCAAAGCAATGGCCATAAAATGGTAAAAGAAAGCGTTTCATTTTTAACCGACTTCAAAAAGGAGGAGGTTCTCAATTCAACTGAATTTTTTTTTTTTATGTCTGTTACCTCATAACTTCGTCATTTCTTAACCGATTCGAAAAAACTTTTTTTTATCTGATAGAGAATGTCTGCAGGAAGGTCCCATATGTGTCCTATAATTATTGGGCCAATATTCGGTTTGTATGACCCAATTATCAAATTAAGAAAAAAACCAGGTGTTTTGTTTTCTTATTTACCTCCCTTATACTTCGTCTCTCTCTCTCTCTCTCTCTCTCTCGCTCTCTCTCTCTCTCACTCTCCCTCTCTCTCTCCCTCTCCCTCTCCCTCTCCCGCTCCCTCTCTCTCTCTCTCTCTCTTCTCTCTCTCTTGCCGTAAGTAGCGCCATACGTATTTTTTTTCGCTCCTCTTGAAACTTATTTAAACAGCATTTTTTCACTTTGCGGAGTGGAATTTTTTGCAGGGAATCGTCCTACTTGGAGTCCGAGAGTGTTGGCCTCATTCATTTGCATTTTTGCAATTGCATATTGGACTCTGGACGGTTTCTTACTGTGAAAGTGCAGTATCTCAACATCAACCTGCTTTTATCTCTGACACTGCTGTGGACTCTGCTGCTGCCTGAGAAAGTTGCTGTGGGCCTGCTTGTGTTATTGAGTGTTGTTTTGAGTGCACTATATTGTGCACAATTGCATTGCAATTGGTTTTATTTTTAATTGCAACATAACCTCATTCTTTTTTGGCGCAATTACATACTGCAAGAGGGATCATATTTTTTTTTTTTAACGCTGATAGCGCCATCTCTTGGATAACGTATACACTAACTTCACTGTTCTTTTGATAAAATCCGCAGTCTCTCAACATCAACCTGCTCTTATCTCTGATACTGCTGTGGACTCTGCTGCTGCCTGAGAAAGTTGCTGTGGGCCTGCTTGTGTTGTTGAGTGTTGTTTTAAGTGCATTATATTGTGCACAATTGCATTGCAATTAGTTTTATTTTTAATTGTAACATAACCTCATTCTTTTTTGGCGCAATTACATACTGCAATAGGGATCATATTTTTTAACGCTGATGGCGCCATCTCTTGGATAACGTATACACTAACTTCACTGTTCTTTTAATAGAATCTAGTGGTAACAACGTGGAATTTGCTGCATGTTTGATTTAATTGCTGTATATTACAATAGTGCAGTATATTGTATGCAGTTGTACTGCAACTGGTTTTAAGTATTGTCTGCAACATAACCTCAATCTTTTTGGTGCAATCATCTACCACAAGAGGATTCTTATTTGCTTAGTGCTGGTGGCTCCATCCCTTGGATGACCTGTATATTGGCATCTTTGCCCGTCTATGTGATACCTGATGGTAATTTCTGCAGTTAAGGCGCTTTTCCACTATTATCTTGTGCTCTCTCTAATCACAGTCAAACGAATCTTACTCTGTACAAATTAAGCTGCTTTTCCACTTACAATAACTGAAACTTGGAAGCAACTCAGAGTGCATTTGTTAAGCTGCTTT
Organism: Anastatus disparis; assembly: GCA_017163975.1. Lineage (NCBI taxonomy): Eukaryota > Metazoa > Arthropoda > Insecta > Hymenoptera > Eupelmidae > Anastatus > Anastatus disparis. The sequence goes on from JAFFSR010000355.1 coordinate 4,805,266, forward strand.
TCTACTTCCAATAACTGAAACTTAGAAACAACTCAGAGTGCATTTATTAAGCTGCTTTTCCACTTACAGCAACTGAAACTTAGAAGCAACTCAGAGTGCATTTATTAAGCTGCTTATCTACTTTTAAATATACAACTGGCACCAAATTTAAAATTAAAATTTGAGATTCGTTTGATTAAGCTATTTCTATCTTGGAGGTCACTATGTCTAATCAGTGTGGTCTCTGTTTTAAAAACTTTAGTGCTGCATCTAAGCCTCAGCTTTGTGGTCGCTGTGGCAAGACCTATCACAGCTCTTGTACCAAATTGCTCTTAGTCAGAGATAATAATGACCAACAAGTAAAGGTATGTAACTTTTGCATAGCAGCTGCAAATCCTGATTGCAGTCGATCACGTTCTAGTTCTGTGGGTTCTATGAGTGATGTCTCAGCTTCTCTGTCTCTGCCGCGTACTCCAACTCCGACACTACCAGCGCTACAAACAAATGAACTTTTGTCTTCTATATTGAAGAAGATGGAGAAATTAGATAAGCTGGATGATATGGATACCAAGATCAACAATATCGGCACTCAACTATTGACACTGGATGGGAGATTTACAAGTTTGGAGACGCGAGTGGATGGTATTGCTGTGGCATGTGAGGAACGTTGTGGAGCAGCTGAGGCAAGGCTTGACAAGGTCTGTCAGGATTATCGGGAGCTTAAGGCGAAGCTGGAGGAATCTCTCTCTGTTGTGCCTGATCGGGCATTATCTGACCCTATGGCTGCTAAACTACAGGAATTGGACAAGCTCAATAAATCTTTACGGCAACAGTGTGATGTTTTGGCGGCTGGCCAGCAGCGTCTTGAGCGTGCATCAGACTTGGTGTTTGGAGGCCTGGTTCCTGATGAATTTAACGATCTGAAGAACGGTGTCTTTGCTGTATTGGCTTCTCTTAATTCTGGTTTTGCTCTCAGTGACATTGTTTCGGTTCGACCTTTGTCGCGACCTGCTACAGCTCGTAGTACTGATGATAGTACTGCTCCTTCTGCAACAACATCTCAAGGTGGTCCTCCGCTGCTTACGACGCCATTGCTCGTCACTATGAAGAGTGCCTCGTTGGCGCGATCTGTCATCGGAGCAAAGATCAGGATGGGTAGCCTTCATACCTCAAAGATCAGGAGCGACCTTTTGCAGGGAACTTTATCAGTGGAAACACTTACTCCTTCCTTGATCAACATCAATGAATATCTGCCACACTCATTGCACCAACTGAAGTTGAGAGTGCTCAGGAAGGCCAAAGATAAGAGGTACAACTTCCTTACATTTGTGCGTGATGGTAAGATCTTCGTCAGAAGGAAGAAGGAGGATGCAGCCATTCGTGTTGCATCGGATGACGACTTGGATGCTTTTTTAGCAAAGCTCTCATTGATATCAGCCAACGACGATGTAACCACTTAACATCTGACACTGGGGTAAGCTCATTCTCTCTTCCTTCTCACTCTAACACACTTCTTCCTTCTAACAATACTATTTCATCGGTCATTCATGATCATTTCACTACTAAGGATGGTCTCAGAGTTTGTCATTTCAATGCCAACTCTATTAGAGCGCCCATTGAGATGATTAGACTCTTTTTGGCTTCTCGCCCTTATTTCCACGTAATAGCTGTTACTGAGACCAAACTGGGCCAGATAGTTTGTGATTCTTTGATTGCTCTTGATGGGTATGTGCTTTATAGACAGGATCGTAACACCGGGGAGGTGGTGTTGCTTTATTTGTACACTGCTCTCTCACTTCTGTGCGTCTCTGTTCATCCTCTGGAAGCTGGAGTGGTAAGCCTGGTTTACCTGAGTATCTCTTCTGTGAGGTCAACTCATCTGACTTGGCTTCACCCATTTTCGTTGGTGTTGTTTATAGACCACCTCACGCTCCATTTTTGGCCAACACGGACTTTATTCCTGATTTGACCACTCATATGCACAATTATAGTACTAAGGTAGTTTTAGGAGATTTCAACACTGATTTGTGTTCTGAATCTGATGATTCTGTGTTCCTGAAGAGCCTTATTAAGGAAAATGCACTTTTTTCAGTGCCTTATGGACCTACGCATCATACTTATTCCTCTGATACGTGGCTCGACTTGTGCCTTGTCGATGCCAATGACTTACTGCTTGATTATTGGAAGACTGATGTACCATTTATTGACGGACATGATTTTATTGCTGCGACTGTGAAGTCGTCTCTCTCTAGGCCTACACTTAATAATTTTACTTATCATGATTATAAAGCGGTTGATGAGGCTGCTATTCTTGATTATTTTCGATCGCTGAATTGTGCTGTGTGTAACGGTGACTCTTCTCTTTTGGCTCGCCTTGAATGTCTTTACACTCATCTTAATGAAGCTATCTCACGGTTTGTGCCTGTTAGGCGTGTTCGACATCGTCCGTGGTTTACCTCTGAGCATCACCGCTTAATCTCTGAGAGAGATAGGCATTACAGACGCTTCAAACGTACTAGGCTGCGTGCTGATCTTATATGTTATAGAGATGCTCGAGATCGGGCCCATTCATGCATCGAATCAGCTAAATTACTGTATTACCACGACAGACTATCTAAGATTACTGACGCAAGACAGATCTGGAAAGAACTCAAGAACCTGGGCGTATGTTCCAGCAGTAGTGACTCTCGACATTCTTTTTCAATTAATGATTTGAATCGGTATTTTGGTGGTGTTGCGTTTGATCCTCTGGTCCCCTCCATTTCTGATTACATGAATACACTTGCTCTAGATGAACCACTTAAACCCATGTTTAAGTTTAATCCAGTTACTTTGGAGGAGGTATGGATGGCTGTTTGTCATTCAACTTCACAGGCCAGAGGGTTTGATGCTGTTCCTCAATCTTTTGTCCGTGCGGCATTTCCGGTCATTGGGTCTTTGTTATGTCGTATTTATAACGACTCATTGCGTGAATCCTTATTTCCTTCATGCTGGAAGATCTCACTGGTCACTACAATAAACAAAATCTCCTCTCCTCAAGCTTTTGGTGACATTAGGCCAATTTCTTTATTATCTTTTATGTCCAAGGTTCTTGAACGTCTAGTCCATGATCAACTCTACAATTACCTGACTATACGACAGCTACTGGCCCCTTATCAGACTGGATTTCGAACTGGACATAGTACTCAGACCGCACTACTGAAACTAACTGAGGACATTAGACGCAATATGGACAGACGCTATGTGACGTTGCTGTTGCTATTTGATTTCAGCAAGGCATTTGATACGGTATGCCATGTCTCTCTACTCAGAAAAATGTCTTCTCTTGACATCTCGCATTCAGTTGTGCGTTGGTTTGCGTCTTATCTCTCTGAGAGACAGCAGGCTGTTATTGATGCAGATGGTAATGCATCTGACTATGTAACATTAAATACTGGTGTTCCCCAGGGCTCTGTCCTTGGTCCACTGTTGTTTTCTATATACATCAATGATGTGGCTGCTGACTTCCATGCCGATGTGCAGCATCTTATCTATGCTGATGATCTTCAGGTGTACATTCACTTCCCAATTGCTAAGTTGGCTTCTGTTACTGCTCTCATGAGTGATCAAGCTGTCAGTATTGTTAACTGGGCGACAAAAAATCATCTGAAATTAAATGTGAGCAAAACAAAGGCTATTATTATTGGATCTTATTTCTATGTCAATATGCTGCCCTCATTACACATCACTGGTGTTCCAATAAACGGTGATCTTATTAAGTTTGAATCTTCTGTTCGTAGTCTTGGTGTATGGCTTGATAGTAAGTTGAACTGGAAGGACCAAATTGCGCATGTGTGTAACAGGAGTCACTCATTGCTCTATAGATTAAATTTCTTTCGAAAAAGTACCACCATTGCACTACGTAAGCATCTTATCCGTTCTTTGCTGTTTCCTTTACTTGATTACTGTTGTTTGGTCTATATTGACCTTTCTGCTGAACTCGATCTGAGGCTTCAAAGGGTTGTAAACTCTGGTATTCGTTACATCTATGGTGTAAGTAGGCGCGGGCACATCTCTGTTTATAGGTCCTCTCTAGGCTGGTTATCCACTTTGGGTAGAAGAAACTACTTCGCTACTACCTTCTTATACAAAATGTTTTTGTCATGCTCACCTTCATATCTTTATTCTAGATATTTGTGGAGCCGGCCTGTGAGGACACTGAGGGGTGATGTGAGACCGTTAACCATTCCTTTTTCATCTACCGAGTATCACCAAAGATCGTTCCTGGTTGTGTCATCGCAACTATGGAACGGTCTACCATCATCTTTAAGAGATTCTTCATCGTTGGCATTATTCAAGGCATCAACATATTCGCACTACCTTTCCCTTGAGAATGAGCCTCTGCTCCGAGCTAGGCTTTAATTATTTTAATTACTGTATCATTATTTTAATTATATTTTTACTTAGTATCTCATTTTATATATATATATACTTACGAATTTGTATTATTTTTGTTGTACAACATAATGTACAGTTAATAAATTTAAATATCTATCTAAAAATATCTATCTCTCTCTCTCTCTCTCTCTCTCTCTCTCTCTCTCTCTCTCTGCTCTACTGCTCTTTGACTTTTCCAAAGCTTTGGACACTGTTCCGCACCTGCGCCTGCTCTATAAACTTCGTCGTTTCAACTGCTCCGACTCAGTAATACGATGGTTCGCATCGTACCTTAGCAAGAGAATCTACTCAATACCTGACCTTGAGGGTCGTGTGGGGGAGTGGGTCACCTGTACAGCAGGCGTACCACAGGGCAGTGTCTTAGGACCGTTACTCTTCTCTATCTTTATAAACGACTTACCTCTTGTCTTAACAAGGTCAACACATATCTTGTTTGCCGACGATCTTCAAGTCTATCACTCATTTTTGCCGTCCAATCTACATAGTGAGATTGACTTTTTAAATCACGAGGTGGCAGCTGTTGTCAAATGGGCGAGAGAAAACGAGCTCACCCTAAATCCCTCAAAAATGCAAGCGATGTTCATTGGTAGTGAGCAATATATTTCGAGAATCGATCTGTCTTCATGCCCCTCTATCTATGTCGATAATAAAGTGGTGCATTATACGAACACTGTTAAGAACTTGGGGGTCTGGTTGACCAGTACTTTAAACTGGAATAAGCAAGTGAATTCAGTTGTGGGACGTATTTTTGGTACACTTCAGTTTCTGAAATTCCACAGACAGGCGCTTTCTAGACAAATCAGAAAGGATTTGGTGGAAGCTCTCATCTCTCTAATATTTGATTACTGCTGTGTAATCTACGATGACCTGCCACAGATTCTAAATATCAAGCTTTATCGTGCCTTGAATGCTTGTGTTCATTTTGTATTTGGTAACATAGGCTGGCAGGATAGAGTAACTCCGCATCGTCTTCAGCTGGGTTGGTTGTCAGTAAGTAACAGGCGGCTCTATTTTAAATCGGTACTGGCACACACGATTATTTCATATCAAAAGCCAACTTACTTAGCTACAAAATTTATGCGTGTGAATATTGACGCGGTTGTTAGATCATCAAATAGACTGCAAATGAGACTACTTATCTGCCCTGTTGTGAGGACAGCAGCAATGCTTAATTCATTTGTTTACTCGGCTTCAAGTTTTATCAACAATAATTCTGAAATGATCACCAGCTTCGAAACGTGTCAAACTCAACTAATTAAGTCAAAATTGTTCAACAAATTCCTGCTCGACGAACGCACTGAATGGCTGGGTACATCTGGGAGTTGATGAATGTGCTTTGCCAGATTCTCTGGTAAAGTTCTATCTACTGCTAAATTTCCAATTAGCTGACTTCTATTGGTTGTCTTTTCGTAAATCGTGCAAGTTGATGAGTACAAGGTCAAATTTATAGTCATAAGCAAATGATTTTTACAATTAGGAACTACATTTTTGTTTATATTTTAGAGAAATCAATATACATTTTTCCTGTTATACTTACTCCTTAGTTTATAACTCAATTTTTTTAACAACTTATAATTATATTAAACATTTATGTATTACTTATGGGTCATACGGGGTTGAACCCCATGATCCGAATAAATTATGAATCAATCAATCAATCTCTCTCTCTCTCTCTCTCTCTCTCTCTCTTTCTTACCTGAGCTTGAATCTGCATACATGCACACATAACGACACTGTGCTGTTAAGCCTTCTTTCTTTCCTGCTATATATTGCTTGGTGGTGTACTAATTCATGCGTTATGAATTAATAATGAAAGTTCAATGTAATAAGTGGGTCTACCTATATTTGCGTTTTTAGTAAGGGGAATCACTAGAAGATAGAAAATAAAAATTTTTTAACAAAAACAAACAATTTAAAAAATTTTTAATAAATAAAAACCGACTTTAAAAGTATCGAATAAAAACAAAATTTTTTACAAAAAATAAGATTTTAAAAACATTGCACTAAAAAATAACAAATAAAAAATTTTTAACAAAAGAAAAAACCGACTTAAAAAAATGCACTGAAAAGTAACAAATAATTTATTATCTTTAGAAATCATACAAATAATTGGTAAAATACAATTTTAGAAGTCGGCGTCTAATTCTAAATCTGTGGTGCGTAGGCAGAACGACTTAGTCTATTTTTTCAAAAATAACGTTCACATTCATTGTTCAAAAATAACGTTTACATTTATTGTTAAAAAATAACGTTTACATTCATTTAAGAATTGGACGCCGACTTCTAAAATTGTATTTTACCAATTATTTGTATGATTTCTAAAGACAATAAATTATTTGTTACTTTTCAGTGCATTTTTTGAAGTCGGTTTTTTTTTGTTAAAAGCTTTTTCTACCAGGGTTAAGACTTTTTTTTCTCTCGCACATATCTTTTGCGAACTTTTTACGTATATATATATACATACACGTACACACATACACGTCCTCACATACACATGCACTCATATAAATACACACATACACTGAGAAAAAAATCATTGAATCAATGAAATGATATAATTTAAAAAAAGTTTTATTGATTCAAATAATTATTTAAGATAATTATTTATAAAGAAAAAATAAAAGACACGTATTTTTTCTTATATTTTAAAAATGTAAATTCAAAGAAATAGAGGCAGTTGAAATTGTGTAACGTCACGACATTATGACGTCATATACATTGGCGCTATATCTATATATATCAAAATTGTATTAACTTTAACTGGCTATAACTTTTGCAATTTATCATATTTTAAAAAACACAAAAATACGGGTCTTTTATTTTTTCGTATTCTTCCTGACGGATATAATGCATTTTTTTACGATTAGACCCTATTAAATTATAAAAGTAATAAAGTTATTTTATACTAAACAAATAGTAATAGAGTAATATTATATTAAACAAATCAATTATTTGAATCAATTGAAAATTTAATAAATTAAATGTATCCAATTGATTAAAATATCGCAATGAAATTATTTGATTAAAAGACAATAAGATATGTTTAATTCAATTACCGAAATATATTCTTATGTCAATCAAAACTTGATAGAAATAATAGAATAATTACGTTAGCATTAGTAAAAATTTTATTAAAATAATCAAATATATTATTGAACATCAAAGTAATTTAGTAGAAGTGTCATAATATTTAATTAAATTAGTGAAATATATTCTTATGTCAATCAAAACTTGATAAAAATAATTGAATAAATATGTTAATGTTAATAAAGATTTCATTAAAATAATTTAATATCTGATTTCAGTTATTAATTACTAACTCATTATCTTAATGAATCATTTATTAACGTTTACATATTTATTTTATTATTTCTATCAAGTTTTGATTGAAATAAGAATATATTACACTAGTAGTATAGGTATCACTATGGAGCGTCACAACAGACCCCCACTCCTGACCCTTCGCAGAGGTGAATGACCTCCGAGCGACATCAGGAGCGGGATGACCCACTATTACACCGTAATATACATATATATATATATATATTATTATGATGTCATGTGTGGAAGGGTCGAAGGAGTTTGTTATGACACTCCATAGTGGTACCCAGATTTTAAAACACACACACACACACACACACACACATATTTTAAAAATTTATAAATTAAAAAAAAGGTACTTACCATTTTTTTATCAGCATCAACATATTTTTTTTAACACCTTGCACTTCCATGAGTTTTTAAAACACAGTTTTTGCACTTTATTAGTTTTTAAAACACAGTTTCACAGTTTTTCACTTTTTTAAAACACTTTATTTTTTATTTTTTAACCACTGTTTTTTTTTTTGAGTTTCACAGTTTTTCACTTTACACAAATACACAAAATTTAATATTCGAACCGTCGACGGCGAAGTCGCAGGGCCACTTCATACCGACAGCAAAACATCCTCGCCCAGTGTGTTGCTGTCAAAAATATTTCTTGATACACCGGGTCCAAGGTAACGTCGGTGTTCAGCGCGACGTTAATAAATGGTCGTGGAAGCCACCTCAGTGAGCTTGGCTCACGGCTTCGCCGCCGACAAAAATCATCCAACACCACCGGGTGTTCATAGGAATAAAAACGCCAGTGGTCCTCCCATAATAGGAGGACCACCAGCGTATTATCGCCGAAACCGGAGAAGTTAAAATTGCTGAACTGCGGGTACATTTGCATCCGTCGGATCATCACAAGATGCACGTATCCGATCGGTTCCGGCGGTACAGTTGCCGGCTTTAGCGCGGGGAGAGGATTAGGGTCCTCTCCATTACCCTCGCGAGGCTCTTTATCGTCCGGCAACATCTTGGACATTAAAATCATTGTCTTGATCTTAGTGTCATCCTCCTATCTTAATCATATACCGATGATCTAATAACATCAAAATTTGACATGTGAAAGAAAGTTTCTTTCACACGTGCAGTTTTCTACTAAAAATCAAAACAAAAATACACAGCAGAAATAGGCCGTCATGTTTCTATAAAACATCTATATCAGCACTTTTGAACCAATATTGTTACAATGCAGCTGTGGTTAGCCTACGAGAAATTAAAATAATACATTTAAAATTCTCGTAAAAATTGCAGAGTTGAAATCCGCATGTGGATAAAAGATAAGTCTGCATTTTGGTATCATCTTCAAGGATAGAAATATGTATCAAAAATCACCTTGATATCTTTATTAGATCAATAGATAATCGATCATGTATCGATTCTTGATCTATTGATCCTAGAAAGCTGATTTTTTTGAACATATAATAATCTGAACATAAGAAATCAAATGGCATCATAAGAAATCATTTATATTAAAAATTGATTAATTTAAAAAATTGTAATTACGGTATTATTTATCATACACAGTGTTAAAAGCATACGCACATCCTTATCTTATCTGATAATTCATACACAAATTACAAATTTTAAAATTCACAAATTTTGGAAAATAAAAAAATTTTATGACGCCATTCGATTTTTTGCTGTTCAAATAACATATCTACCAAAAATCACCTTAATATCTTTATTAGATCAATAGATAATCGATCATGTATCGATTCTTGATCTATTGATCCTAGAAAGCTGATTTTTTGAACAAATACTAATCTGAACATAAGAAATCAAATGGCATCATAAGAAATCATTTATATTAAAAATTGATCGATTGTAAAAATTGTAATTACGTAATTAGTCATCATACACCGTACTAAAAGCATACGAACGTCCTTACCTTATCTGATAATTCATACGCAAATTACAAATTTTAAAATTCACGAATTTTGGAAAATTAAAAAATTTTATGACGACATTCGATTTTTTGCTGTTCAAATAACATATCTACCAAAAACCACCTTGATATCTTTATTAGATCAATAGATAATCGATTATGTATCGATTCTTGATTCATTCAACCTAGAAATCCGATTTTTTGAACATATACTAATCTGAACATAATAAATCAAATGGCATCATAAGAAATCATTTATATTAAAAATTGATTGATTTTAAAAATTGTAATTACGGTATTATTTATCATACACAGTGCTAAAAGCATACGAACATCCCTATCTTATCTAATGATTCACAGAAATTACAAATTTTAAAATTCACAAATTTTGGAAAAATAAAAAATTTTATGACGCCATTCGATTTTTTGCTATTCAAATAACATATGTACCAAAAACCACCTTGATATCTTTATTAGATCAATAAATAATAGATCATGTATCGATTCTTGATCTATTGATCCTAGAAAGCTGATTTTTAGAATTTATACTAATTTTAATATAAGAAATGCAATTGCATCATTAAAATTGTAATTACAGGTTTGTTATATTACCCGCATCATTTACTCTTAAATATTTTATTTTTTATTTCAATACTGCTTAGTTAGAAAATGATTTAAAAGAAAGTACGACGTGTAGCTTGCAGAATTTTCAGAATTCTTACTATTGATATTTTATAGTTTCTTGGTATAACACGTGTGCTTGCAATTCTCAGAATGCTTACTATTACTCTTTCATTGTTTCTTAGTATAACATGTGTTCATCACATATCATCATCACACGTGTGCTTACAATTTTCAGAATGCTTACTATTGCTATTTTATTGTTTCTTGGTATAACACGTGTTCATCATCACACGTGTGCCTATATTTTTTAGGATGCTTACTATTGGTATTTTATAGTTTCTTAGTATAACTCGTGTTCGCCACATATCATCATCACACGTGTGCTTCCAATTTTTAAAATGCTCACTATTGGTATCTCATTGTTTCTTGGTATATAAAATTGTATTGTCTCTTTATTTGCACCTCAGCTGCTCCTCATTTCTTTTATTCTGACAGCTATAAAATGCGCTCGAAACAGTGCTTGCTCCATAGTTGTACTTGAAGGCTTGATAGATAATCATGGAAAACGTATCTAGATTTCACGCTTTTAGTGTGCTCAGTTGTGTGCTACGTTTCGCTATTGCACACGAACTGATGATACGCACAATTTGTCAAAATATACAGCGTGGCAATTTAAGAAATTTACCGACAGAAGCGTTATTAAGTAGATTACGTTTTATTTTATTACATTGTACCGTACGAACAATAAATTATTTACAACGACGAGGATTATTTTCCAATAGATTTATACTTGATATGGAGGACAGTATCATACGACAAAGAAATCTTTCAGATCCAGATTCGAACGAGGTGCTGCGACAAAATGGTAATTAATTAATTTAAATGCTTTAATCTATATCTACACATAATTAATACATTAATCATTTTAGCACTACGACAGATGGCAGACGATATTAAAGGTGACGAGATTATGGCTGGTTGTGAATACGTGTTTAGTGAGTGAGAGAGATTTTTAAAAGCTAGAAGTTTTTTACAGAAGAATATTTTTTAACTTTTTATAATTTATTTTTCTTGTATTTCTAGAACCTACAAGTGCAAGTGTTGTGGAAGAAGAAGATGATGATAACCCCGTCATTCCATCATCATCATCAAGAAGAGTATCATTTAGAAGGTTATCATCATCATCATCGTCATCATCTTATTTGTGATGTATTTTCGTCCTCATTTCGTTCGTACTAACGTTTAAGGAGAAATAAGCGAAAAATTTGAAAAACCATGGTCTTGGTGGGTTGTTTTGTGACGTTGCAAAATACCCGAAAACGTACAAATTCAAAAATTTATAATTTACTTTATCTCTATTCGTTACCTAGACTCTCTCAGAGGAGATTCGACCGAAAGTAAGCTTGTGCTCGGGACGCACCAGCTCTCGTTAACCACGTTCAATAACAAAAAAAAACAATTATTATTTAGAATTTTCAACACTACGTCATGCACGGCAAACACACACAAGGAATTTATTAAAATTGTTTTCTACATATATGATTTAACACTCTTTTGCTAGATTTAAAATAGTTTTATTCTACTTTCATTTTTTTCTAATCACAATGAAATTTTTGTTTAAATAACTTCTTTTTAACACACACATATAACGCTCTCACGCTCTTTCTCTCTCTCCCGACTAACGCGCGCCACTAATATTCCGCTCGACTTACAAATTCTTTCTACGCGTGACCCCGCTCTAACGATACATACACTTTACAATATAAAAACTCTCATTTGACTTATCGCCCCAAATTCTCTCTCTCACTCTCTCTCTCTCTCATAAATGCTAAATTTTCTTTCACTCTCTCTCCTTACAACACTTATCTTATTCTTTCTTTTTATATTAAGTATAATTAAAAAGTTACACACGTTTAACATAAACAAAAAAAAAAAATCTCTCTATCCCCTACACATTGCACGAAATACAAAGAATTAAGAAATAAATAAAATAAAAGTAAATTCACCACAACACGTCACGCTACAAAGATCGCTCTTCCCCTTTTTCCTCGAATTATATTTCTCTCTCGCTCACACTACCGGCCCCAACGACGCTTCGATGGCGCAACCGTTCTCTTTCTTTTCGCGTTCTAGATTCGTTTTTTTTTCTACTTTATCACGCGTAAAACAACAATATCTTATACAACCGTTTTCTAAAAGTTCTACTCTATTTCGCCATTAAATTTATTCTTATTTTTTTTTTTAGCGAAGAAGATGGCAACTACGCGTGCGGCTTAAATTTGACAATATTACCTTACAGTCGAGAGAAGCGAAATCCTAGTGGATTCTGTCCCGGCGAAGTTGATTTTGTCGCTGTGGCTTCCTCTCGTTCTCCCCTTCGCTTTCTCTCTCGTAGATACTCAGGATGCACGGTAACTTTTACAAAGAAAATTCCTACAGACGCTACTAACACACTGGCAATAATTCTCACTTCCTCGACGCTACACACACAATCTCGAAATAATACAAAAAAACTAATCACACGCAAAAATGATACAAAGAAAACTCGGCAATTAAAATCTCTATTAAATTTTCCCTTAATCACGCGCCCAAACTCTTTATAATTTTAATCACGAAGTAAACTCTGCACGTTCACGCCACGCTAATTCCACGAATTTACACACACAAAAAACCCTTAATAAAACTCTATTACTCTCACGACACGTCTATTCTCTGCTGCGGCCCGATGTACACTGACGCTTTGCCTGGCGAATTTCGACCCGTAACGTCTTTCTCGATTGCATCAGCCAATCGCTACGCTTACATTTGGTGGACTAGCAATATTTCCGGGCGCGAAAACTGTAATTTACTTATGTACACAATAATTTAACCTTTCCTTTTTGCAATTAACTTTAAAACAAAACCTAATATTATTACAACTTAGTTTTCTCTTTCCTTTTACAATTTTAAAGATAAATTCACATATATAAAAACGTTTGTTAAATCTTTCCCCGTCCGGCGACATGTACAAGAACGGCGCGCGCAACTCGTACATCACTCGGCCGTACTCTCTTTCTTTCCTTCTCTTTCACACTCACACACATATCTACGCACTCTCTCTTATACTAAATCTCGCTTTTACAATAGTTTATATATATTTTAACATAACGCACGCTTTCAAAATTCTAATTCTCGCTTTTATAACTATAATTTAACACGACACATTAATATAAAAACTCTTCTTTCTTTATTTTCTGTCTTCCTTCCTTCGGCGACATTCGGCTATTCTCGGCGCTAGTCTCTTTCAGTATGGCGGCGGGACTATTTGAATGATAGAATTCCCTCAAACATAAAAAAAACAAAATAGTCTTTTAACAAATTGTATATATATTTTATTAATTATTCAAACAACAGCAGAATTATTTAACTTCCTTTAAATTAAATTTAATATCACTTACCCTTCGTTTTCTCACAATAAAAAAAAATTAAAAAGCCTAAAAATTTCAAAAATTTTTGTGACGCGAAAACCCGCGTCGCAGTTTAAGATGTCTCTGTCACAGAAAGCTCTTCATAAATATTTTTCCATAAAAGTACATCACAAGACCTTCAAAATGAGCCCTAGTAGACCCCCATAACCCTATCCTATTAGGCGCTACTTAATTTTGTCCAATAAAAAGTCGTTTGGACCTATAGTGCGGAACTCGCCTATGCTGTAAGAGGACAAATTCGCTCTGGTATACTACACGATTACTGGAATAGTATTAGACAGCACAATAGTAGGGAGCAAAAAAGAGCAGCTCTTGATCTCATTGATCAAGCACAGGTTACTATACCATCAACAGGGTGTGGTTTACAAGAAATTCATCAGTTTCAAATTTTTCTGGCTACAAAAAGCACAGCTATTGTGCTTTACTCTTTCCGGAATTTTGGGCGTGGGGATATACCCATTTATGATGGTACAAAAGTTGTGATTGATACATACCAAAACGTATCTTATACACTACGTATAATGTATTATGAAAACCAAGGACATTATCAACCTATTCTAAACTTGACTGGTGCAGCCGGTAGTAGAGGGTATTGCATACCATGTAATAAAAGTTACAAGTTCGCTATGGATCATAGATATTCTAATAGATGTTTTAAGTGCATGCAATCACCAGTTTGTGACAACAGTGCGTATATAAAAAAGTGCTTAAATTGCTTTAGAGAGTTTTTTGGTAATACATGTTTCGAGAACCATTTGAAATCAGAATCGTTTGAAAGAAACGTAAGTGTTTGTAAAGCGGTGAAAATTTGTCAAATTTGTTGTAAAACTATCCGTGTAAAAAACCGCGGTGAAAAACATGAATGTGGAGTTGTATTTTGTGACATTTGTAACAAACGGCTACCGATCAACCACTTTTGCTATATTCAGCCTATAGAACAAGATAAGGAAAGATCTGAAATATTATATTTATTTTATGATTTTGAAACACAACAAACTCTTTCTGTGTTAGGTGATGAAAATAAAAAAATACATGTACCTAACCTGTGTTTTTGTACAACAAGTTTGTAGTTTTTGTCTAGAGGATACTAATATATCAAATATGTGTGAAGAGTGTGGTATTCGTGAATTTGTATTTCAAAAAGATCCAGTAAAACAATTTGTCGGGTTAGCTCTATCACGACGTGAAAAGTTTAAAAAAGTTATTTGTGTAGCACACAATTCGCAAGGGTTTGATTGTCAATTTGTATTCAAGTATATCGTAGAGAACCATTGTTCACGGGAGAAACCAACGGTGATTTTAAACGGTTCCAAAATAATTCTGATGCAAATTTCAAGCGTTAAATTTATCGATAGTCTAAATTATTTTCATATGCCACTATGTGATTTACCGAAAGCTTAAGGGTTGTCAGATATAGAAAAAGGAACTTTTCCATATTTATTTAACACAGAAGAAAACCAATTATATATCGGTCCCTTACCGAGCCTAGATATGTACGGTGTCGATGGTATGAACAGTAAAGAAAGAGAAAAATTTATAGAATGGTATATTCGACAGACAGATACAGGATACATATTTAATTTCCAAGAAGAAATCGTAAAATATTGTAAACAAGATATTAAAATACTGAGAAAAGCCTGTTTAGAATTTAAAAAAAATTTCATGAAGTTTAATGTAGACCCATTCAAAGAGTGCACAACCATAGCTTCATCGTGTACGCGTGTTAACAGGAAAGTTTTAAAAAAAAAATCAAATAGGTGTTATGCCTGTGAGAGGGTATAGAATGGCTGATAATCAATCCATTAAAGCTATACAATGGCTTTATTGGATGGAACAAAAGGTTCCACATTGTCGAATCGAGCATGCAGGGCATGGCCGCGAGAGGAGACTTATTGAAGGTATTCTTGTTGATGGATACGCTCTACCACGGAAAGATGAGGATCATAATGGTACAGTTCTTCAATTTCACGGGTGCTACTGGCATGGATGTCCACGATGTTACAGAATAAATAGAAATGAAACATTATCATCAGGCGAATTGCTTGACGACAGATATGAAAGAACATGTGCTATATCCTTAAAAATTAAAACAGGTAATTATACACTCATTGAAATATGGGGTTGCGAATTTGAGCGGGAAATTTCACGTAACCAGGAATTGAGAGACTATATAGATGCGAATATCGATATTGTTCATCGTAAACCGCTGGATCCCGTGATGCATTTTTCGGTAATAGAACTGGCAACACGATAAAATTATACGAGTGTGAGGGTGATGAAAAAATTAAATACGTTTATGTATGTTTATTATATCCATACATTTGTAAACGAGGTAAATATCCTGTGGGTCATCCAACGTTATATGTGGGTAATAAAACTCAAACTCTCATAGGGGTTAACAACGATATCAGTAACGTTGAAGGTCTTATCATGTGTGATGTACTCCCACCCAGAAATTTGTATCACCCTGTTTCACCAGTTAAAATGCATGGAAAATTAATTTTTCCTCTTTGCCGTACGTGCTGTGAACAAATGATTCAAATGGATTGTATGCACGATAATACGATAGATCGGGTATTACACGGAACATGGGTGTTTGAAGAGCTTAAAAAAGCTGTAGAAGTAGGATACGTGATTCAAAACGTTTACGAAATATAGCAGCATGAGATGGTACAATATAATCCTGTCACGCGAACAGGTGGTATTTTTACCGAGTACATTGATGAATTCTTTAAACAAAAAACCGAGGCTTCTGGTTACCCGTCAGAGTGTATTACCAAAGATCATAAGGACCGATATATAGAGAACTTTGAACGTAAAGAGGGTATTCGTCTAAGTAAAACTGATATAAATTTTAATGTGGGTTTGAGATCGGTTGCTAAACTATGTTTAAACTCGTTACGGGGGAAGCTCGCGCAACGAGAGAATATGGCTAAAACAGAGGTTGTTACAGAGCCAGCAAGATTGACAGAACCACTTACCAATGCTGAAGTGGTTGTAAACAGTATCATCCCAGTCAACGATCAGGTATTGTACGTGAACTGGCAGTATCAGGATGAAGCTCTCTTGCAGTCACGCACGACAAGTGTTGTAATTGCAGCTTTCACAACAGCACAAGACCGGCTAAAACTTTTTGATTATTTGAACAAACTAGGATCGTGTGCACTGTACTACGACACAGACTCCGTTTTCTATGTCAGTAAGAACGACGAACACGATTTGCCGATCGGTACACTGCTTGGTGAACTTACTGATGAATTAGCGGAGAAAGGTGTTGGTACATACATATCATCTTTTGCCTCTGGTGGGCCGAAATTTTACGCGTACAAGTGTAAACTTCCTGATGGTTCTGAACAAACAGTATGTAAAATTGAAGGTATAAGACTAAATCATTCAAATAGTCAAAAAATTAATTATGAAAGTATACGCGAGTTAATATCGGGTAACACGGACGAAATTATTATATCTTCACTGACAATAAGAAGGACAGATTTTCACGAAGTATTATGACTTACAGAGACGAAAACTTGTAAAACCGTATATGGTAAAAGAAGATTTGTCGAGTTGAAAAAAAGCTACCCGTACGGATACGGACACAGTTAACGACTGAACTCTACATCGTCTGAGCAGGTATACAATGATAAAAACGCATGCGCAAAACAATTTCCAATCCAAAACGCTCGTGAGACCGTGAGTGGTAGGGGGAGAGAGGTAATATTGCAGTGGTGGGAGGGGGGGACGAGCTCGTCTCTAACGCGCTCACGGTTGTGGGAGCCAATCACGCATGCACTAAAAAGCTAGCTGTTCTGTAGCGCTCGCAAGCGGCGTGTGTTAATATTACAACAGTGGAAGGACGAGCTCTTCTTCAACGCTTTCGCGGATACGCGAGCGACCGCGCGGGGGCCTCACCGCGATCACAAGATTGTCGTAGACTCCAGAATAACTTTAGCTTTGTCAGCAGTAAAATTATTGAAGCTGTGTTAATGAAAAAGTACATGGATTTTACAAAGTCATAAACTATAAATATCAGTGTTTTTTGTTGGAACGTTTAGTGTGCTAACAGTTTCAGAAAAGAATAGTAGTTGTCATAGCAGTAAGTCATGGATATTAGATGGAAACACCCGTGGACATCTATGCTTTGCGGACCTACTGGTTGTGGCAAAACAGTGTTTGTAAAAAAATTTCTAAAATACATCGATCGTATGAGTGACACACGTTTCGATCGCGTGATCGTTTACTATGCTGAATGGCAGGCAGGTTACAAAGAGCTTGGGAGACATATAGAATTTCGCAAGGGGCTTCCTCAAAGCACGGACTACGCTGGTGACTCACGCCTAAAGTTATTAATATTTGATGATCTGATGCGTGAATCATCCTTAAGTAACGCCATTGTCAACTTATTCACAAAGGGGAGTCATCACAATAACCTAAGCGTCATATTTATTACACAGAATATATTTCATCAAGAAAAAGGCCAACGAGACATTTCGCTCAACGCGAAATACATGATCGTGTTTAGAAATTTACGCGATCGTACACAAATACAACATCTTCCGCGCCAGCTCTGAAAGCTCTGTCCTGAAGATCCACGATTCTTACAAGAGGCGTACTGGGACGCCACCTCACGGCCATTTGGATACCTTTTTCTAGATTTAAAACAAAATACTCCAGATGATTGTCGTTTTCGTGCTTGCATCTTCCCCGATGAGGAATATCAGTACGTTTACGTACCTCGAAAGCAGTTTAAAGGCGTTGATTCGAGTAATCACCTTCCAGTCGTATCTTTGTGATGGAGCGGAAAATTAGAAGTCCTATCAGGCAGAAACATACAGATATTTTAAGAGCGCTTTACCATTTTAACAGGGAACAACGCGCTGCCGTGCTCCGTAAGGCCGATCCCAAATTGGTCAGATACATTTGTGAGTGTTCTCTCAACGTGCTGCGCAGTAACGTTTCTCTCAACAGAACGCACAAAACGATTACGTAAACACGCAGGCATTCTTAGACGATTGGCAAGTCCTCAAAAGAATCTAGCTACGAAAAAGAAAATTATCGTACAGCACGGCGGATTCTTGCCAAAATTGTTGGCACCGCTCATTGGTACAGTATTGTCAAGTCTTATATCAAAATAAAAAAAAATGGAACACATAAAAAAAATGATTTCGTTACCACAAGAGAGTGTGGAACGCTTACAACAAAAACTTTTCACCAACTCTGGGTTAAAGTCGGTGCAAACACCAGGAACTGCTGTTAGCAGACTGGATGCAGAGATGAGTGATATCTTGAATTCTACGGACGATATGAGCGAGCGGGATAAATGGCAATGATATTCTCAAGCATTACAACGTTATCTACATTTTAAAGATATTAGTAGCAAGAAGACAGAAACTACAAAGAAAAACGATGATATGCAAGATGCTGATATTATCAACGATGATAATAATGATGATGCTGAGGCAGAGTCAAAACGAGTCGTCAAGGAATTAGAAGATCGTGTGGATGCAATTGTGGAAAGTGTACCTTCAATGCAGCGGGTCTTTTACAACATTTACGTGGCACAGGCATCGTCACTTGGGATGGTAATGATGCAACATGTATAGATGGTATTCCTATCCGTAGCGCAAATATTATCGACTTGGTTAACGACGCTATGAGGAAAAGACAGCACGTGAATCCGGCAGGTGCTCGTCAGTTTGCTCTGGCACTTCGACGTGTCGTGACGCTTCGGCTTTTTATTGGGAACGATCGTGTGTTACAGATAATCGATGAGGCTTCTCCTTTCGCTTCTCCTTAGTCTGGTAGTAGCAAATCAAAATCCGGTGGTAGTAACAAACTTAGCGAGAAAGAACAAGGGCGTAGAAAGAGAAAGAGAAGAAAGAAAGTCCCCAGAGATCACCGAAATCAGGGGAAACATAGAGTCGTCTGGGCACGAAATTCTGAAATTAGAGAAAGACGATGAAGGGGAAAAGTCTGTTCTAGATTCTATAATTGATTTAATGCCTTTTGAGATGCACGTACTAGGATACAAATTTTGCGGACCCGGAACGAAACTGGCTGATCGTCTTAAACGTGGTGACGTTGGAATTAACCCGCTTGATGAAGCGTGTCGTGAACATGACATAGCCTATGCCAATAAGAAGTCGACAGATCGTCGACTTCTTATTGGCATAGAAACCCCACCCGATGAACGTACAGTTGCAATGATGACTGCTTGTTGTATGGTTAGTAAAATTACTTTTGAAAAAATTTTTTCGCGTATTAAGAAGGCTATAAAATGCAGGGATAAGAAAATAAAGAAGACAAAAGCGTGTATGATTCCGACGAATGCATCATTTCCCTGACAATACTATAATACGGTTCGTTACTCATCTACCACAACAAATACAACTGCAAGGATATTGGAGTGTTGCACTTTCGGAGATCCAAATTCCTATGACATTTCAACATGTTCCACCAAACGAGGACGAAAGATTTGTCTGTGTAAAAAATATACCACCATCGTCGCTGGGGACTAATAAAATTGCACCGGTCGTTTCACCCAGTAATCTTATACGTTCAGGTGTTAACAAACATTTAGAAAGTGGAGGTGATGAACAATCTGAGCTGTGTAAAAGACCATCTACGTTTCCAGATAGAGCGTGGTGGATACGTATCAATCAGACGCGTTTATTTAACAGAGGAATGTACGCCAATTGATCACGTTTTAGAGTTGTCAAGGAATTTGACAAAAATTCTCGGGTTTGAAATTGGAAAAAATGAAGCTATCTAGGTCGATAAAGAAAAACCCACTATAGCTAATTACCCTGCTAATCTTTCTAATGGGTTACCAACAACTCTAATGGTGTACAGTGACATCTGTGAACCTTATGTAATCGGAGATGTGCAAGGTAAATTATTAAGAACGGTTTCCTTAAATACTGAGGATTGCAAATATGGTGGTGTGAAAATAAAAAAACTTTTCACCATCTATGTACATACCGCTATTGTTTAACTCTTTTCAAACTATTGAAATAGATATAAGAGATCAACAAGGTCAGCCAATACCATTTGATTTTGGCACCTTGACAGTGACATTGCACTTTCATCGTATTGATTAATAAGAAAAAAGATGAATTATTACGAGGCATACTTTGACATGCAGATCGGTGGTGGTGGTAAAAATGGTAGGGGTATCGGACGTATTTACGTTGGAGCCCCCTACCAAAGAGGGCATGGTGGTGTAGGAAGTTTTCTAGCTGGGTTGTTTCGTCGTGTACTACTGCTACTCACCCGTGGTGCTAAAACTGTGGGAAAGGAGGCATTGCGTACCGGTGTGAACGTTTTATCTGACGTTGCAACATAGAATACTCCAATCAAAGAATCTCTACGAAATCGTATACAAGAGTCTGGCACGAATCTTAAAAGAAAGGCTGAAGAGAAACTGGATAGATTGATGGAAGAATCTGGATATAAGAAACAGCGTTATCTGTCTGCTTTGCAGTTGGATGACGGCCGTGTCAGTGTTAAGAGCACTTGAAGAAAAATTAAACGGCGCAGCACAATAAATAAAAGGAATAAAGTAGTAAAGAAGAAAATAAATAGAACCAGAAAAAAAAGAAAAATTCTCGAAAAAGTAAAATAGTACGAACGACAAGAGATATTTTCTATTCAACATTCGTCCGACACAGACTTCTATCGAGAGCTGTCATTGGGTCCAGTATAAGCCTATCTTCTCGTTGACTGATGACGCACCTATAGAATTTGTAATATCTGGAAATGGTGAAGATTATTTAGATTTAGCACATACTATGCTTAGCTTGCGCGTTAGCTTATACACCACTGTCGATGAGTGTCCTGGAAATGTGACTGCAGAACTACTCAATAAAGTGGCAGCGGTGAATAATTTTATGCACTCACTATTCAGCCAATCAGATGTACTATTTAACCAAAAACCTGTGACAGCTCCAAATAATGCTTACGCGTACAGAGCATACATTGAGACACTGATCAACTATGGCCCTGTTGCTAAAAATTTTCATTTATCAACCGTTTTGTGGTGTGACGATACAGCTGGGAAAATGGACGATGTGGGTAGTGACAACCAAGGACTTGTAAAGTGGCGTGAATATTTGGGCTGTAGATCTTGTCGGGCATTTACATGCCGATGTGTTTAATCAAGAAAAGTTATTACTAAACGGCGTTGAAGTAAGAGTTCGTTTAGTGCGCTCTCGAAATTGTTTTTGTCTCATGGATCCTTCAGGATTCTTTGCCGTACATATAGAAGAAGCTAATCTTTTAGTTAGACGGGTAAAAATTAACCCAGGTGTGCTATTAGAACACGCGAAAGCACTTTCTAAAGCTACAGTTAAATACCCTCTCACAAGAGTTGAAGTCAAAGCTGTAAGAATGCATAGCGGTATACATGGTGAAACTCTGGATAATATTATTTTAGGACAGTTACTTTAAAGAATAATCATAGGGTTTGTTCAAAACAAGGCGTTTAACGGAGACCTAATGCTCAATCCGTTCAATTTTAATCATTTTAACATCAATTTTCTATGTTTGTTTGTTGATGGTGTTCAAATACCTTCAAAACCATTACAACCTGATTTCAAAGTAAAAAAGTTATACGTTGATGCATATCATACTTTATTCAGCGGTATAGGTGTCCATTTTCTCAATGAGGGAAATAAAATTACTCGTGAGTCGTATCCAAACGGTTTCTGTCTGTTTGCATTTGATATATCACCCGATTTATCGGTAAATGAATGTACTCATTGGAATTTCATAAAACATGGAAGTGTAAGACTCAATGTCAGATTTAGCAAACCTCTGACAGACACCGTCAATTGTATAATTTATGCAGAATACGATAACATTTTAGAGATTGACGCATCGCGACAAACAATTGTAGATATTAATGGGTAAAGCTATCAATAGATGGCGCTTACAAATTTTATCGGATGAAAAGACATCACCGTTACTCCTCAGTATAGCTTTAATCGTTGCATTGGTCAGACAAAAAGTTAAATCATGGATGTAGTCGTGAATATTCAGTGCTCAAAAGATAGCAATAACAGAGTTGTTCCAAAACAAGTCGCCATCGTTGCTTTAAACGATGATTTTAGCGGTCATTGGATTATCGCATCGAAAAATCATATAAACGCTTTTAGCCGAGGCATAAGAAGAGAAAATAATTGGCTTGCAGAACACCATCATGGTCTTGACTATTTTGACGGTGATGTCACGGAGAAAGCTCTCTACCAAACGTTGCGCGATCTTACTCGGAAAGTTAGAAAAATTTACATGAGAGGTAAACAAAAGTGGTCAATTCGATACGGCATTACAGCGTGAGAAATTATAAATTTAGAATCAAATAAAGATCGCCATTCATTTAATCAGCTACCCTGGTTAAATAAGTATTGTCTCAATCACGCTGTAAAGACACCTCATCTAAAATATACGTGCGCTTTAAACAATGCGTACCGTTTAAAAAAATGGTTATCTTTACGAGATTTGAAGCGTGATTCTGAATTTGTGTTTCAACCACCAACACTTCTTTGCGATGAACAGCCTGGAGATAATGGAAATTTTGAAGGTTATACCGTCCCACTCTGTAGGAGTGTACCCAGCAGATCAAATTCCGAAGGTGTGGACGAAACCGACAGCAATTGTAGTGAACACTGATGGCCATACAAAACCCGAAACGCATTGGGTGTGTATGTATGTTAACATAGTGGTACAGCTTCGTATTTTGATAGTTATGGAATGCCGCCTTTGATACCAGATTATATTAACCGTCTACGTCGTAATTGTAATAGATTCCGTTGGAATACGGTACAATTACAGAGTGAAATATCTGATGTGTGTGGCCAATTTTGTATCATGTTCTTGGATTACATGACATCTGGATTGGGTTTCGAGAAATTTATTAAAAATTTTTCTACTGATTTAGTAAAAAACGATGCTGTAGCCAGAAATTATGTACCGTTCAAACATGCTGATGACAACTTTTCTGGAAATGGTTGTTGTATGATAAGATGTTTTCAAAAGTGTTGTGGTAAGCTGTCGTTATTGTAACCTGATACTTTCTTGTCACAAAGTCATTTTCGTTACCAAGAATATAGTGAGATCAGTGTTCGTGGAATTTAATAATTCTATTGTTGGTTTCTTAGAAAACAATACTGCAGATGCAAGCCACGTGTCGATCAGACATGTTGACGATAACTTTTCCAGGAATGATTGTTACTTCCTTCTCGAAAAGTAACGCTTACCAAAGAAATAATGAGATCAGAGTTCGAGGAATTCAATAACAATTTTTTTGCTGATTCGGTAGAAAATAATACTGCAGCTGCAAGACACGTGTTCATTAATAATGCTGACGATAGCTTTTCTGGAGATCATTGTTACTTTCTTGCCGTAAAAGCACGTTCGTTACAAAAAAGTAGCGAGAGTGTATTTTCTTAGTCATCACCTTATCCCCTCCACTGTTTCTTGTGTTAAGCCTTTATATGACGAGATTATATTCATCAAGATGACAGTCATTCAGTTCATTAGGAAAAAAGGAAAAAATGGCGCATTAGAAGAAGAACTTTACACAACCCATCTTCAATTCTTTCTACGGTTTGAACAAGTCATTTACGAGAAAAATTTTAGTTGGTCTTGAATATAATAAACTACGAGATGGTGAATTTTTTCCAATGGTACGTTTACTCTCACCCGATTTTCAAGGAATAGCTTTCACTACAGCTACGTGGAATGAGTTTAAGCTTACGTTTGGTGATACTGAAAAATATTTTTATGGCAATGCTGATGATTTGATGGAGAAAAAAGTGTACGGAACTGGTTGGATTCTGAGGTATACTAGAAGTCATACTGATAGAGCCATTGAAATTGAAGAAAATTTCACCCCTACTTCTGGTCTGGTCAAAACCGGTGGTATTTGAAAAATATGAGATCTACTAAAAAACTAGAATATAACCTATCTTTCTTGGTAGGTCACATATTATTCAAAAACTACACAATAAAATAATTTAATTGTTATTACAAAATTTACTTATTATACTAATATCTAGCGAAGACTATTATTTATTTTTTGATACAACGGGTGGTGTTTATGTGAAAGATGAAAAACGCTATTAGACAAAGACAGTTAGTTCGGCCCCCTGTTAAGATTTTATGAAATTAACAAAATATTTTATTGATTCAATTACTTATTTTATTAATTCTATTTGATTATTTTAACATTCAGTAAAACATTTCACTGAATCAATAAAATTTTTATTAATAACAATGAAATTTTTCTTTACCATGAATGATATTGTAATTCAATGAACAAATCATCACATTGATTCAATAAAAAATTCCTTTGATCCAGTATTTTGATTTTAGATTTCAATTAAATATTTAATTGATTTGTATATATATATATATATATATATATATATATATATATATATATATATACACAAACACATACACATGCATACATGCACGTACTCTCGTACACATACACTCATACAAATTTATACATACACATACACACATACGCACATATGGTTGACATAATTTTATTATAATTAGAGTCTAGACTTAACTAGCTACTAGACAAAAGGATATTTTCTTTGTTAACTAACATTACTGTTATTACGATTTAGTCTAGGCGCCCAGAGGGTTTCGTATGAAGTTAGAGGTCCCACTAAGCAAGCAGGTGATTTATATGTATTTTGAGCCGCTGAATCCGAATTTGCAACTTGCTTTTCGCGCAAGTAGTCGAGTAATTTGTTATAAACAAATTAATTGTTTCAATGACTATAGTTTATGAACTAAAATAGATGCAGTAATTTTCTCTGCAAAAACTTGTTCTTTAATAAAAAAAACAAAAAAAATCGTTTTTGTTGCGTTTCGATTCGATAATTAGAACCAGAGATATGGCAAATATATTGCAAAAAAACATAGAGACGTAGCGCTAGCGTGGAACGCCCTGGTAAAAAACCTTATAACTCAACTACTAATTGATATTTTTTGAAGTTCAACATGTGTTTGAAAAATGTCAGAGTCTCAGCTTTAATGATAAGTTGTTATATATTACTTTCAAATGTTGATAAATAAGCTAGAATGATTTCAAGCAGAAAAAATTTTCAATTTTTCAGAATTGTGTTTGTTTATAACGAAATAATATAGGTGAGCGAACAAAATATTTCTATATTTTTGATATAGAATGATAGGAAATTTGATCTAATTTAAGAATCTGTCCGGTTTTTCAAATTCAAGTATGTAGAACCTGAGATATCGCAAATTTAAGTTGTAGCGCCAACTCCTTGCAATACGACATATGTGTGCAATATAGCGATCGCTTTCCTTATTAAAAATTCTTTCATTAAAAGGTAAGTAATCTCATCCTTTTTTAATAAAATCACTTTTGACTCGACTCTATTTTATATACTTTGTCATAATATTCATGATGTATAATCTTTGAGCATATACTACTGGAGGAAGCCTCCCAGCTAATAACTACGTTACAAGGCGAAGAGAGAAAAAGCTTCTATTTTGGTACGTGCTATCTCTCTCTCACTTTCTAAGTGGAAAACAGAAGCAGCCAATAAAATCAGGCGAGAGAGAGACAGCACGTACCAAAATAGAGGCTTTCTCTCTCTTCGCCTTGTAACGCTTTCTGCCATTCGGAGGCTTCCTCCAGTAGTATATGCTCGAAGTGTATAATACATTTAAATGAAGTAGATTTAGGGTTTTAAATAATCATTAATTTTTCTACTATAATAGTAAACAATTTACTCAACTTATGGAGTATTTTTACATTTGTTTATTTTTTTGCAATTGCAAAAAGAACAACAATCGATTTTATTTAAAAAATTTGTTTTAACCTTCCGATTTATTAGAGTCATCTATTTTTAGCTGAATCCTTTTTAATTAAATTTTTATTTAATTTCCTAATACAGAGTTAAAATTAATTGTATTACAAAAAAATGAGATTACTTACCTTATAATAAAAGAATTTTTAATAAGGAAAGCGATCGCCATATTGCACACATATGTCGTATTGCAAGGAGTTGGCGCTACAACTTAAATTTGCGATATCTCAGGTTCTACTTACTTAAATTTGAAAAACCGGACAGATTCTTAAACTAGATCAAATTTCCCATCATTCTTCATAAAAAATATAAAAATATTTTGTTCGCTAACCTATATCATTTCGTTATAAACAAACAAGATTCTGAAAAATTGAAAATTTTTTCTGCTTCAAATCATTCTAGCATATTTATTAACACTTGAAAGTAATATATAACAATTTATTATTAAAGCTGAGACTCTGACATTTTTCAAACACATGTTGAACTCCAAAAAATATTAATTATTAGTCGAGTTATAAGGTTTTTTACCAGGGCGTTCCGCGCTAGCGCTACGTCTCTATGTTTTTTTGCAATATATTTGCCATATCTCTGGTTCTTATCATCGAATTGACATGCAACAAAAACGATTTTTTTTGTTTTTCTATTAAAGAACAAGTTTTCGCAGAGAAAATCACTGCATCTATTGTAGTTCATAAACTATAGCCATTTAAACAATCAATTTGTTTATAACAAATTACTCGACCACTTGCGCTAAAAGCAAGTTGCGAATTCGGATTCAGCAGCTCAAAATACATACAAATCACCTACTTGCTTTGTGGGACCTCTAGCTTCATACGAAATCCTCTGGGCTTCTAGACTAATTATATTAAAGTAGAATATTAAGACTTTCTTTTCTTCCAGCAAATTTTTTTGTGACTTTTTCACTTATATATATATATATATATATATATATATATATATATATATATATATATATAATATTAAAGTAGCAAAGAAGTAATGTTAGTAAAAAAGAAATTTATTTTCGTCTAGAAGCGAGTCAAGTCTAGGCTCTAATTATAATAAAATTATGTCATAAACATAATTGTGTGTGTATGTTATTGTATGAGTATATGTGTATGAGAGTACGTTTATGTGTGTATGTGTATATGTATTTATATATATATATGGGTCAAAATAATATCTTTTTAAAAAAGTGCGCGCAAGAGGGTCACCGATTTTGCTAGTTTTGAAATATGTTTTAGAATCATTAAAGTTGAAAATCTCTGCAAAATTTAAGCCTTCTAAGTGCAAAACTCGCAGAGAAATGGCTTTATGAAGGTAAAAAAATCTGCTTTATTGGCTGTTTTTCGCTCTTTTTCAAAATTCTGCCAAGACTTTTTAACATATTTCGATTCGACAGACGGCATTTTTTGGCTTATAAAAAGAGCTTTGATAATTGAGTAACTAAATACGAGCCAGCTGACATGACTTTTAACTAAAGATGAAATTTCGCCATTTTACGTACCTTTGAATGGTCGTAGCGTCTTTTCCTCTTAACTTTTGACAATTTTGCAAAATAGGTTCGATTGCTCTTGAGAAATACATATTTTTTTTAGCGTGTTGAATTTAGTTAGAAATTGTCCAAAATATGAGATGTTAAAGTTTGTTAATTTAGCAAAAATCGCATTATTATAATATTTCACATATTTGAATATCCCATTTATCTTAATAGTTTTTAATCTAACAGACGGCAAAAATTTGCTTTCAACATGTTTTATTAGGAAAAAAATTTCCAGTAAGATTATTTGAGTCTATCTATGAGATTAAAGCGTTCAAAAATCATTACTTTGTTATATTTTAAGGGCACAAAACACTTTCTTCCGGTTCCACCATCGAATTTGGGTTTATTGTTTATTTTATAGAAAATTTACTGTAGAATAACCTCTAACAAGTTTTTTTACCCTACTTCATTAAGAGGCGGTCGGAACCATTCGCCGCTTAATGGAACTGCAATCAGGTGAGAGAAAAATATAAAATATTTCTTATACAGCTATTTACAATTTTCTAAGACAATAATATACTTTTAATGTCGTCATTTCCTCTAGCCATATGTATGTAGAATAATTATTAATGCTGATTTTGTTTGAAAAGTCTAAAATATTGATATAAAGCAAAAAATACGGCGCAAAGTAGAGCCGATGTAAACATTGGTATACATCGTTCTTTACTCTAGTAACACAATCTGTTGCAAGCACGATTACGCAGAACTTGCGTGGTCTGTTTCCACATTTTAATGCATATCTGCTGAAATTTAATTGCGACTGAAACGTGCGTCAGATTTGTAACAGATTGCCAATCGAAACGTGCGATTCTAAGATAAGAATAAACACGTAAACTTGCTGCAGAATCGAAGCAGTCTTTCGTAAGAATCTTACTGTAGCACTTTACTCCAGAATTACATAAGATTGACATAAGTTAAGTGCAATCATATGACGAGAATAAACACGCAATTTTGCAGCAGAATCGAAGCAGTCTTGCGTAAGAATCTTGCAGCAGCACTTTACCCCAGAATTAGATAAAAATGACATAAGTTAAGTGCAATTATATGACGAGAATACCCCGTTGAAAAAATCCAATTGGAATTTTCAATTGGAATTCCAATTGGAATTGATCGGAATTCCAACATGGATTTCCAACAAAATCCAATTGGATTTTTCCAACGGGGTAAATACGTAAACTTGCAGCAAAATCGAAGCAGTCTTCCTAAAAGAAAAAAAAAGGAACGCAAAAAACAATTAACATATACGCAAAGGGGTGGACGCTGATGTTATAGTATAAAATTATATACATTGGGGAAATTATATGAATTGTAGACATTAGGGAGAAGAGAGAAGACCATTGCAGCAAACTGTCAAATATAAAAAACGTAGATAAAAAATTTTTATAATATCTAAGAAAAGTTTTAAATAAGTTTCTATCAATCAGTAAAAGATAATAAATATTTTGGTTCTACATGCATACGTAATTCTGTAGTAAAGTTTTGTCGCAAGATTCTTATGCGAGATAGCTTCAAGTATGCTGTATGCTCGCGTGATTATTCTTATGATAAGATTGCATTTAACTTTTGTCCTTTTGATGTAATTTTAGCACAAATCTGCTGCAAGATTCTCACATAAAACTGCTTCGGTTCTGCTGTACATTCGCGTGTTTATTTTCATCATTAAATTACACTTAACTTTTGTCATATTTATGTAATTCTGGAGCAAAGTGCTGCTGCAAAATTCTTACGGAAGACTGCTTCGATTCTGCTGCAAGTTTACGTGTTTATTTTTGTAACATAATTGCACTTAACTTGTGTCATTCTTATGTAATTCTGGGGTAAAGTGCTGCTGCAAGATTCTTACGAAAGACTGTTACGATTCTGCTGCAAGTTTGCGAGATTATTCTCGTCATATAATTGCACTTAACTTTCTTCATTCTTATGTAAATCTGAGGTAAAGTGCTGCTGGAAGTTTCTGATGCAAGACTGTTTCGATTCTGCTGCAAGTTTGCGAGATTATTCTCGTCATATAATTGCACTTAACTTTCTTCATCCTTATGTAAATCTGAGGTAAAGTGCTGCTGGAAGTTTCTGATGCAAGACTGTTTCGATTCTGTTATATGCTTGTGTACTCATTACGATTCACAGAACAGCACTTGACAATTTGCAATTCTTACGTAATTGTGCTGCAAAATTTAGTCGGGAATTATTTACTCAATTTTGTTGCTAGAATCTGTAATAAGTTTATTCCGCAAGTTTACTGCAAAATATCTTCAAGATTCTGCGCATTCTTTCCGTTTCGTAGATTGCACTTTCTTTCTGCTAGAAACGTGCGATTCTGTTGCACTTATCTGCTGTAATTTCTTTTCATAAAAAACCTTATGAAATGCGGAAACAGACAGCACATGTTCTGCTGCAATTTTTTGATTTTCAAGAAAATTGTAGCAAAATTGCGTTGACCATGTTACCAGGTTACAGGAAGTTTTTAATAATTAAAGCATTAGAATAAAAATCATTAAGTGTCCGTTAAAGATGTATCTGCGTATGAGTGCGCGCTTTATACATACTGAACATAATATTAGGTAATCCAATACCCAAACAGCACATACACAGCGATTTGTACGCTGATGTGCCGATGTGCCTTCTCTCTCCCCTCCTAAACTTAGCTTGTGTAGTGCGTATTCGCTTGCTATACTCTCTCTCTCTCTCTCTCTCTCTCTCTCTCTCTCTCTCTCTCTCTAATCCAGACTGCTTGGTATAGTATAGTGTTTCCTCTCTCTCTTATTCTTATAACTTAGTTGTGTATGCACGCACAGATAGGGTCACACGCATGCAACACATATTAAAATGTAACGTGACGGCAACTTGGATTTTTATGCCTAGGAAATTTTCGAGGCACGCCAAAAGAAGTATTAACTTTAAAAATCTTAAGGTTTGGTTAACTCTAAATCTTTCAGAAGATATTTTTTAATATATTTTAATATTTGTAAAGTATACAACTGTTTCATTCAATGTTTGCCAAGGGACATTGGGAACCGATGAGTACAAGTTAACATTCAAATGAGTAAATGTAGCTAAAAACTACATTTTTTATTATTTTTCAATACTTCTTTATTTTTTCCAAGAGATTGCCCAGAATGTCCACTCTGTAATTTGTAGGACATATTTATACATATATTACCTACTTTGATGATTTTCTAAGACATGAGATCACGGTTCAAAACCTTGAAAGTGGTATTTTAATGCTTTAAATGACTTTAGCTCAGTGAATGGCTACATTAGCAGATTTAAATTAATTTTTCCTCAAAATTTAGAATATTTTAAAGAAAAAAGTTTTCCAGTAATAAATTCCTAAAACTCAACCCAACTGAGTAATTTAAGTTTGAAATTGGTCAAAAATATGGTTTTTGCCCAATTTTGAAGCTTTGTAGCTCTAAAAATATGTACTAAAGGAATTTAAAAAAATTCTGTGTAGTTCATAATATGGAAAAAAAAACCATTTTACCAATTTTTAGCAAAAAATAATTTTTCGTTCTTCGATTTGACAAAGAATGGGTGATATATACAGGGTGTCCCATTTTAAAGAAACCACCGAGATATTTTCGACAGTTGGCGTTGTATAAAAAAATTGTTCAGACGAAAGTTATTCGGGAAAATGGGACCTATCTTTTTATGAAATTAGTTTTAACCTTGAGATTTGTTTTCAAGGTCATTTGAAGGTCAAAGTGATTTTTTGAATTGGAACCCTTATTTTTGATCCCGGATTCAGAAAGAGCAAGAAATTCTACGTTCAGATAAGGTATTATGTGTGATGTGCGGTTGACGCCTCCAAGTTCATGTAGGGGTCAAATTTATTAATTTCTTCATCTATGCACACGAATGATTGGGTGAGGTTAATAATAATAATAATAATAATAATTATAACAATAACCCAATAACTTAAAACCCCAATAACCCGATAACCCAAATAACCAAAACCCAATAACCCAAATGAATAAAAGTCCGTTTATCTGAAAATTTGCCCACTACGTGTGTTCATACCACAATTAGGTACGTAAATCAATCTAACCAATCTAGGCAAAAAGGGAGGTAAGGTATTGATTACCCAGCCAATTAAGGCAAGGTGGGGATGCCCAACCGATCAAGGCAAGACGATGGCTACCCAGCCAATAAAGGCAAGGAATTAATTACCTAGCCAATTAAGGCAAGGTGGAAACGCCCAGCCGATCAAGGCAAGACGATGGCTACCTAGCTAATCAAGGCAAGGAATCGATTACCCAGCTAATTAAGGCAAGGTGGAAACGCCCAGCCGATCAAGACAAGACGATGGCTACCCAGCCAATGAAGGCAAGGCATTGATCACCCAGCTAATTAAGACAAGGTGAGAACGCCCAGCCGATCAAGGCAAGACAATGCACGGAAAAAAATATATAATTAAAAATTACTATATTTTTCATTAATGGGGGACAAACTCGACATATGCAGGAAATTTAACATACTTTTATGAATATTTACTACACTTCTACGAGTTTATGATTGTAAAGAAGCGGGGTTCTCTCAAGGAGTTTTACCTCCCATAACAAAACCCCGCTATCTAGGACAACTAATTTTATTTTACCTTCCGGAGTTTAGAGATTTTATCTAGTGAGTATATTCTGCCTGATCTATACAAAAATGTCATAAACTAAACACTCAGATCTCTTTTTTACATAAAATTAAAAGTTAATATTCTCTTTTTTTTTAAAGTTTATTTCTTTTTGCCCATTTCTATTTAATTGTATCAAGTTGTTTTAAGAAACAACTGCTGCAAGGTTTCCTTTTTTATCTCCTCAACTCGCATGTTCCTTCATAGAACGACCTAATATTAGAGGACTTCCACCTACATAAACAAATGATTTCCAGCAAGGGTAAACGGGCAGTTTGCAATTCCCTTATATTCTCCTTAGAGTTTCGAATACTTGACACATTAATTATAATAAAAATAAATGATATTTGAAGTTTCTTAACGAGGACTGGTTGTTCTAATCATTTAAAAATATTAAGATAAAATTTCATTTTGATTCATTTATCCCTCTATCTTATATGCTGTAAAAAAAACTACTGTTTAGTTTATAATTATCAGTTAAAGATATTAATTAAAAACGAAAAATTTGAAATAATATATCAGTAGCTGAATGCTCAAAAAAAAATAAATAAAAATAAAGAATTATTAAGATTTAGAATTTAACTAAAGGCTTTAGTAAAATATTTGTATGTATAGAACTGTTACTCGCCAATAACCTTTTGTGAAGGAAATATATTACTTCAAAATATGGAGATGCCAGTTTCGTATCTTTTATTCTAAGCAACAGAACAGTAAAAATAAACGAGGAAAAGAAATTGAAAATTCTATTCAATTGGGAAAATATGTAGATCCTCTTCATATCTAAATCGTTATTTATAGTTAAAAGCAATATTGACACTAGGTTGATTAGATTTATTATGTTACTATGCAAACATTAGAAAAGTCAGCATTTTTCAGTATTTTTATTATCCCTATTTTATACATATTCTACATAATTACGAAAAACAGTTCATTGATCATAAGTTATAATTTATTTTTATTTATTTATTTTAGTATATAATTTGTTTATTACCAATAGGAAATTTTACAGAACTTATGTAAACATGAACAAACTTTAAATCAATTTAAAGAAATGAAGTAGTTAACACAGATTCAAAACTTGGTAACGATTTGTCATTTAGTTATTCAAAAAAAAATCATATATTATTAGTTCCCAAGCAAATAAAATTTATATAAATTTAAAGAAACATGTATAGCATTATATTGTGATTCAACTTCGATACATTTTTTCGTGAATTCATAAAAAAAATAGTATAATGCGAAATCGATGAATAATTAAAATATTTTGCATCCATGAGTTGCAAGGTTAGTATGAATGCATTTTTTATTAAGATTTTTCTTTAAGTTGTTAATAGTTATGAAGTTTGTATAATCTTAAAAATTAGAATAAAATAATAACCTGTAGCAATTAATCTAAAAGACATTTTTAAATAAATCTTATTTTTCTTGTTTTCCTTGTATTTTTATCGAAGCGTACTTTACCAAAAAAATAATCTTAAGTTCATTGTTCAATGGTACTTATCTTTAATATGTCTTAGTTGTTACATTGTTGGCCGGCTGGCACTGCATTGCCGGCTTTCCTGTATTATCAGCTTGCTCTAGTTGGCACGCAATATCCCGCGTGCTATTTCAGGTGCACTGTATAACACCGAAATAATACCCGGCGGCCGAATCCCAGTTCGAACACAAACCATTCCTTCATATTCAATTTTCACCAATAAAATTGATAATTAACAAAAAACAGAAAAAAAAAACAAAAGATTGACTTCGTAACAAAAGCCATTATATCCCGACGTTGGCTTTAGTGGCTGCAGCCGTGGGGCTGCAGCGCACTCATGTCCTGCTGTTAGACTTGGTCGCGCGCGTCTCTTCAAACTCTTTATCTCAAGCTAGCCCGTCGTCAACGTTAATGCCGTCAGTCAAAAACTTCAAACCAAAGCAACTGGTAGTGGGAGGAGATGCGAGAGAAAGAGAGGTAGTTCTCTTTCTCCTTCTCGCCCAGTGCCTTGAAAATCATAAGTTCCCACTCTCAATGCAAACGAAAGTAGAGAGTGGAGACCTATGACGATCTCCGTCAATGCTAAACGGTTGACTTCCCCGAAACCGATAAGAGAGTGAAAAGAAAGTGGCCTTGGCACTTTTCAGACCTCTTTCTTCTCACTATAGGAATAAAAAGAAAAATTTTGAAAAGTTAAAAAAAAAATATTTTCTCAATAATGATTAAAAAAAATTAATTGAGAGTTGTGTCACTTAACACCCCCCCCTTACTACAAAGAACTGCCGTCCTTGGTAGTAGAAGGTCACGCAGGAGCAAGCATGAGAATCCAAGAAAACCTGCATCACAAAATTAAATATACATAATAATTATATTGATTAAGAAAAAGAAAATAGCGGATGGAGGTAAGGTTGATGATTGTTTACTTGATAAGGTGGGTTGGCTTGGAAATAATTTAGAATTGAGGAAAAAATAAGGATTCCGCTTTACAAGTAATTGCTTTAGATGAAAGTAAACACAAAAAAAAAATGTAACCGCATTAAATTAAGAATTTTTTTTTTATTTAACATTGCAATATGCCTAAAGTTAAAAGAAAAAGGAAATGATTTAACCGAAATTTTTACGCTAAAAATATAAGATTATAAATTGAACTAAAATTTTTATCAAGATTTAAACCATTTTATTTTAAAAGTTTGTTCAAAGAACAAAAAATTTTTCTTTTGTTTTTTTTATCTTCTGATGCCGTTTTGAGATGGTGATGTACCGTCTTCACAGGAGGAGCGGGGTTCTCTTCCGTTTGCTCCCCCTGTAGGTGGGTTGATTTTTGTTTTGTCGTTGCCTCATAGTGCTGACGTGAGGGTGGGTCAACCCTGGCAATTTCTCTGGCTATCGATGTTGGTATAGGCCAGCAGTTAATGCTGGCAGTTGTGAAGTCCGTTTCTCTCCCCTTTACCTAAAACAGAGTATATTGAAAAAAAATTGTTTTGGAAAATATTTAGGTTAGTCTCATGCATTGGTTAATTAAATGCTATTTACATGTTAATTAGCATTAGTTTTTTTTTTTTTTTAAATATTTGAATTATTAGTCAAGTTCTAAATTATTTACACGCAAAGCAAGCGGTTTAGGTTCTGCAGGATTAAGGATGAGGCGTACTGCCTGTTGGAGCACTTCATACTCCGTCAAGGAAAAGAAATACTTTTCAGTATTGTCGCAGGGTACAGAAGCAGTGGGCGGGGCTGCACTATTGGTAGCCACGTCTGCCCATGTCAATGAGTTAGGTTGTAACTCAGTTTCAGCGGACACCAGGTTAGAGGTGGTCTCCGGTAGTTCAGGTATGTCTAGCGCGTGGACGCAGTCTTTGCTATGCAACGCGTAATTACCTGTAATTGGTTTTTTACACAAGTTGCAT
Source organism: Anastatus disparis (assembly GCA_017163975.1). Classification (NCBI taxonomy): domain Eukaryota; kingdom Metazoa; phylum Arthropoda; class Insecta; order Hymenoptera; family Eupelmidae; genus Anastatus; species Anastatus disparis. The sequence continues at coordinate 4,841,426 of JAFFSR010000355.1, forward strand.
ATAAAGCAAATGTGGTCATCATGCAGTCTCGCGGAACCGTCTGTCGAGGGCTGCTGGTCATGGCACAACAGCATATGTGTGCGTCTATACTGTGTAGTAATGTCGTAATTACAATTATTACACCTAGTCCAGATGTTTTGGATTTCGTTCTGTTTACGTTATTGTCGTAAAGGCTCCGCTTGTTTCGCTCCGTATTTATTACGGGTCTGTAGCAAAGCTGTTTGAGCGTCAGTCTTATGCAAAAACCTTACGTATCTGTACCGATTTTCAGTTACTTTCCCACGAGTAATATGTACGTAGTCTAATAAAGCGAAGGGTTTGAATACAGAAGCTAAAGTCTGCACTGTGTCATTTTTTGTTACTAAACAAAAAGTCGGTTAGGGTCAATGTTTGTAGAGTCATTTTTATCATTAGATGCGGGTTTTTCTACAGAAAACTGGTCGAAAAATTTTATTTGGAGTCTAGTATACTTATGGTTAACGTATTCTAGTGTAGTTATCTGTTGGACAGGCCCTTGTCGTTCGAGATCTCGGATGATTTCCCAAAGGGTCTGGTCTTTGTTATTGATCAATTGCAAGGTCTCATTTCTCGACATCCTGATACGATGTTCGTCTGGAAATAGAGACGTCAAATTTTATTCCCTAATTGTCTACTAAAGCTGTTTGTTGTAACCCTTGTGCTGTCGTAACAGTGGTCGGGGTCTGGTCTTTGTCCGTGGCAGGTAAGGTGTCACTTCCTACACCCGCAGTTACGATTTTTAGATCATGGCAGGTTCCGGGTTGATAGCGTTTTCTTGCCCATGGTTTGTAGGTCCCAACGGTGCGTCTGCATTTAATAGTCTTGGCTGCCAACATCATAACTGCCAAACACAGCAGCACTCTCAAACCGTAACTTCCATACACAGTATGTCGGAGTTCACCATTGTCTAATTTATGCTGTGCGATTTCTTTTAGCTTATAAGAAAGTTGTTGTACGTCACGATTGTTCCAGTTGTATTCATCTTTAAGTTGCAATATTGGAAATAACTCTTTAGGTTTCATAATATGGTCAGGAATGTTTTTGTCAATACATCGGTAATTTCCAGATGTAGCTTAGGTTGGTAGGTGTAAAACTCTGTACTTGTACGAGTTGTCATACCTCCTAAGGTCACTTGCGTAGTCCTACCAGTACAACCGTCAGGTATCTGAATTTTTCCAGTCCCATTTAATCGTAGTATTTGGTCTCTCTGTTGGTGACAGGTAATTCGAATAGTTGTTAATTCGACTAAAGAGTACAACCATGCAGCTTCATTATGAAGATAACTCCATTGAGAGCTGAGCTCGGTCAGGTAGATTATGGTGCAGTGTCTAAAGTGATTTTCAGTAGGCTGCGTCAATAGCAGAAGTTCACAATCTTTCGAAGTTGGAACGTCAAGCAATGGCCAATGAGTTTCACAAATCATCCCATAAGCATGGTTTGTACACTCATGTAAATAGTCATGGTCGAACTTTACATATTGTTTGTTTTTCTCATTTAGCGCTAAAAACGCATGAGTTGGCTGGATTTTCGCAAAACCAAGATGTTGGTCTTCCCATGATTGGGTAGTTAATAATGGATACATACGGTACAGTACATTCGGTTCTGTTTCAACCATTGGCAGATATAACATTACTATCAGCCGGTTGTTGTCGTAGACATCATCTATTTTCGAGATCCTTGCTATTTCTTCCAGGGCTCGCATGTTTGGTAGGCATAGGTAAATCCCAATCACTCAAATGTTCTGTAATATCCTGGCTCATTTGGGCTAGGAGCTGGGGCGTCAATAATTCGCAAGGTAGCTTTCCTTGTAATAAGGTTTTAACTAGTTCGATTAACTGCTTGAGGGCTTCCTGAGCTTGTTCAATAGTCATAGCTAAGCGACTATAATGTGCAGTGAGACTTCGAAGGTAGGAGTCTCGTTGTTGCTCTGATTCGAGTGTTTGAATCGTCCCTTCCAAGTTTTTCAGCGCGTTAGCATGATTATTCGTAATATTTTCTAGGCTTTTAAAATTTGCTGTTATAAGATGAGTCTTTTGATTTGCTAGTTTGATGATTTCTTTATTATCGTTTAGCAACTTATCGATATTTTGGTGTACTTTTTCTATTTCATCTTCCGTGACTAGCCCGAAAAGTGTGTTGCTAACACTGCCAATGATACCTAAAGGCGTCATCGATCTTTTGATAGTCTCCTGACTGTTACTTGATTTGTCTCTAAAATGCAATCTAGTCAACAGGTCCTTAGCTTGGTTTTGAAATCTGTGCGTTTGGCTCTGTTTTCCTAATAACGAATGTTATTAGGAAATGTTGAATGTGCGAATTCAACGCATTTTCGCAATCCTCGCTGTCAAAGCCTTTTAAGCAATCTCTGTAACTGTCAATAGCGGCTGTTCGTTGGTCAGCTATTTTAGGTTGGCATTTTAGCTTAGCGAGCTGTTCCCGGCAGTTATTAATCGATAGAGTTATAACCTGGCTTATGTCTACCTGAGAGTCAATTATGTCGGTGTTCACATGTATAAGGATTTTTTTTTCCATTCAGCTCGTTTTAGTCGTAAAATGCCTATTTTCTCATAATAAATGCCCGGATTAGTGTTCAACGGTGTCAGAATATGAGATGGTAATCCAGTAGTTTGCAGTCCATAGAAAGTTAGCACTGAAATTAGGGTCGTCAAGATATAGCCCTTCATGACTAGGTGCCTGAGCCTGTAATGGAATGGTTAATATCGTTAGGCAAGTTTAACCTTATCGATATGTTTCAATATAGTTTTATGATCGGGGGTTTCCAGCAAGATGTTATTATGCCCTAGAATACCTATTATTTTTAAAGGTGACAAGTAGTACTTTTCGAATTTTGAGGTTCTGGGCTCATTCTTTATATACACATATTGTCCGATTGTTGGCTGGAATGTCTTGACCTTCTTGTCGTAGTATTTTTTTTTTAAATTTTTCTTTTCCACCTGGTTTTGTCCAGCTGTTAACTTCATCTCCTCCAGTCTTTTAACAAGATCTGTTAGATACTGGTTGTATGTCGCCAACCGATCTTCAGACGGTATTTTGAGAGGAAAACGAGCAGTTTTTCCATAAACCAATTCAAATGGTGTAAAACCCGTCGAAACATGAACACTTGTATTGTATGAGAAAGCGGCAAATGGTGCTAAACGGTCCCAGTCCTCCTAATGTTCAGAATACGTTCTGATAAAGTCCACGAGAGGGGCGTGGCTACGTTCTAAGGCACCAGTAGTCTGTGGTCGGTAACCAGAAGAATGTAACTGAGTTACCTTAAGTAGTTGCAATAATGCTGCCATAAAGTCGGACATGAAGCTAGTACCTCTGTCAGATAGTATGGCTCTAGGTGCTCCAAATTGGCAGATTAGATTTTTAGCTAAGGCTTCTGCTATGGTCGTCGCCCTTATATTCGGAATAGGAATAACTATGACGTACTTAGTCAGATGGCACTGCATTGTTAGTAAATGGCAATTCCCCGAAGTCGTTAATCTTAGTCTTCCAACCGTGTCGATGGAGACTTTGTCGAAGCTATCCAGTGGCGTGTCGGTAATTACCATAGGAGCTTTTTTGTTGATCCGATCTATTTTGTGTTGTTTACAAGTAGAACACTTTCGTACATAATCTAAGATATCATTTCTCATACCAAGCCAATAATATCTCTCTCTGATTTTAGTTAACGTTTGATTTATGCCTTTATAATCGCCTATCAAACTGTCATGCAAAGTAGAAATGATTGGATTTCTTTGCTCTTCGGTAAGATATTCGGATTTTCCGTAGCACAGAGTTATGAGAATACCTGTGTTTTAGAATTCTTCCCTTAAAATATCACTAAGTGTTCCAGGTGCTAGGTGGTCAGTCACCTTACTCGTCCTTGATATTCTAACGGTAGAGATGTTTTGCTTGTTGAATATTTCGATCGTTTGTTGTAAGAGATCACGCAAATCCTCGCAATCTAATGAATCCTCCTCGAAGTCTTTAACTACCAGTGAAAATATTTTGTGCTGTTTATAAGGGGTAATAATAATGTTTCCCTTCTTGGGTTTTCGTCTCTTTATATCCCTACGCTCTATTGCTCCGATGTCATTTAGTAATTTTGTTACTGGGTCATGCCGATCACAGTCGCCGGAGATAAAATGAATAATATCATCCCGCTGGTATGTGAGGCAATGTCTAGTGGGTCTTATTACTTGAATTCCGTTGTCAGATATTGCAGCCTTCGTTGTGCTAGCATTAGAGGTAAGTGAATTATCACTCCAAGTCCATGGGTTAGGTAAAATTACACCCATAACGTCATCTGGTGCTTTAGAATATTCAATGTTAATAGACCTCTCAGTTACTTCCGGGATTGCCTGTAAGTTGGGTTTCGGCATTGGCTTTCTGATAGTCCTGGGAGTGCTACTATGTCTGGGCACAGCCGATCGTATGCTGGGAGTGGTTGATAACGCTCGCTCCTATGATCGCGGAATTATAGAGGAGTCTAAGTTATCCTCGATATCAGCTTCTTCGGAACCTGCTTCTAGGTCAGTTATTAAGTTTTCGACAGTGTGCCTCGCAGTACTCACAATTTCATGTGTTTCTGACAACAATGGCACGGTTGCTGGCATTACCGTGTCCATAAGAGGTTCTTGTTCCACTGCTCCTGGTTCGTCAACCGTGATTGATCTTTCTTCTGTCGAGTTTCTACATATCTCTGCAAGCGTTAGCTTTGCTGCCATCTTATCTAAAATTTCTCGTTGGGAAGGTGTCGGTTCCTCATCTTCGGAAAAGTACTTTGGCAATGGTTTTACCGGTGAATCTGCATTCTTTTCTACAAACAACCAGTCTCCTGTATTAAACCAGTAGTCTTGAAGACTTTTTTCCAATTTTCTGGATTTGTTAGTGCAATCGTGCCTAATTCGGTGTTTGTCTGCAGCGGTGAGTTTAATGGTGCTTGCAGGTAACGTCACAGCAAGGTCATGTCGGTGGTCTTGACCTTGACTGAGGTCATTTATCCCTGTTGATGACAAAACAGATTTTGGGATTATTCCTTCGTAGTCAGGCAAGTCTGAAATATTAACGCGGGAATCACTGGTATTTATTTTACACTCAGTGGACTGGTTTTTAATAGGAGTAGTAGTTGTAGGTTCTAACTGACTACATTCACAGTCTATATCTGTTCCTTCACCTGTATCACTTGGTTGTACAGCTTCCATTTGTATAACACAAGGGTTACTGATTTCCGTCGTGTTAATTTTTCGACATTTTCCCGTGAACTGGATGGTTCTTCAAATTCGGTAGTAGAGAAATCCCTGAGGCAAGTTTGTCGTGTATCTTTTATAGGAGGTCGATCGTCGGTGTAAGAAGCACTTGCCTCGTTTTCGGTGTCAGAGACGGTAGTAGTTTTTTTCTTGGTTAATCTCTTACTTTTAGTTAAAGTTACACTAAGTTTACTACTACGATCACTCGATATATCGGTAGCTGTCAGGCTACTCAGCACATCTTTATTAGTCACAGCCTTGCGAGCTTGACTCGCAAGTGTCTCCCGATACGCTGGTTTTGTTACTCACCCTTGCTGAACACCACTAGTTGTTTTTGCTGGCGTTACTTGCTTAGATCGGGTTCTTTGAGCTACTACGCTGTGCTCAAGTTCAGGTAATTTCCGTCTATTAAGGGGACCCGGTGGTCTCCCCCGTCTTTTTTGGTGGCACAGGCGGTTCTGGTTTGGAAACAGATGGTCCGAGAGTATGCGGAGGCTCGTCAGTTTCAGCCACTGGCAGTCCCTCTAAAGTTTTCTTGCCTTTCCTGTCTAAGGTCAAAATTCTTAGCTTTGGCAACCGTTCATTAATTTCCTGCTCGGTCGGTGTTTCGACTGGATTTCTTGACAAGGCGTCAGCATTGGTGTTTAATTTGCCTGGCTTGTATCTGAATTTATAAGTATAATCAGTGAATTTCATCATCCACCGCATCAATCTTTGCCCTGGGTCTTTTCGATTGTGCATCCAGTTTAAGGGTTCATGATCTGCTTGAAGTATGAATTCCCTGCTTAGTAGGTAAGGTCTAAAATGATGCATAGCATACAGTGCTGCTAGACATTCCTTGTCTGTGGTACAGTAATTCTTTTCTGCCTGATCTAGTTATCGCGACAGATAAGCCACGGGGTGGTCGAAACCATCCTTTTCCTGACTCAACACCGCTCCGATTGCATAGTCAGACGCGTCGGTAATTAAAGTGAAAGTCTTGTTAAAATCAGGAAAAATCAGTATTGGTTGCTTAATAAGATGTCCTTTTAGATCTTGAAAACTCTGTTCCTGGGCCTCCCCCCACTCGAATATTGCGTCTTTTTTTAGCAAGTTCGACAAAGGTCTGGCAATTTTAGAAGTCTTTTATGAAACGTCTATAGTATCCGGCTAAACCTAGGAATTGTAGAATATTTTTAGGTGTTTTTGGCGTAGGGAATTCCTGGACTGCTTTGATTTTTCCAGGGTCTGGTTCAACGCCTTTTTCACTGATTATATGGCCTAAAAAGGTCACTTCCTTCCTTAAGAATTCTACTTTTTCCGGCTGGAGCGCAAGATTCGCTGCTCTGAGGCGTTCGAAAAACTTACTGAGTCTTCCTTTCATGATCGTGTAAGTCCTTGGAGGAGATGATAGTGTCGTCTAAATATACTAACATCTCTGTATTTTGTAGTCCTAGCAATATTTTGTTGACCATACGTTAAAACGTTGCGGGCGCCTCCTTGAGGCCCTCAGGAAGACGTGTGTACTGGTAATGTCCGTTGGGAGTGGTGAACGCACTCTTCCAACGATCGTCCTCATGTAAAGGTAGTTGTTGGTACCCATTAGCCAAGTCGAATACTGAATAATAAACTGACCCTCCAAGTTGGTCCAAGATATCAGTTATGTTTGGCAATGGATAAGCATCCCCTATTGTCTTCTTATTAAGGTTACGAAAGTCGATGACCATCCGCCAACGCGGATTTCCGTATTTGTCTGGTTTCTTAGGCACGATTACCACTGGATTATTTGAAGGTGACCAAGATGGTTCTATAACCCCGTCCTTAAGCTTCTTGGCCACTTCGTCCTTTATCACCTGTTTATGAATAGGCGGATGTCTATATTGTTTAGTATTTATTGGAATGTCGTCTGTTGTGGGTATTCTATGCTCAGTTAAATGAGTAACTGGTATGGGATCTCCAGGTAGAAGAAATACATCATGATATTCAGTAAGTAATTTCCTTACATGTATCATTTCTTCCTGATTAGATGGTCCAATGTCATGATGTCCATGAGCTTTTGCACTCGTTGATAAGGGTTGGTGATACGCCCTTCATCAGTCTCGGTCATAGTATCTGAATAAAAATCAGGATCCACATATTCAAAAGGTAGGATCTCTCGAGGATTTATGCTTATCAAGGCATCCTCTTCATTGGTGTTTCTGACAAGGATTCTACATTTTCCATTGTCATTGCTGACAAGTCCTTCTCCGAGAAACACCTGGTCATTGCCTACGTCGATCCTAGGTAGATATCCTTCTTTCAAATGTGTGTTGTTCAGATTTATCTCCAATACTTGTCTGCTTCTACTAGGAATGCAGTAATGGGTTGCAGCGTCGCTCAACGGATCTACTAAAGCGTCTAGTTCGCTCAACGATAATTGGTCTATGGAACCTCCATGAGTAGCATCATTAGTATAGTTGGTCTTATCTTGTTCTTGATCGATAAATGGAATGGGATGCATGGCGTCTCCAGATATCATGAGCGCGTGATTATAATAGGATATAACAGCATCTTCTTCCTTAAGGTATCGCCTACCTATTAATCCATCCTGATCGATGGGAAATGATGGTTTTACTATATGAAATTTTACTGGTCTTTTTCTTAGGGTAAGCCAGGTGGTTCCATACGTGGTTATACATTCATTAGTAATACCACTTAACTCAGTACTTCGAGTAGGATCGTATGGTATCTCGTCACGTAAAGCAGTGCACTTTACCAGATTTACTGCTGCACCGTTGTCAATCATAAAGGTCATCTAAGGTTGCCTACCCTCAGTCACATGTAGTCTGATAGCAGTAGGTTCGTCTAATTCACTATCGTTGTCAGTAAGTCCCCTATACATGGAAACTCGTTTGCAGTTTCGTTTATCAGCATCACCTGTGTTGAGTTCTGCTGAGTCGATGGTTGAGGTGCATTCTGTGTTACAGGTTGAGATAAGTTCGGTGACACTTGTCTTTGGCTCGTCGACTCTTGGTTGCGACGAGCCAGCGGCCAGTTTAAAGCAGGCTGATTATTGAAAGCAGGTTGTCTTGGAGCTTCGGTCTGATTGGGAGGCATCCGGTTATAATTATTAGGTGCTCTATAAGTGTTATATCCCTGAACATACTCTTGTGGCCGCTGATAGTTGGTCGAAGATCTCTGTTCTCCGGGCCCATAAGGGTTATACAGGCGTGCGTCCTGAGAAAAAATTTGCTGTTGTCGTTGATTATATTGCGGTCGAGGCGCATAGTGATTTTGATTAAACCTCTGCAGTGAGTTATTCACGTTGTAATTTTGTGATATCTGTCTGACTTGAGGTTGATTGGTTCTTTGCACATTATAGTTTGTGCGTCTCTGCCTCTGTTGGAATCCAGGGGGCGTATTATTATGTACCGTGGGTTGAGACGCGTAGTTTTGGCTTTGATGCCTATTTTGTCCATTATTCCAGTTGTTGTTTGGATTTCTTTGCTTCCAGTGATTTTCTGCCGAAAACTCGGTCTGCTCCCAGTTTACCTTGGGAATTTTCCCATGAAATTTATATCTAGTGTCAGGCAGGATTTTTGCCTCCATGCGAGTCTCTATTCGCACTGCATCCTTATAGGCGTCACCTAGAGTGGCGGGGTTTTTCCCATCCACTTGCACAGATATATCAGCGGGTAGTCCTCTTATGAAGATGTCCTTTGCCGCGTACTCTAAAAGTTTTATCATGTCGTTCAGGTTGGCATCAGTTGCTCCTGGGATGTCGTCCTTTAGAACATTCTTGGCTCCACTGAGTAGAATGTTAAGTCTATCGTAGAAAGCTCCTACAGTCTCTCCCTGTTTCATCCTCATGTCATTAATCTTGGTTGTATAGTAAGTATACGTTTTGCCTGGCGCGAATCTAGTCTTCAGATGATTCACTAGGCTGTCAATGTTCGCAAATGCATGTCCAGAGGTGCAGTCCCTAGCATTCCCGCGCAACTTCGTTAGCACGGCCTTGACATACTGTCCTTCACTTTCTGCAGGCACATATTCTTTTCCATTGCGAACATCTTGTATAAAGTCTTTTAAAGGCATATTATGCCCGTCAAAACTGCGCAGGCTCTGCAGGGCATTATGTAAGGCGAAGCTATTCGCCATAGCCGTCATCATCAGCATAGATGGATCGGCTTGTCCGTCTCGGTTTTGAGCGTTATTCGTGTCGTCTGGCATTTCTACTTCCGGTTCGCGTTATTCGTTACCTAGTCCTGCTAAATACCCCAAACAATAAAAATAGACTAATTTTAGTGATTACCTACGGCAATACTATCCTTGAATTAGATTTTCTAGCTATAGATTCAACTCGTAGAGTTTCGCACCTAAAAGGAAAATTTACACAGTTAGTGAATTCAAGTTTCTACTTTCTTAATTAAAAATCTGGCCAGTTGCCACGCATTCACACGTCCAGGTGTCGTATAGTAGCTAATGTTTAAAATAATAAGCAAAACAATTAGTAAAGGAAAAATTTTTATTAAACGACAAAACAACAAAAACAAAAAAAATAAAATAGTGTTGAACATTTTTTTGTTTTTAGTAATTCCCTCAGTATGTTCAGAGCCGTATACATAGTATCTGCGCGTTCATCGACCCTACTTTCGAATCAGTCAATCCACCTCACTATTCGCGTTCAATGAATTTTAGCAACAAAAAGGATTCCGCAATCTCACGGCTATAGTTCAGCTTTAAACGTCCGAACTTAGACCAATTAAGAATCTGAATTTTTAGAATTAATGTACACAGTGCATTATTTCTTGTTATTTTGGGAATATAGCGAGAATATATGGACCTTTAGTTAAAAGATGCGTATCGGTAGCTGCAGTACGCTAATAAAAGATTATTGCCTAGCAACAATCTCCAAACGTATTGGCATTGCAACCCGATGATATCATGTTAAAGGAAGAAATTGGGAAGGATTTAGGATAAGGAAGAAGCAGAATTTAAAAAGTTATTAATAGTGATCCTGAACCATACGTTATATTAAAAACACGGTGGCGCAGTAGGTTTTTATGGAGATAATTATTAAGTGTAATTTTTAATTTTAAATAAAAAGAATATGGTCACACAGAATGGATAAACACGATTTAACGGAACGGCAGCAATGATCTCGAAGAAAAATAGAGTTTTTCAAGAGGTTATAACAATTACAACAATTACAATGTATTAAAAAGAGAAATCCAAAGTAATAGTGACGGAAACGGACTTTCCAACAAGTAGGATTATTTTAGCAGACCAATATATTGAAATTATTATTGGCAACAAGAGAAAAATGTGTTAGGATTGAATAATTTTCAGTAATGAGAATGAAATAAATTCTTATACTTGCCTCATGGTAGTATAGTGGTCAGTACCTCAGAGTGTAGCACTCCATTAACAGAAATTCTTTAATTTAAGCTTTATTGCATTTTGTTTTATTTGCAAAGCATTCTTTAGAAGAAACGAACCCCACGATAACACCAGCACAGTTTAAATTTATGATTGCACCTTTGAAAATGACAGATAAATATATGTTTATCAAGGATCTACCTGCAATTAATTAATATTTTTTTCAATTAATCAATTTAAGCAATAATGCAAAAAGAATTCAGAAAACTCGCGTGATTAAGTCTCTCTCGCTAGGGGCATGCGGAAACGCACTAGCTTCAGCATCTGAAGAGAAAAGGAAATAAGTTAACGAACAATTGTTAATTAGCAGAAATAACAAGGATTAACTATTAAGAAATATTATCAATCAGATATGATACACCAGAGCGAGGCTAACTGGTGCAAGAAGTTTAACAGATGAGACTTTATGAACTCGTCTTTTTTAGGTTTAAGTAAAAGAATATTCATCAAAAGTTTATCAGAAGTTTATGAAAGGTTTATCTGAGGTTCATAATAGTGTATTACACACAAAAGAAGTAAAGTATTGACGAGTCAAAAGCAAGATTACCAAATACAACTAACTTGAATACGTAATATATAATTGATTCTGTGAAGTATATCATTGTCTTTTAATCAAATAATTCTATTGCTATATTATAATTAGCGGGACTTAGACAAAAGAAAGAACCGAAATACCCTTTTACGGTTCTATGAGAACGGCAAGCTATTAGGAAGGTATTAAGAATTCAAGAATTATCTTAGCAAAAATCGCTAAACAATTCCGAGGAATAGAATTTACGCCGTCAAGTTAGGGACAATCCTCCTAATCAACGGGTCTACTTCATTGAAATAGTAATAAAGTATAAACTTTGCAATAATTGGATAAATAAAAGTTTAAATAGTAAATAAATATTGCAGCAATAAAAGTTAATTCTGAATCAAAACTTCGTAATATCTGTAAGATGATAATACAAGGAGTTTAAGTTAAAATGAATATAAGCCAGTCACCTCTAGACTGCCCCCTTACTAAGTTTATTGTCGTCCCCGATAATGAATTTTCAGTTAGGGCGAATATTGAATAAATGGCGTTTAGATCCAAAATCGAGAGGAGAGAGGCTCGTGCAGCTTCCTCTTCTAATGTAAGAGGTTTTATTAAAATAGTTTTTCTTATTTTGTAAAGTTTAGATACATTAAATAAGACTGATTATTTTTCTTTAGACTGTTATAAACGGATATAATTTAAATTAGTTGTTTAATCGTTATTTGTTATACTTTCATTCAATTAGATGAGTTATTTTTATTTGTATTACTTTCATCGTCACGTGAGTTTTTGTGTCTACGTGAAATTATTAGATATTTGTACAGTTTCTCGTTAACACAAAAAAGAAAAAATGTCGACTAACGATTTGAAAGAACTAAAATCAATTATAAGATCATTGTTGATTGCAAATGGCAAGAGGGATACGACACTACGAGCTTTGAATGCAATGTACTGAGAAGAGTTAGAGACTGATTATTTTTCTTTAGACCGTTATAAACGGATATAACTTAAATAAGTTGTTTAATCGTTATTTGTTATATTTTCATTCAATTAGATGAGTTAATTTTATTTGTATTACTTTCATCGTCACGTGAGTTTTTGTGTCTACGTGAAATTATTAGATATTTGTACAGTTTTTCGTTAATACAAAAAAGAAAAAATGTCGACTAACGATTTGAAAGAACTAAAATCAATTATAAGATCATTGTTGATTGCAAATGGCAAGAGGGATACGACACCACGAGCTTTGAATGCAATGTACAGAGAAGAGTTAGAGCCTAATATTTTATTTAGGAAATACAATTACTTTAATTTGGCTGCGTATCGACGGAGTTATCGAATTGATCAATAGTTTTATTTTATGTTTTATAAAAATTTTCATTTGTTTTTTCTGTTAAAGATGTTTTGTATTGAATGGAATAATTTTGTAAATGAGAATATTATATAAAATGTACATTCGGGTTGGATATGAGAAAAATAATATAATTCAAAAAATATAGTTAAAAGAGGAGTGTGTATTTGACGTTTTATTACATTGACATTTCATCAATAAATCAATATTAATCGCAACCTGTTATCAACGATTACTTGGTTTAGAATAAGATTCCAATATTACCGACTTACCATTTTTTTTTGGTAAAATTAGAAGTGAGAATTTACGAAGGGTGTTTAAGGGATATATTTGCAATTAAATATATTAGAGTAGAAACAATAAAATGCAAAGTTATCATTAACATTTTCCGAGAGGATAATAAAATTAGTATAGGTGTTATTATGGGAACGTTTTTCAAATCTCAATTTCATTTCTATAAGTGTTTAAAAGAAAGACCGGGAAATTTTTAACCATAATTGTCCCCTTTTTCTTTTTAAATATATAGCAAGATAGGATATTAGAATGTTTTAATTGAGAAATTGCAAGTGCTAAACTATCGCGAAAAAGAATAATACGAGCATTAGTAACATTACCAAAATTAAATAATTTAGTAAAATGTTACTGAGCTTCTTCGGAGGGTTATGTTTGAGTTATAACATGAGAGTATCCAGTAATTTTAGATTAAATAAATTTACGAATGTTTGGCTCGTTCCGAGATTTTATGGTTTACATTGCGATCGAAATTTTTTAAGAGTTATAACCAAAAGATAAACTGATACTATTGGTTCAACATCACTACAAGTTGATCAATAATTTTATATTTCGCATTTTAATAGCTTTTTAGGAAGGTTTGAGAAAATGAAAGGAAAGATAAATGTTTTGGATAGGAATTTAATGATTAGGAAAGCTTTAGGAATTAATTTAGGTAACCTTAAACACATCATGTTTAATTGTTGTTTCCGGTGCTTTATAGTCCGGAGAGATCTAACAAAATTTTAACACAATGATTTTATTTATTTTACCGCCATTTATTAAGCGGGCTGAAGGTTAAATTATTATCCCCAAAGTGTAAATACACAGGGAGCAATTTTTTATCAACAAAAATCAGTTGGAATACCAAGCAGTATCGACAATTATTACTGCACAAGAAAGTTATTGCGGGTTAGGTATAAAGAAGATGAGAGTGATAGTGATACATCGGTATGGCAAACAATATGGCAAAAACTCCTTGAATACGCTAGAAGCGTTGAATTAATTTCGAATTTTTACAGGTTTTCAGCCTTTAGAAGTTAGGAATAAAGATAGAACTGATCAATAGTTTTATCTTTTTTTGAATTAATATTTAGGAGTTATTGTTAAACATTAACTTACTCTAAAGGACAATCCAATATTTACTTGTAAATCGAAATCAATCCGTTACTATATTCTATTTATCGAAGGTTAAGATTGACTGAATTACTTTCAGGTTAATTTGCGTCGCTTGGATGAACGTATCATCATAGGGAATTAACTACGCAAACATTGAAATTTATTTGAATGATTTAAAATTTTAAGTGAAAATTAATAGTTAATGTAAATAAATAAAAAAATTAATATATTAATAAATAATTTAAATATTATTGAAAGTATTATTGTAGGACGTACGATGGTAGCCTATTCAGAATATAAAATAACGAAAATGATTTTACCTAGGTTTATCCTAGCGTTAGTTGAACTTGAATTCACCAAAGTGTCGCACTAATACACTATGTAACTTCTAATTCAAACGTTGTAGTCTTTTTCAGTATTTAACTAATTTCACTCTTAAAATAATTATTAAACTTGCTGGAAAACTACTGTAATGCTGCTGGAACAAGACTGATGCATTGTCTTGTCCAGGTAGCCTATATACTTATGGACTTGGTAGGAGGGGTACCCTCTCTTTTGTGGTGTGCCATCTTCATATTTAATTTTTAATATCATATTTATTTTACTTCCCCTCCCTACAGCTACACTATTCTGTGGGAATGTATCATATTTTTTTTTACTTAAACGCTTTTTCTTGGGAATCGTAGATTCTGCGCTTGCAGTTTTTTTTGGTGTCGGAGTCACATATTTAGATTAAAAAAAAAACTTTGAAGCAAAATGATATTTTATTAACTTAACTTATGAGAAAGAATTTATATTAGTTCTCAAAAGAAATGACTTTACTTGTTTTACGTAGTAATTGATAGTGCTGCTTTATTATATTTTTTTGAAATTAGTTTTTGAAAGTAATTATATATTGTTACTATCTTGAACCTTTAGTACAAGATTTATTGTTTTTAACTTAATGTATGTATGATTTGTGCAGTTCCTTTGATTCATTACACTTTCTTTTTGTATTATTTGTCGTAGTTTTATTTTCTTTTATTATTCATCTTCGTTGTAAAGTAGTATATTTTTATATTTCATATTTCAATTATTTATTAAAAATTACACTACGGTCCCCCTATAAGTTGAAATTTTTGGCATTTCATATTCGTAAACCTGAAAATGGATACTTTAAGCAATTACCAACAACTATGCAAATTTGGCTTCCACCCTTAAAACAGGATGTTTAATTTCTCAAAGTTTTTCGATGATTGCTCTAGTAAACCTTTCTCGCGTAAAATCCGTACGTGTATCCCCTTATTATCGGAAAATATTGCATTGTGTATCTGGCTTCCACCCCATACGGTGACGTTAGATACCACAGTACATCGGGAATTTCCATCGCGTTCCATTGTATGTTGAACAAGTCAGCTCTCGTCCTATAGTGACGTTTCATTGAAATCAACAGGAACAGTGGAAAATAATTGTATTATCCCTAAATATTGTATTCTTTTTTATTTATTGTAGTATATATTTTTTCATTGTTTTTACACGGATCTTAACAAAAGCATCCGGTTATAATTCATCATAACGTGACCTTAACAAAAAGCGTCCGGTATGGAAATAATTTTATTCATTTTGTATTTGGATTTCATTTGTATTTTTATTTTCTTTATAATTATATTCGCAATTATACTCGAGTCGCAACATCTGAATCATTGACTACATGGTTGCTTTTATTATACTACATGGTGATCAGTCACATAGTATAAAGCCATCACTTTTGGACCATCTGCCCAATCCATGAACGTCAATAGTTTTGCTTAAACTAACTAATGACTAAGGTATTCTAACCTACTAGTACCGGATTTTATATTTTATGATTAGAAATAAAGCAGCTTTTATTATTAATAATTTACAAAAATCGATTTATGTAAATGATATTAGATTGAGTTTAAAATTTATTATTTCAAAAGAAGAATTTCGTTTCATATCCGCCAGCAGATATGTAACTGTGTGTAAGTATAATTTGGAAAAATAATACTATACAAAAAAAGTAATTGTTTGTGACTCCGCCCCAAAATTTATTTGAATTTGTTAGACTTAATATTAATGATTAAAGTTACTACGGATCTATTATAGTATTAGACCTATTTTTATTTAATTCATGCTATAATTGGTTAAAAATAAATGGGATGCATATTAACTAAAATATGCATACCTGTTAGTTATTCATTTGGAAAAGCGTAAATATTTCCTGGTTTGAATATGTTGAGTACGTTCGTCCGAAACTAACGAAATTTCATTAAAATATTTATTTAAGTATACATATAAATGTGTTATTTCGTACGATACCAATTCGCTTACGCGGTTTTTTATTAAAATATATCAGAGGATATACTTTCGTGTATCATTTGAAATACTACTTATAATACCATGGGAAAAGCATATAGTTAGTGCAACGCTTTGCACTTTATTGCCTTACTTGTTTTAGGTGACAACGTGAGACCGGCAGTTAAGTTTTAAAAGAAAAAAATCGCGTTAAATTTCTACTATTTTTTTGAAACAAGATTCCGGCTTGCAGCATTCTTTTATATTACTAGTAAGCATTAAATTTCGAAATTAACGGTGGTAACAGAAGATGTTAAGTTTTTACGGTATGATCTGAGAATTATTATATTTCTTTATATTGTAACATATGAATTTTTAATTAAATAAAAGGAGGTTAATAATACTTTAATTTATTATACCGATTACGATTAACTATAAATACACATTGTAATTGGTTTAAAACATATCGAGATTGTTTCAATTTTAGTTTCAAAATTATTAAAAATAAAGAGTTAACTGTAGAATGTGCTTTAATTATTAGTATTTACGTAACAGAATGATTCACATTATTGAATTAAAATATTCGAGCAAGTATAGCTTGTAATTTTAAACATTTCTTTTATTTTTCGTTTAAGTGTTTTACTGTTAAACTATCTATTTAATATTGATTTGTAAATTTAGTTAATTATTATAATGGTATACAGGTAGATCATATAATTTATTTGGAAACAACCTCATAAACAACGAAAAAACTAATTTCGAAAAATGGATAGTGATTAGGTTATTTATTAGTTATTATTATTGTAAATATTAATTTTTTTAAAAAAATGAAAACAGAAAGAGAACAAATGATGAAAATGACTTAAAAGTTTTCGGATAGTTAAATTATCGAATTGCGTTGTTAGAGTTAAACTTAAATTACATAAGTTGAAAATTTTAAAAGTTATTGTTTCAGGGGTAAATACTAAGTTTAAATTGAGTTACCATAAATGGTATTGATTGTAGATCGTTACCATAAGTTATTCGCACGGATGGTAATGGATAATTACAGATTTCGGTTACCATGTCGGTAATTTTAGAGATTTTATCGACCGGAATTATTATTATTGTTTTTTTTTTTTTATATAACGGTTATTTCAATCTTAGCGCGAATATTGACAATAATTGTATACTATTCCTTGCTTAAGTTATTTTAATTTT